>CAXIVR010000010.1:10590571-11125571 GCA_964035755.1 Teleogryllus oceanicus
CTGACAGGCCAAGACGGATATCAAGAGAAGTGTAAACAAACACAATTCCAACACACGAGTATCAGTAATTTGATGGCCAAATTCCATTACTTTCTCCAGCTGAGGGGGATCAAAGCAACAAGTGATGTCATATCAGTGCTTGTGACCAGGAAGTTCTAGGTGCTTGAGTCCCGACAGTGGCAGTATTTTCCACACTAGCTAGACACTAGGTCGAATTCAACCGTTATGAGGAGGAGAATTATAACGGTCGCCTTCTCTGATCAGTAGTTTTCCGTGGTTTCCTAGATCAACACCAGCTGATTTCCGGAGCAGTACCGTAAAAAACCGACCAGAGGCCGCGCGGGATATTGTTCTCCCTCCCTGATTTATCATCGCCCCTTAGATACACTTACATGCAGTACACTACTAGATCGGGTGATCTGCCTGCAGGCGGTGCCCCGTCGGTGGGAGACACCTCGATGAGGAAAACCCCGCAAGCCGACATGTAGATCAGCGCCAAATCTCGCCGACGAACGAGAGAAGAACACCGCCTTCTCCCACGAAAAAACATGCACTACACTTACGAGACTAATGACCATAGCAGTTGACGCTCCCAGAAACGCCATAATAAATCAACCAATCCATTATTTTCATGAATGTGTAAGCTTCAGCTGCTATTTTCACACAATTTTTACTTTCTCGCTTTACTTTTATGCAGTATAAAGTTCTGTAATCGTAGAAAACCTGCAAATCTTTGGCTAGAAAACTCTCATTACAGGGCCCCGGTGACGAAAAAATGGATAAATCCAGTTGATAAATTAAGAAAAAATCTCTAAAAATCTCCGTCCGTCTGCCCGTCTCCGAACAACGCTAGCGCCTACACAGTTCCGCCGATTTTCTCCAAAATGCCTTAATGGATTTGGCTCATGTCGTGGCCCATTGAACAGGAAATTGATATTTTAATTTTGGGGAGTACTTTACATGAAGCCCCTGGGACTTTTAAAATTTTTCAAAAATTCGTTCCATTGTATTTGATTAAATTTTGTTGTTAGATAATGTTTAAGTTATTTAAGAAAATGCAGACCTCTTGTTAATTGAAAATTCTGATTTTACAAAAATGGCAAAAATTCAGAATTTTTTCGGCGAATATTTCGAAGAAATTTATTCGATAAATAAATAAATAAATAAATAAATAAATAAATAAATAAATAAATAAATAAATAAATAAATAAATAAATAAATAAATAAATAAATAAATAAATAAATAAATAAATAAATAAATAAATAAATAAATAAAAAATAAATAAATAAATAAATAAATTACTAAATAAATAAAAGTCTTTAATGTTGACGATGATCAGGCTTTTTGACCTGCTGTTCCACCTGATCACTTTCAAAATTTATATTACAACAGTACATAATAAAGGTCATTCAATGAAAAATACGTACGCAACTTGGATGCAGGTTCTCACAGTGATGACAAGAGTGAAATCGAGAGAAGAAGAATTTGATAGGGGATCGGGAAAAAACCGTGATAAGAGGCTCGAGAAAAAAAAGAAGGGAAACAATTCAGTGAAATGTTTATAAGTTCTGCTAATTGTTTCAAAGAGGTTTTGAAGGAGCTAAAATTGCGTACTTTAAATTGCGTTTGAGTCCCACTAGTTTAGTTCGTTCTAGTTCGTCCGCGTTTCGCCGCACTGCGCGGGGCCTGGCCGGGGGCGGAGCAGGCGCCTCGTGACAAACGGCGACGCGGAGGTATTTCGGGCGGCGCCATGGCCCCCTGATTTAATGGCGCGATGCGAGCGCAGGCGGCGTTGGATGACGTAGGCGCCATGCTGCCTCCCGACGCGACGGCGGGATGGCAGGCGGCTTTGGCAGGCGCGCGTGGGGCGATCCGCTAGCTAACACCGGATAGGCTCTCGCCCACCCGGGCAAAGCTATGAACGGAGGACCGTTGTAGAAAACGGCGCTCTCTTTTAACAGTTGATTTTTTAAATGATTTTTCTCATGGGAACGTTCTAGGGTTCTAGTTGTGTTGTGACGTAATGTTCTCACGTTGAAGTTCGGATTTTTATTTTGACCGTACCTTCAAAGTTGGGTGAAGATACATTATACCCCAAAATATGGACAAATCCGGAGAAATCGGTTTTTTGTCTTTTTTAAAAAACGGAACCTTTCGTAATTACTTTTATCATTGTGAAATCCGTTTTATTTTTTGTTTTGTTTTTATTTGGATATTTATGTAGTCTTGCGTTGGGGAACCACATATTTTTCGAAAGGGGACGTGCTTCCCCCGAAAAAAAAAGCCAAAAAAACAACAAAAAAACATACACCAGAAAATAATAATAGAAGAAGATGTTTAGGTGGAAGTAAGAACATAATAGAAGATATAGACATAAGAAAAGGAGACATAATCTATAATCATAGAGCTTTATAGAGCATTACAACTTTAAAGCTATTTCCCCGAAAGTTGACTTTTTGGCTGTCATTGGAAACTTGAAACATCATATCTCCGATTTATTAAATAACTCTCTATTTTTTTTGTTATAATTCGAAATTATAGCTAGCCAAAATTTTGTTTTAAAAATTTTATTTGTTGACTTTTTAAATTTTTGTTAAATAATTGTTTAAACTATGTAAATATTAATGGTACAAGTATCGTTTTCATTCAGGCAAAAGTTCAAATCATCTGTTATAGAGAGAAAAAGGAATTGAAGCTATAGAGATAGTAGTTCTAAAGTGATGATGTTGCAGCTCAAAGTCTATTTCTGTACCCCAAATTCCGTTTTCACCCCAAAAAATATCAAAAAAAATTCTAAATGTTTTTGTTTTCATTGTAGACATATGTATTTAATTAATATATGAAAAAAGTATTAAAGAATATTTTAATATTTTGCATGCTTGGGGTAAAACCTTAAGCCGAGTCAGGAAGAGGTTTCCAGTTGCCGGTTGCTTTGATCGTTCGTTTTCTGTGGTTGTTCCTGTTAATACAAGGCGAATGTCGTACGAGTACACTAATAAACGGGCCTCAGTTAACGCGCGACCGTTCCTTTCTTTCCCCTTACATTTACGATCACTACAAAACAACACATGTCGGGAGCTTAGAGCTTGCCCCGGATGCAAAGGTGCCCCGCTGAGAAGATACCCGGGGAGGTAACCTATCGCAAACCGCCATGAAGTTCGGATTCGGATTTCAGAATTTAAGACTCCACTATAGGACAGCTAACAATTCAAGACTTACAGGACAAATAACTCCTCCACTTGTGCTTCAAAACATCAACCAGGATTTATTTACTTTGGTACTAAAGTAATACAATTTTTGCCTATTAAAAGTAATATTTGTATGTTTGTACACGTTTTTGGGTCAGGACTCTTTAGACCTAGCCGCCATATTGGGTCTAGTCTTACCTGACACCTAACAATCTCCCTAGTTCCCAGAACAATGACCCGTCCCCCAACCTGTGCATTATCGATTCTTCTCTCTGCCCGCTTTAGACTCGTCTCCTCATCGACTTTCGGACATAACCCAAAAGACATGCACGGTAGTTGGATCGGTACAATCTTTTTCCCCCATTGCACACGGAGTAAAGAACGGCCCAGTCGTAGTACGGCGCTGCATGTCTCTCAGACATGTTCCTTCCCCACCACGGAACAACAATGAAAGAACATTGTTCGAAAAGGTGGTACAGTCAACCATGCCAAAACACGCTGGTAAACCACAATTCCTACCCGAGAATCGAACCTAACATCCACCGAACACTGTTGTATCTTATTGACTTAGGCAATCGAGCTGGCAGTTAAAATATAATAAACATTGAGAGAGTTTCGGAATCAGCTAAGTCCAACTTTTGCTACTCAGTTGAAACATTATTTTTTTTAATTAAAATTTTTATATAGTGTGCTATTTGATGAAGTAAAAACATAAGTATTTTTGGTACTTTACAACTTTTATAAATGAAATCGTTTCCGAGTTACTCTAGAAATTCTAAACGCAGTGGTGGGGCAACATTTTTTGTTAATTCATCTTTAATATACTTTCACTGTCCTCCGTACGTACAACAGCCTTCAACTGTTGAGATCATCGTCGTTCTATGAGCAGTATAATGAGTAGATTATAGCGATAATATTGAGATGAATGATGATAAAGTAAATACAGAGTGAGAAGAGAATGAGAAGTAGAGGGAACGAGACCCCCTCCCAAGTAACCGACCCGAAAGTTTGATTTATCCACTTCACATTATATTTGAACTGGTCAGAAATGGAACCGGCCTGCAGGGGTACAAAGGGTTATACGCTAGCAATAACACAACGAGGGCTTCATCTGCAACATTTTAGGACTTCCGTACGCAGTGTACAGAGCAACGTCTGAGATAATCCACTCATCACATTAAATAAATCGAGATTTTCTTATCGAAGCAATTTGAAGGAATTATATTGTCGGAAAATATTTAAGCTCAACTAATCAAGTTAAAAAAAATAATTCAGTGATTTCAATAGATTCAATTTTAATTAAAATCTTTTCTAAACGTTTTTCTAACATGTGGATTATCAATATTGCAGTTACATCAATTTGCTTTGCTAACACTTTCATATGAATACCTGGTAGTACACTCGAGTTTAAAGCAAACTAACTTGGACACTGTAGTGTTTCAAACAATAAATGAGTACTTTACAAAAATAAAAATTCTGATTGTTACAACACAGATACAGAATGTGCGAAACTACTACAACGTACTAGAATACGACTTTAGTATAGGAAAAATTTGCATCCAAATCTTACTCTTCACTATGTAACATTTTTGTACAAAAAAAGATGAAACAGTTTATATTCAGTAAAAGCCAAATCATTCCGCTCAACCGATTACTTTTCTCGCCTTTATCATCCCGTAAAATTGGCTTAAAGGGTTCACACATAAAGAGTTCTTCTAGCTCAATGACAGCTCCAACACGCAATTCCCCTTCATTAAAACTCCCTAGAAATTTGACAAACACACAGATTGCTTTCCTTTTATTGTTTTTAAAATTTGGAGCACACGCACATTGTCATTGATTGTTTTGTTGTTTACCCCTTTGAGTGTGTGTACTCCGGATTGCCGATATTTCCTTTCATTGTTACTCAGCCATCTGGAAACTGATAATAGGCACTTATTGGGTAGGCAAAATATCAAGTGAGCACATTGTTCCTTGTTTTGTGCGTGCACATCGTGTTATATGACCCTTCCATTTTTACATTATTCTTTCTTACGCAATTTTATTCAGCTTCTGTGATCAGAGTGATTCGATATAGGAATACATCCGTACAAGAAAGTTCGCTGAAGTTTTCATTTTATTAGCTCTGTTGGTTTTTCCCCTGCGTTTCCCACTTTTTGAAAACAAAGCTGTGTTTAAGGTCATATATAATTTTTTTTTTTGAAAATCAGCATTATGAACGACCTTTTCTATTGCAAGAAGTTGTTCATGATCGGGCATTGTACGGCACAAATGATGACGTATTAGATTTTACGGCACGAATTATTGCGATATCACTCATTCAACCAATCGCAGTGAGAGAATCGTGGGGAGGTGGAGGTAAACTGAACAGCCGCGCAACGTTTCCTCGCACTCGTCAAATACTCAAGACCTTATAAGAAAAATGCTTCGCAAAATTAAGTTCGATTCCCTTATAAATTTATAATGCTGTTATACAAAACAAAGCGTATGCAACTCGCTTACAATTTTTCTTTGTTGCTCGTAGAAAATTGAAAACTCACTTTTAACATCGTTTAAATGTATTTATTAAATGTATATATAATGCATGTATTCACGCAATAAAGGTTAACATTACTTGCCAACTAGCTAACAAACTAATTACATGAAGTACTATTATTTCATATTTATTGCTTTTTATTGGAGAATTGAAAACTTTATAATATTCCATTCAATTCATTTCAGTAAAACATTTATTCACTTCAATTCAATTCAGCATTTATAGACTTTTTTTTCTTTGCTGTGTTTTTCAGTCTTCAGTGTAATATTTTTACCCCTTAAACTTTATTTTGAGAGAAAAAAATCGCTTGGATCTTTGCGGCTTTCTCTCAACACTTTTTCATTTCTCTTTTTCCTCTCAGTTCAAATTCCACTCGAGTGAAGTGGTAACTTCAAACTAGATTTCGACCATGAATATGTTTCGGGCAACTGAGAAAGTTCTATCCTCTGCGCTCATTATCTCACCCGTATCGCGAGCTGCACGGCCAAGTCTCCCTCGAGAGCGCAGAGGCCGCCTGTTTGCGAAGCACCCATAAATTCGCATGCGAACGATACAGATGCGGATAGGCGGGCGATGCTGATGAGAAGGAACAGGGTGGAGAGTGGACTGCCGGGGAGTGTGGAGGGGGCGAGGCGGAGTTGCTGCAAGGAGAGCAGGAAAGGCGCAGTGGGGTGGAGCGCAGCGCGGTGAAGTGAGTTGAAGGAACGGGGAGGAGTGATTGGTTGATGAATTGTTAGTGATTCCGGGCGCGTCAACTACTGAGGTCATTAGTCACTTAATCGTAGTGGATGATTTTCATTGGGAGGTGGAAGTGATATTTCCCCACTGGAAGGCGTGATCCCGCGCCCACCTACCGTCAACTAGAGGGGTTTTCCTCAAACAGGGTATCTCTCATCAGCGTGGCACCGCCCCAACAGAATCAAGTTCTAAGTCCCCAGCCGTCTCCCGGCACGAGTGGTGGTGTAGTGCATGTTAGTGTGTGTGTGTATGTGCAAAGGGTGAGGATATGACTAGGAAGAGGATGGAAAGATCGCGCGTAGTCCGTGGCCTCTTTGTGAGGGGACTTCTCCGGCATTCGTCTAGTGTTTATCGGAGAAACCACGGAAAACTACAGATCAGAGAAGCCAGCCGCTAGAAATCTCCTCCAGACAGCGACTGAATTCGATCTAGCTGATAAGCTAGTTTCGAAAATCTGCCACCGTCGGGATTCCAACCTAGGATCTCGTCGTCAGAGGCACTGCAGTGATATCAGTCGATGCACTCAGCCAGAAGAGTGTAGAAGCGTGCATAGGTGGAAGAGTGCCCCGTGAAGCAAGGAGTAGTGGGCTGGATGAAGCGGAGGGGGCTGGGCGAATGGGTTAGGCGGAAGGGGTTGGGGGGGGGGAAAACGAGAGGGGGGGCGAGGGGGGGGGGGCGGGGGAAAAACGTGGGATGGGCGGCAGAAACTCGTGGGTCGAGGTGGCAGAGTAAGGGAGACGGAGCGGTGCGGAGCAGAACGAAACGGATGGGATGGGGATGGTGGGACGAGAGATGGGTATGGTGGGGGCGCGGCCGGAGAGCAAGAGAGACGGGGCGGGCGAGTACAGGAGGCAGAGTGCGGGGTGGAGTAGAGCGAGGCGGTGTAGAGCGGGGTGGTGTAGAGCGGGGCGGTGTGGAGCGGGGCGGTGTAGAGCAGGGTGATGTAGAGCGGGGCGGAGCGGGGCGGAGCGGGCGGAGCGGGCGGAGCGGGGCGGGCGGGCGGAGCGGGCGGAGCGGGCGGAGCGGGCGGAGCGGGGCGGAGCGGGCGGAGCGGGGCGGAGCGGGGCGGAGCGGGGCGGAGCGGGGCGGAGCGGGGGAGGGGGAAAGGCAGAAGTGGTAGGGAGGTGCTGTTGAAGATACGGTGGTGGGGGCGAAGCGGGCCGAGGCAGACTGGTGGGCCGGCTGCGGTCGGAGATAGTGACCGTCGTGCAAGCAAACATCCGCCCCGAGTGGCTACGAGGTCGCCTTGTGCTCAGTCCTCGCCCCGTCGCCCGCGCGCGGCCAATATCGGGCGGCGGCCAGCGCTGCGTGAGCGAGAGGGGCGGCGCGGCTCAAAGGCGGCGCCAGCGGTCGATGGAGAAGCCGCCGCGATTGAGTGCGTGGGCCCTCCGTGGTCATCCGGCTACGCCGCCCTTCCGCCCTTCACAGGCCGCAACACTGAAGGGGTTCCAGACACTAACCCTACGGTTGTACTGACATCGGCCAGTCTGGAGCACAAATCTAGCAGACGTCGGCTTCCCTCGGTGGTTTTCCTTGGTCTTGCTCTACTCAATTCCAGGTGAATGCCAGAGAAATCAATTCATCAACAATGTCTAATTTTATGCGCGGCTCACTCCCCACAGTGGAGGATTTCCTGGCCTATCCCTACGATTATAAGAAAATCAGGCAGCCTGGAGCACAAATCTACCAGCCATCTGCTCTCCACGGTAGTTTTCCTTGGTTTTGCTTCTCAATACCAAGCGAATACCAGAGAAATCAATCAATCAAGAATGTCTAATTTTACTTGCGTCCCACTCCCAACAGTGGAGGATATCCCGGCTCTAAAGCAGCCGCGGCTCGTCGTTAAAGGCTGTAAGGCACAACCTCTCCTATAGAAATCGCCCCTCACAAGAAATTTAAAAATATGTTTTTTATTATTAATGAATTTCTAAGTTATATTGTGTAATAATCATATCAAAATTTTTCTTTGTCATTTCGATTAGGGCCGTCCGTAACTTATTTGAAATTGTTCACAGGGAAGAGAAAAGCGATAGGCTCCCACTTCATTTCACCATAAGGCCTGTTTAAAAGGACAAGGCGTGACGTCATGTATTCGCTGCACAAGCTTTCCAGCGTACGAAAGCTGCAGCCGGGCAGCCTTCAAGAGTGGGGCCTAGGGTCTGAACAAAGGCGTGTTTTCCAGAGAGCATTGCTTTACAGTTCAGCAAGTAGTGTTATTCATCAACTAGTTTTCCCAACATGCGGTAGGAGCACTATTCCCGTATGCCTGTATCAGAGGAGATTATGTATGGAAATACAACTCATGCAATGCTATGCAATTCAATATAATAAATTTGCAGCCTTCCCATTAAAAAAAACACGAGCCGCGACTGAACTACAGTTTACGGCTGTATTGAAATCAAGCAGGCTGAAGGACAAATCTATCAGCCGTCTGCTCTGCTAAGTAGTTTTGTTGGTTTCACTGATCAATACCAGATGAATGCCAGAGCAATCAACAATGCCTAATTTTCTGGGGCGAGGCTTATATCAACCGGTCTTTTTCGCCTTACTCCGCCAAATTTCTCTAAGCTCCATTCGTCATCCGGCAGAAAACTCGAGCAACGAAATAGGGGGTTGGAGTTTAGCCCTGAGGATTCTTCTAGGTTTTATTCTCTTATATGGAGTAAATCCATAACACGGGACAGACGGCTTTACTTCCCTCCAAAGAAAGACGTATGAAAGATTTTTCACCTTTAAAAAAGCTTGGTTTCCATCCGGTTTAAATCCGTGTACATGATTATAACAATTCAACAAGCTAACCGTTACACCACTGAAACCGCAGTACCCTAACAAGCGCGGGACTTTTCCTTGCTCTTTCTAGTTCTATCCTCACTCCATGCTTACACACACTTGTACTTACATGCACAGCAGTACACATGTCAGGAGACCATCGAGAACTCAAGTTTGTCTAGACTCGGTCGGTGCCCCGCTCGTGGAGATACATGAAGAATAAAATCTTTGACCGGGAGTGGGGGCTCAGTGCATCAACTGATGTCAACGCAGTGCCTCTGACCGAGTGGTCAAAGGTTCGAGTCCCGACGGCGGCAAGGTTTTCGATACCAGTTTGTCAGCTAATTCTGTAACTCTGGAGGAGAATTGTAGAGCCTGGCTGCTCTGATCGGAATTGTTCGTGGTTTCTCCTATAAACATCAGGCTAATGCCGGACCAATACCCTAACATATGGGCCATGTACCGCGCGATATTTTCTTCCTCTACCTTGTCCTATCCTCACCCCTTACACTAACAGGCACAACACTATGACACATATCGAGAGATCGACCGGAGACTTAGAACTTATCCCGGCTGGGGCGGTGCCGCTGGTTGGAGATACCTGGTTGCGGGAAACCTCACTAGCCGACGTTAGGTAGGCGCCGGATCTCGCCATCCAGCAGGAGAAGATCACTGCCACTTCCAGATGAAAACATGCACTACACTTACTGAACTAATGACCTCAGTGGTTTACGTGCCCTAATCGCTACCAACCAACCAACCAACCATGGAAACCTTGCAAGCCGACATGATGGTCGGCGCCGGATCCCTCTTTCCAGCAGGAGATAAAGCGTCGCCACCACCCGAGAGTAACATGCCTAACACTAAGAAACGAATGATTTAGTAGTTGTCGCGCATGGAGACAATTTTCGTCCAGTCCGTCCATTCACGTGACTGTCCCAGTGGATCCCTCCCCCTCCTGCTCTTGCACCACGCAGCGGTTTCCTGAAGCGTCGAGGTGCAACACGTATCTAGCTGCAAAAATATTTTATAGAATTGCTCTACTGAAATAATATCGCCACAAAATAAATTAAAATAGTGTGAATTCCAACGTAAATTAATAAAACATGCGAAAAAATTGATTGCAGTAAAATATGAATTTCTGAACAATGAAAGAGTAAAATATTTCTACTCCATCTTTTTGTGTAGATTGCCTTTGGGGTAAATGTTCTGAAAAAAATATGTTCTAACAGTTTAAATCGCAATACAATTGTGTTTTATTATATATAATTATTATTATATATTTATTTATTATACATATAGTTAAATATATTATGCAACATTTATTGTATATTAAAAATGATGTTATACTAGGTCAGCGAATTGACTGAATATCTAATTTTTTTTGCAGACAAATTCAAATTATATCTCGGATAACAGTTAGCTCCCTAATTTCCGGTGGTCAAACAGTGGTACAGATAATACGCTCACTGGCAAAATAAACCTACAATAGCAAGAAAACGCTATTCTACGAGGAGGATACGTGTTTCGCTAAATTACAACTGACAAGACTCTAATATAATAGTAAATGCAATTGTAATGTACACAACCGAACGAAACATTCACTAAAACGATTATTAATGATTAATTATATACAATTGATTTCTTAATTTCTCGGTGATTGGTCAAGAACCTGTATCATAATAAAATCTGTATCGTAATGAGTATAATTATTCAACGGGTTGCAGCCATCAAATGGCAGAATTATACCAGTGTAGAAAAAAACCTGGATCAACATTCCATCTATAACAAAACTAGCGGTGCTACAGAAAGGCACATACTTTCTTGTAGTGATGTTTTCTTTCTTCTTGGTGAGGACTGACCTTAATGTCTTCCTTCATTCTCTGTCCAGTTGCCATCTATCGTTGCTCTAAGCATATTTTTTTCATTTTCACAACTTTTTGGTTTTTTAATAGCACAATTGAAATATTAATTCACGAATATTAAATAAGTGTATAACCTTGTCCTAAATAGAAATTTTTATTGAAACATATGAAGCCTGTTTAAGAAAATGGCGATTAAGTATTACTGTAAATGCAAAATTTGAAAATCTTTTTCACAGGAATCTATTGAGTTTTCGAGAAACTTAATTTGAAGTCATTTGAAGCACTTTCTTTCACAAATATATTAATGTATACAAATTGATGGAAATGTGCCTATAAACGGCGTGGGAGATATTTCAAAGTAATTACATTTGTGTAATTTTTTTAAAAAACGAATCAATACACCAAAATGAACTTTACGTCATATTTAACAGTGCAATTTAAGCGTTTGTGAAAATGCGGAATTTTGAGCTCATTTTTACAAAAAACTTTTGAGTTTTCGAGAAACTTTATTTGACATTATTTAAATCACGTATACTCTTAAATCTAATAATGTGAAGAACCCGCCGTTAATGAAAATATTACGAGAGATAAGTAAAAAAAAATACCCTTTTGAAATTTTTAAGAAAACAAAAGAATAGAGGAATATGACGTGTTTGTCATGGTATATGGTTTGTTTGGCACTAACCCTACCAAAAATTTAAAGAAAAAGTTTGGAACTGTTTTTGAGAAAATCTTGTTTTTGTAACTTTTGAAAATTGCGAATATTGCACGCACTACTGCACGAAAATTAATAAAATTTTCTGAAAAGTTTACATGACATCAATGAAAGAACTATTTATAGACAACAAATTTCATTTGAAGGAGAAAATCTCTCTCTTCAAATTTATAGTTGTAGGTAGACGCCGAAAAAAATGCAATTTGCAACTTTTGCAATTTTCGAAAATTGAGAGTTAACCCTGAAAATCGGACCTATTCCACCTTTATAAGTGTATTTCACTCTGTTCTTACAAGAAATTTAAATAATACATTTTGAGTCGTTTTTGAGAAAATTTAAAAAGTGTTCGGGAGACTTCATGTAAAGTACCCCCAAATTTTAAGGATTTTTTTCAAAATGTCAAAGCTTCATCTAGAGCCAGATCGACAATTGATTGGTGGATTTGGAAATTATCGTACGGATTGTTGAGGCACTAATAGTGTTCACGGACGGACAGACGGACGGACGAACGGACGGACGGACGTTTTGATTTCAATTGGTTTTTCGGCATTAAGGATCCACAAAACTGGAATTCTGGCTACACCACGTGTTAAAGTATATTTTTCTCTTCATTCAACAACTAGATTTATCCACTTCCTTGTTCTCAGGGTCTAGGAATGTATTTTTTTCGCAGAATTACATAACATTCTCTGTACCACGTATATTACTACGCACATATACGAGAAAGTAAAAAGTTCATGCCCTTTTTTTTCTAATGGGAACTTTATAACATTAAAAATGTGTTGCAAGTGTGTTCTTCTTTTGGAGTTTCACATAATTTGTGTGAAAATAGAAATTTTGTGTATTTACGATCTGTTTTACGCGTCTGAAAATTTGTTTATCTTTGGGTAATTAAAAACGACAATAAAATAGTAAAACATTAATGACCATTTTCTACATTGGTTAGTGTTCTTTGACTATTTTTTGTGTAAACTTGAAGCTTAACTTGAATTTGAATGTAACTATTTGTAGTATCAATGTATGCTGCTTTCTACAGAAAAATGCTGAAAGGGGAGCAATGAAATGTATCGTTCTTTTAAAGGAGGTTGTGGCAAGAAAAAGGCTGGAAATCCCAATATTATGATTTGCTGAGTATTTATTAAACAGTCACATACAAATTCGCGCAGTGTGTTAGCGGTGAGCCTCAGCCTACATTCTTACTTCATTTTTATTTGTGTTACTAAGAGTTAGTTTCATCGTTTAAGGCGTTTATTGTAAGAAACTTTCATGACTCGAAGAGGTAGTAGTCTTTGAACACTTTTTAGATAAATAAATTGTCAATAAACATTGACAATTCGAAACCACTGCCCTGCGTAATCACTTGACGCAAACTCCGTTGTTCTCAGACTGGCTTATATTAGAGTCCGTCGATGTAGAGAACATTGTGCATTCGGAGCAACAGAGTGAATGTTGAACTAGTTATTCAAGAGAAGAGCATCACCATCTGTGTTGCTATAAAATTGACCGCAAGTATAGAGCATTTATAAAATATAGGGCTATCAACGCTTTTCCGCAAGACCATTGTAAAAAAACCGAAGAAATTAAAAGTTCTAAAAGGAAACGGTTCCAAAACTTTTTTATTTTGAAGAAATATTTTCCTTTCAAATTGTATCAATTGTCGTTTCACGGAAATGCTTCGCTGTTTCATAAACAGTGATCACTAGAACTAGAATTTTGATGATTTTGCATGTTTTTTCTCGTTCTGAAGAAACACTTTTCTTTGGTACTAACATATTTCACAGTGTTTTGAGATGTTTGACATGTATTTCTTAAGACATTTTTTGGTTGAAAAGGCAGTTTTGTGTATTTTTGTGCATTTTTGAGTTTTGAGGTAAGTGTTTGGTCATTTTTTACTTTTTTCAATAGTTTTATATCATATTTTAGTACTTATGTGCTGAACTCTAAATATAAAAATACTGCGGTGCCGCCCTAACCATTATCGGTTAAAAGTAACAACATCCTCCCAACGCGGTGTCAATGGCATTCAATGGTGTGAGGACAGAGGAAGTGGAGATGTCCGTAAAATTTTATCTTCGGAATTTATATCTTTCGTGTAGACAGTTCTATGAACTGGTCATTGTTTCGTAAGCAATGTCAGCGTGGAGACTGACAGGGAAATTATTGGCTTAACCGAAGAAATAAATATTCGCAGTGAAAAATCACGAAGTGGAAATGGAAATGTTCAAATCACGAAGTGGAAATGTTTTAGAGCATTTTTGGAGTATTTTTAGGACATAAATGCATTCTTTTTATGGAATTTTAATGTAGTTTTTAGATAATCAAAATCACTTTTACTATTAAAAATACTGCTCAATAATAGAGTTTCGGCAATACATGTTAATACGTCAAAAACAAGGAAAAGAGATTGTTTGACTTAATTGACGATATTCCTTATCCTCGACAAATTATAAGGAAATAAAATTGTGAGAAATTAAAATCCGATTTCTCGTACAAAACTGCATTACAATGGTATTTTGGAAAAGCCGGAAGATATATGCCTGGCCCTGACACGGAATTCGCAAACATTTTAATCCAAAGTTGCAGAAAATGTAATACATTGCAAAATACATGTAGAATAGTTCATAAACATACAAAAATATTTCCTTCATATATGTTGCAATTTATTCTCGGGGCCGTCGTTTATCTCGTATGTGTGTATTACGGATAAAGAAATGACAATTGTACAGTGGCGAACCGCCATTACCACATCACACAGCGCCAGAGGGACTCGCACGGCAACCGGCTTGCGGCGTCGCAAAACATTCCGGCAGCGACCTCTAAAAACGCTGCCGAATGCAAGCGAGGGGTTTAATATAAACGGGCTCGGGAGCTAGCAAAGAGCACACGACACGGCAAGGGCCTTCTGATAATGACGCGGTCCTAGAGCTCTGTCGCTGCACTGCCGCCCCTGCATCACGAAGTGATGCCGTAAGAGATCGCCATCTGTGAAGCTCGACTACTATATACCTCTTCATCTACTTAAACGCCCCTCTCCCTCTCTGACCTTTATAAAATGGTGCATTGACTTGAACATGACTTCTTCTGAGTAAGCTGCCCTCCCCCTTCCCCTCAACTTCTCAAGTTTATGTAACAAACCACAGTACTCCAAGTGACGCGTCGCCTTAGGCTACGGTCACAGTGCAGCCGAAATATCTGTCGCTCGCTACCGGACGACTGAGAGGGAAATCGTCCGACTTATTTCATCCTCAATGCACCAGAATGTTGCACTCGAAATCGGCAGAATATCTCCATAGTTATGCAGTTCATTGTTGGAAAAATGTGCGAGATGCGTGCTCAAGATCATCAACATGTGTTGGAAGTAGCCTTGATTTTACAGATGGCCTTGACTCTCCAAATGATTTCGGACGAATGAACCGACAAAATGAATATGACGTTCGGGTTCAATATGACCAGTTCCAGTTACTGGCACGTGTTTGAACGGATCGGGCATATCGGACGAAACCCTCGACGTCGGACGACCGAAATTTCAGTCAAAATCGGCTGCACTGTAACCGCCGCCTTATAAATACGTTGTATCCAGTGAGCTCCGAGGGTGACAGTACGCGACTGTTAAAATAAGTCGAAAGAAAGATTTCAGAAAAAATATTAAGGTTAAAAATTGTGGTTGCACACAGCAGAAACCGCTACTGGTCGTTCTCCGGTTAATAACTACATAGGCGCCCAAAAAACTAGTAGTGTTAAAACAGCACCTACTTTCTCACCTATATTTTCAAATTACGAGAAAAGTTCTCAAATTTTCGAATAATTGTACAAGACCTTTTTCCAAAATCTATCTTCAAGGAAGAGTTTTGTTATGAAAAAAACTCTATCTTCGTAATAATACTTGTAGCAAGATGCCAAAAAAAGGGAACTTTTGCCATTTTTTGAAAACTCCGGGTTTTCAACAAACAAGAGACCTGCAGCATTCTCTTAGACGTCCTTTACAGTATCAAATAACTAAATTTAATATAAATGATGAATCTATTTTTTTTTTGAAAATGTCTCAGGGGCTTCATGTAAAGTTTCTCCCAGAATTAAATTATCGGTTTTAAATTCAAGGAACCAAGACATCAGGCAGATCAATTGGAAATTATCAATCTCGGAGAAAATCGACTGAACGGTTTAGCCGCTAGCATTGTTCACAGACGGACAGACGTTTTGTCGTCGATCGATTTCTCGCTATCAAAGACCCACAAAACATAGATTGTGGCTACACCATGTGGTAGAGATTTTTTTTCTAAATTAAGTTACTGGGTTTATACACTTTTTAGTTATTAGAACTCGGCAATAAGAGTATTTCTGCCACAAATTCTCTTGTTTTGTGCAGCATTACATAACTTTCCTCCACTCCGTATACAAGAAAGTAAAGAATTTGGCAGACTTAAAGACTTCAAACATTTTGTCTATGTATTTCAACGCGCTGAAGCCTAATCCGAAGCCAAAATTGTGGCACCGCCCTCTAGTGTTTATCTAAATCGCGAAAAATCATCGTGAAATTTACAATCTTCGATTTCACGGTGGTTTTTCGCAATTTAAAAAGAAACTGGATGAGGTGGCGCCATTCTGGCTTCAGATTCGGATTCAGCGCGTCGAGTCCTTGGGTCTGACAATATGTTTCTGTGTATTGATTCAGTGGTGAGGTGTAGTTGACATTTACATAATTGAAATGATTGAAGTCGTTGTCATTGTCAACAATAGAATTTATTTCACAAATAGCAGCTTACGATGGCTTAGCCATCATCATCAGTTTTCTGCTGTCTGGAAGCAGTTCGTTTTTGTGGCTCCCAGACAGCAGAAAACTGATAATGATGGCTAAGCCATCGTAAGCTGCTATTTGTGAAATAAATACTATTGTTGACAATGACAACGCCTTCAATCATTTCAATTATGTTTCTGTGTGCCTGCGCTCGCAAAGTGGTTGGCGGGCGGGCAGCAGGCCAGGTCTGGCTTAGAGGCGGTGCGAGAGCAGTGGTCATCGCTTCGCTGCTCGCTCGCAAGCAGCGCTGTCGACACAGGGCGGAGAGGTTTTTGTCAGCCCGGAAGGTTTCCCGGAGGGGGTTGAGGTGGCGGGGGGGGAAGTGAAGACGAAGGGCGGGGGAACGGGAGAGGGGGGGGGGGGCGAGAGGGAGCCGGAGTGGACAGAGGGAGACAGAGAGGGACAGAGAGCGGAACAGGGAGGGGGACGCTGAAGGGGTGGAGAGAGGAACAGAGGTGGGACGGAGAGGGGAGGGAGTGGGGGACGGAGAGGGAGCGGAGAAGGGAGCGGAGTGGGAGTAGAGAGAGAGACGGACAAGGGGAACGGAGAGAAACCACGGCCAACTACTGACCAGAGCAGCCGGCCGCTAAAATTCTCGCACAATCAGCACTTGATTTAGAAATAAGATTGTATTTAGTGTCGAAAACTCGAACCCCACTTCCGATCAGAGACACCTCAAACGGCCAGTGAGGTGAAGCGAGGCGTGGGGAGCCGGGTCGAGGCGGGTCGAAGCGTGGTGAAGCGAGGTGCTGTGGGGCAAGGCGGGGTTGGGAGAGGCGTGGCGAGGCGTGGGAGGTGGAGACAGGCCGACCGACGCGAGGGCGTGGCACGTGGGAGTGAAAGTGTCTGCGCGGGAAATAAACCGAAGCGACAGCGACGGATGCTTCTCCCGGCGTGGAGGGGGGCGCTGGGAGGGGGGCGCTGGGAGCGGGGCGCTGGGAGGGGGGCGCTGGGAGGGGGGCGCTGGGAGGGGGGCGCTGGGAGGGGGGCGCTGGGAGGGGGGCGCTGGGAGGGGGGCGCTGGGAGGAGGGCGAGGCGGGCGGAGCGGCGTAGAAACAACGGAAACCCGGGAGGAAAGAGGGTGCGCCCTCTGTAGTGGCGGCTGGCGCAAGACACACACACGCCACTCGACGGCTAACGACTTCACGCACCGCTGGGTCAAACGGGGATTCATACACGTCGTACGCTCCGGTGACTGCTCGCTAGGCAAAGCTGCTCTTATAAGCGCCTGTGAAACATGTTTTATATGTTGTAATGTTAATTAAATTATAATGAATTATTAAGTTTATAATTATTAAAATTATATTGTAAATTATACTGTAGTATTATATTATTAAATTTAAAATTAAGTTTGGAATATCTTAATTAGTTATCTTAGTTACCAATTTTGTTTTCAAGGGGCCCCGGACGGACCAAAAATTATGAAATTTTCTATTTTTACTTTTTGGTTGCTTATTAACACTTAAAAGCTCATCTTTAATTTTTATATGTAATTGTTGGACGTTTTTAGCTTGTAAAATGTTCAATATAACTTTCGAAAAGAGAGGGCGTGGCTATCTTTGGGTAACTGACTGCGGGGACGTCTATATCAATGTGTAATTCGCTTTGTATTTGAATTACCGGAATCCTAAATGTCAAATTCCGAGGTTGGCGACACTTTTTTTTTTACTTAAAAGCCTGTTCCAAAACTTCAATTTATTACAACTTGCCACTACTTATTTTCTTTTCTTTGTTATATTTACTCTTACAGATTCTTGTATCTCTATAGATATACGTTAAAGCATTTATCGTGAAAGTTTACAATTGTTATATTTTTCTGCAAGCGTCCTCATGCCTTTGCGCGCTTACCAATCTTACGTATGTATCTTAATACTTTAATTAAGGTTTTGAATTCCGCGTAACATTGAGTTGCCACACACCGTGGACTCATTCGTATGAATATTAATGGCATAATAAGTTTTAGTCTTCATTGGACGATTAGTACTGCCAGTGAGAGAACGTATGGCGTGAACACGTTTTTAGGAGCATCTTTTCAAGTAATCCAGCCTACTTTTACTTAAAATGTTTAAATGTTACTATTTGCTCTAAGATATTTCTAAGTTAACCTTTAGAATGATCTAAGATAACATTTAAAACCTTTAGAATGATTAGAAGTTGTTTGGATTGGATTGAAGAAGAGCGATCTGAAATGAACTAGACCGGGTTGAACTAAACTAGTCTATTCTGGACTGTATTGGGGTAGACTGCGCAGTATTAGAGTAATGTGGTCAGGACTAGTCTAAACTATACTGAACGGCACTGAATGGGATGTGACAGTTCAGTCCAGTATAATATTGCGCGATAAGATAAGATGCAGAACGGTGCGGTCCATCGATACACGCTACGGTTTGGTATGGTCTGGTTGGAGCGGTACGCTATGCGTCGGGATCGGGTGAGGACCGGAGCCAGAGCGAGTGAGGGAGGACGCGTTACCACAACAAAAACATCGTAATACGCGAGCGGAAGTGCGGGCGGCGTGGCTGGACCAGGCTCTCAAAAGCAACGCGAAACAGATCGCTGTGCAATTGAGAGTGATGCGATTAGGCGAGAAAAAGGGATCAGCGCTTTTCCCGCTCCGCTTTCCGGGAGTCGGGCGGATACGAGCACAAACGGCCGAGGTGGGGCGGGGAACAGCGAGGACGGGTCAGCATGGAGAGGCAGATCGAGGTGGGTCAAAGTGAAAAGAGATGGGAGGAAGTGCGTAAAAGCGGGGCGAAGAACTAGTGAGCTTTAGGCCAATCGGGGCAAGACGTGGACGCAAAAAGAATAGGTCGAGAAGAGGCAGGCAAAGAACCGGGACGGAGTAAGAAGGGCGGTTGCATAATGGGGAGGGGCGCATTGAACGAGCCAAGCGTGGGGAAAGATAAGAGTGGTCAGGCGTTGTTCGGCGTAGCAAGGTGCTGCGGAGTGAAAGTGGGCGGGTCCTTTGCTGGATGGAGCTAGGTGGCGCGAATTATTATTGATTATTTCGTGTTTACTGGGGCGCCTACTGGCGTGGTTGTTCGTCCCGTGAATAAAGTGTATGTTTATCATGGGAGGTGGCGATGTTCTTCCCTAGCTGAATCGCGAGAACCGGCGCGGACCTACATGCGGTGATTTCCCCATCAAAGTATCTCCCCAGAATGGAATGGCTCCAGCCAGCACACTCTCTAAGCTCCCCACTAGTCACACACACACATTCTCTCTCTCCGAGAGAGAGAGAAAGATATATATATATATATATATATATATATATATATATATATATATATATATATATATGTGTGTGTGTGTGTGTGTGTGTGTGTGTGTGTGTGTGTGTGTGTGTGTGTGTGTAAGTACAAGTAAGTAAGGCTAAGGATAGGACAAGAAATAGAAAGGTAAGTTCGCGCACTTCTGTGCCCCGTTTCTTAGTGAACTGCTGCGGCATTCACCTGACATTGAACAAAAAAAAAAAAACACGAAAAACTACCAATAACAGCAAGTGGAACGCAAGAAATACCTAGAAATCCGGAAATCTAGAAACAACGTGAATTTGACCTTTGTACCCAACTGCTGTAGAATACTCTGTCATCGTCAGGACTCGAAGTCTAAACACTGCAGCGACGTCAGTAGATACCCTAAGCCACCTCGGACGGTAAGGTAAAACATAGGAAATGGTGTTGAGAGTCACGACGGGACATTTGACGGAATGTGGTAAGGTGCAGCTGAGAAGGTCAAGACGCGGAACGGGGAAAGGACCGGGAGCGGTGGCTCAGAGCATCAACTGATGTCATTGCACTGCATCTGACCAGGAAGTCGTAGCTACAAGTCCGGTCGGCGGCAGGATTTTCGACACTAGCTTTTCAGATAGGTCGAATTGTCTAGAAGAGAATTCTAGTGCCCGGCTGCTCTGATCAGTAGTTTTCCGTGGTTTCTCCTATGAACAGCAGGCGAATGCCGGAGCAGTACCGTAACAAACGGGTAACTATGTTTCCTACCCTGTCCTATTCATACACACACACACACACACACACACACACTAACATGCACTACACTACCGCAGACGCCGGTATACCGGTCGGGAGCTTAGAGCTTGTCGCGCCTGGGGCGGTGCTGCACTGGTTGGAGATGCGTAGTTGAGGAAAACCCTGCTAGTCGGCGGTAGGTCAGTGCCGGATCTCACTATCCAGCAGGGTAAGATCACCGCCTCCTCCTTGCGCCCTTACGGGACTAATTACCTCAGTAGTTGACGTGCCCGGAATCATAAGACCGACCAACGCGGAAAGGGGCGAGCGCGCGGCAACCGCGGGAGGAGAGGCGGGCGGCGGGAGGGGCGGGCCGGGCAGGCGGTGCGCGGGTGGCGTGACGGGGGCACGGCGGGGGGGGGTTGAGGCAGGGTGCGGCGCGGAGTGACGGAGCGAGCGTGGGCGGGCAGCTGCAGCGACGGCGTAAACCGCCTCTGAATAAATAAACGAGCGTCGACGGGCAGGAGGCTCGTCTGGCGCGGGAGCGCGCGATCTGTCTTGCGCTCTTTGAGCGCGAGGACCAGCGCTCAGCGAAGCACCTCTCCTTTGGGGCACGGGGCTGCACCGCCACCACGACCACCACTAACACTTGACTGATTTATTCAACCGCTGAGCAAGTCATTGTTGTGTAGGTCCCATAGGTGTAGGTTTACGTCGGCTTGTGGAGAATTTCCCTAATCAAGTCTCTCCTATCGACGGCACCGCCCCATTCTGGACAACCTCTAAGCTCCCAACCGGTCTCCCGACATGTGGTTGTGTAGTGCATGTAAGAGTACAAAAGTAAGGTTTGAGGATAGGACAAGAAATGGGAAGGAAAGATCGCGCGCCGTCCGTGGCTTGGTTGGTAGGGTATTGGTACCCTACCAAAACTAGTCGGAGAAATCACGGTCAACTAACGATCATTGCTGCCAGACGCTAGAATTCTCCTCTACACAGCGCAAGAAACAACCTACCGACTAACCTAACGGCGTCGAAAATCCTGCTACCGTGACTTGAATCCCGGGAACGCCCGAGTGACATTTATTGATGCCCTGAGCCACCACTCCCAGCCTCACACTTTCACCAACACCACTCTTAACACCACCAGCACAATCGTTAGCTTCACCATTACCTTCCATCATCAACATCCCTCCCATCAGCATCGCCGTTCCCATTATTATCACCATTACCATCATCCTCACCGCTCCCATAGCCCCTTTGCTACCACCATTTCCACTACCAACACCATCATCATCCCCACCCCCACCACAACCGATGACGATCAGATGTTAAGCACACTTTGCGCATCGCGTAGCCCACTTTCCTCCTCTTCCCATTTCTTTTAATACCTTCTCTTCGTACCTTTCACACTATCTCCTCTTGCACACGACTTTTATACTCTCCATTTTGTACATATTGTTCCCTTATGGATTCTTTCTTCCGAACATGTTTCACCTCCTCTAAGAAGCTTGCTTATATATCTTGTCGTATCTCGTTTGCACATGTTTATCTTCTCTTTCTGCTCCTTCCATTTCTCACTTTCTTCTTCGCTCTCCCTCTCCCACACTATCATCCTTATGATCTTTTACATGCAGGAAATCTATTACATGGGGCAGTCGGCTTTACTTCCCCTCCGATGGAAAGCGTACGAAGGATTTTTGCGCCCTAAAAACCCACGGCTTCGATCGGATTTGAACCCGCAAGCTCGGGTACAACATCCGGTACGCTGATCGTTATACCACCGAATCCGCGTTTTCATCCCGAATCCATCTTTCTACCATATTCCTCCGTTTTCCTGGGTTTTATAATTAAGCTACTTTGATTGCTGGGTGCAATTTTTCCTTTCATCTTTTTTTCTGATTTTGCTACACCTCATTCTTTCGGGCTTCACGGTAAATGTGATAAATTCTTTGTTTTGTATGTGCTTGTCAATTAACATAAGATGGGTTGTTAAAAGAAAAAAAAAACTAGAAACTACCTAGTATCCAACGAAATTTAATGTAAAAATTTTGGAGATGGTAGTTTCGATTCCAAGGATTATTGATATAACCTTGTCGTTGTAAGAATACTCATAGCTTGTAAAAGTTTTGCGAATTAGATTTATAGAAATGTATTATATAAGAAATGGAAACAATGACTAAAACTGAATATAATATTGAATATATTTTTAAAAAAATTAAAAATTTGTTTGCAAAATGTCAAAGAAATAAAACGCTTGTACTTACTTTAACCTCACCCCCTTGTACGATAATTCTGTTCTGCTCCCGTGTCCCTTGTCCTCCACGTTTTCGTTCTATTTCCAAAAAGCCTACGCTTCGTTATTTTCTCCAGCCGGCACGTTAACCACCTGCCCTGTCACCTCCGATTCGCTGTTCCACGGACACAGAGCTTCATCTGATATTTACGAGATGCCCCGCGTGAGCAATTTCGCTGTCATGAACGCTGCAGAAAGTCTCGTGATGCTTTTAAGAGAGTGAACATTTTACACAACTTCATTACTTAACACACGTCTCCTGGTGGCGTTGTATATATTTAATTTTTTTCTGTTACAATTTGGTTTAGCAAATTTCAATGTTCAGCAGGTAGGTTGCAGTGAAAAAAGCAATGTGTCATGTTATGAGAATGCCTTCAGAATTGTGATACTTGTAACTATAATAGGTGAGGAGATAGTTTTTTCAAAACTAGTAAGATTCATTGCCTCTTCTTAAACGTATAAAATTTTACTTTTATTTTATATGTTTGTGGCGCACACATTTATAAGAAATTTAGTTTTAGAACGCGGTATTAGATGAAAAGGTAAACAATTGAAAAAGTAAGTTACTTCGATACAGAACTTTCTTGTGTTGATTCATCAGGACCCTGGTAAAAATATTTCACAATATGGTTATCTCTCGGGTCATTATATAACTCTGCCAGTGTAATGGATCCATTACATCACAAAATATATATATTAGGTAATCGATAAGATTCGTTTAGAATTGTTCACTGTTGACATATATTCTGTACATACTGTTATGATGTTGGAAAAGTAATTACGTATTTATGTTCTTAACTTCAATACGTAAGTTGTTCACTTGAACTCATATAAATAGTGGGTAATTCTGTCTCTTCTCATTCACATAATGTTTGGAGGAGGAACAACCATTAACGGCATGGTATACGCATAACAATTTTATTGGATGGACACGAACGGAAGTACTGGATTAAAAATGCAAATACTAAATACTCATATAATGTTTTTAAAAGATATTTGAGATCTTCAAACACTTTCTTTGGGAAGGTGATGCATATAACTCGACGTGCCACAGAATGGCCCAGACTTTCTCGTAGCAATTTTTTCTATTTTCCTTGGTGTGGACTAGCTTTAAGGTCTTGCTTCATTGTCTGGCCAGATGACATCTATCGTCGCACAAAGTAGTTATTGACATTTTCTCAACTTTTCGGTTTCTTAATAGTAGAACTGGAATATTACTTTAAGAATATTAAATAACAGTAAAACCTCGTCCTAAATAGAATTGTTCCTTGAAATATTTGAAGCCGTTTCTAAGAAAATCGCGAATTAGCATGACTGTAAATGCGAAATGTGAAGCTGCTTTTTACAGCAATCTATTGAATTTTCGAAAAACTATATTTGAAGTCATTTGAAGCACGTTCATTTCACCAAGACAATAATGTATACAAATCGATGGAAATGTGCATATTATCGGCGTGACACGTATTTAAAAAATTACACTTGTGTAATTTTTAAGAAAACAAAAGAATACACTAAAATGAACTTTAAACCATAATAAACAGTGCCATTACCCCTATCTGTTGCAAAAGTTTGAAGTTGGTTTGAAGTTGGTTGCAAAAGTTTGAAGTTTGAAGTTGGTGAAAAAATTTGCAGTTGGTTTTGAAAAATTTGAGTTTGAGCGTTTCTTTGTGGAAATTTGATCTCGTTTGCACAGAAAATGTTGGTTTTTTAGAAAATTTATGTGACATTGTTTAAAGCATTTGTACTAATATATTAATGTGAACAAATAACATCTCATGGAAGTATTGCCGACGTGGTAGACAAATAAAAAAACACATTTTTTAAGTTTTAAAAACATAGAGCAATATGGCGTTTATGTCATTGTATAGAGTACATTTGGCACTACCCCTACAACCAATTTAAAGAAAAAATTAGAGCCGTTTTTTAAAAAAAAATTTTTCGTTATTTTTTAAAATTGCAAATATTGCACGCAGTATTGCACAAAAACGACTATAATTTTCAAGACCATTTGCATGACCATAATGAAAGGACTATTTATGAACAACAAATTTCACTTGAAGGGAAAATATGTCTTTAATTTTGTAGTTCTAGAAAAACGTCGACAGAAATTCAGACTTTTGCAATTTTTTTAAAATTAAGAATTAACCGCAAAAATCGGACCTAGACCACCTTTAGAAGTGTACTTTACTCTATTCTTACAAGAAATTAAAAGACAAAATTTGGAACCGTTTTCAAGTCGTAGTTGTAGTTGTTTTCGAGTTACAATTTTGAAAATGTCTAAAGGGCTTCATGTAAAGTACTCCCAAATTTAAAAAAATGTTTTTCTTAATTTCAAAGCTTAAACTACAGCCGGAAAGACAGGAGTTTCTTCAATCTGCAGAAAATCCTACGCACGTTTCAGGGGCTAGTAGTGTTCACATACGGACAGACAGAGAGACGGACGGACGTTCTGCTTTCAATTAGTTTTTCGGTATGAAGGACCCAGAAAATAGGGATAATGCCTACACCATGTGTTAAAAGACAAAAAGTCTTTTGTTAAATTCGCAACTCAATTTATCCACTTTTTTGTTGTTAGGGATCGGCAATGAATTTTTCAGCCGAAAATCCGCCGTTTTGTCGCGCAGCATTACATAACTTTCTCTATTCTACGTATATTACTCCGTACACACGTATATTACTCCGTATATATGTAGGTATACGAGAAAGTAAAAGTGTGTCTCTTTCACGACGTTTTAAAGAATTCCAATTACTTAATTTCTTGAAAAAAAAAAACAGCAAATCTAATGTTAAGGAGTCTCATGAGTGTTCTCTTGATATGCAGAAAAATATTCATTTATAGGAACCCATTCTTGGTTCAATTATTACAAGAACACTCTGGTCATGCTTTGTAGACGCCTATAATTATGCTTCGTAAATTTTCTTTTATAGCTTAAGACTCTTAAGGTTTATTTTCCAAGTAGGTCGTTGAAAGTAGAAATCTAAATTCTCAAAGGAAATAAGAATAATTGCTACGTAGCCAGATATTTTTATGAAACGACTTTTGAAAGTTTTCCCTTTGAACTATAAGACATATTGCCCTGTTCTTTTCACTATGAATATTTTACGACGTAAATAGCTGAAATAAATTTCACTTTTGTGATCGAAAGTTGGCAAACCGAAATATATTTTAAACGATAATTATACTCAAAATACTATGCAATATACAAAAATCTTCTCTTTCCAGAACTATTTTTTAATTGCATTTTTAACTTTTCTTCATTTTTATCTTATGCTGCAAATATTTCTTTCAGAATTTCATGTCGTCACATTCAAAGAATAAGCACTTGATACTATGAAAAACATTGATTAAAACAAGAGGATTGATAATTTAATGGTTGGTCAAATATCCCAGAAGTCCCAATTACGGCTGATTATGTTCATCACATGTGTATTTTTGCGCTCACAATTAAAACTCAATAGACGATATTTACGTAAAACTAAATGAAAACTGAATTATCAGTAAATAGAAGCTCGATTCCAAAGCAGAATTCATGGCATAAATACCGTAAAATAAGCACTTCTTATCCATTTATTTCCGTATTTTGCATATAGGATTGAAGCATTGGCCGTACCTTCAGCCAAGTTCTGTTTTTTATGCAGCTTGAAAGTCATAACGAGCTCGTTAAGGTATTATTGCATTCTATTGTAGAGTGTTATATGGTATTACTTGTATTATTATACTTGTACTGGCATACCTTTATCAAATTAATCCATATCTTTTAGAACCATAGAAGTGGAAGTACTTTGTTTTAAATAGATAGCACACTGTGCAAGATATTAGTTATATATCTTTAGTATTTTTATAATTTTCTAAAAAACGTTTTCGTTACATATGTTATCATTTGAATGAATTACAGAGGACATACTAAGTTGTTCAAATAAATTTATAGAATATTAATAGTATTTCTTTCACTGCTTATTTTATGATATTTATTCACACTGGTAGTAAAAATACTGTGTAAATGAATCCACCTAAAAGGAGTGTACAGAAGTAATATTATTCTAAAAAAATAAAAAATAAAAATTTTTAAAAAATGTGTCGAGAAATACTACGCATGTTTTTAATGCGTTTCGTTCGTGCCTCAAACAGTCTATCCCTCTGTGATACAACAAGCGTCTAAACTTGATATTTATCACTAAATTGATATTATTATAAGTAGGTTTATCGATCTTGGCGATCTGATGAATATAAAAACTTGATTCGGATCTCTAATTAAACTGGGGTAGGTCCTTCATACGAAGCCCGTAAAATATGTTCAACATTTCCCCTAATATTATTGCAAACTTTTTATTTCACTTTTTTTAAAATAAAATCTCCCAAACTTGACAAATGGTAAAAATGCAACTTTTTTCAAACCTGTCTAATATCTTCATTAATAAAACTAGAGATGTCTTACCCTATTCAATCTATTCCATCCTATTAATATTTTTAAATTAATTCATTTTCTATTTTGTTTAAAATGTAAGTTTCCGTGAATTTTGTGTTAAAACGCAATGATTTTGCAAACATTTCTAAAGAAGACTTAAACACATATCAATTATTTTAGCAAACTGTTTGTAAGCATAGAACACAGTACATTTAATCATGCGTGACACATGCTAACTATAACTTTTCAAAAATTGAAGATACGTATTTCTGCGCTTTATTTGGCGGAGAGAGTGTGTTATGAGTCGACTCAGGTATTATTACAATACTTGAACAATTGGGTTATTATTTTATGAAATCATTACAGCTACTAAGGCACGAGTTTTCAACTTGAGAGAAACGCCAGGACACTGTTCTCACATTTTTTCTCTTCTTCTTCCTCTTTTATGTAGGTAGAAACTGTTATTCTGCACACTTCCCCTCCATGAAGAGTCGGAAAATGTCGTTTCCCAGCATAGGATCCATCTTTGTAGCCAAACGGAAGCTCTTGCCGGTCTCTAGCCAGGGGAAAGGAGGAGGGGAGGCGGGTGAGACTACTAATCTACCCGACGTAAAAGTGATATCGCTCACAGAACCATAGACGATTTTTGTAATAATAGTTGCTTGCGAGGTAAAAGCGACGTGTTCATCCCAGGGCGAGATCCCGCGCCGACCCACACGAGGGCTTTCGGAGTTACTTCCTCCCGCTCTCTCCTCCAGTGGGCATCGCCCCAGCTTCTCACCTGTCTTCCAGCATTTCCGCTAAAGTAATGCTGAAATGTAAATATGTGTGAAAAGCAGGAAGCAAGGCTTTTGAAAGAAATATAGCATGTGGTTGGTGGCTCGCTTGTTACAACATTGACCCGGCCATTCACCTGGTATTGACAAGGCAAACCACGAACAACTGCCCACCAAAACAGTCGAATGCCAGAATTATCCTTCAGACATTGGTTAATTTCGACCCAGCTAAGTGGGTTTTTTGATTGAATGATTTTTTCGTGTTTCCGGGCGCGTCAAGTGCTATGGTCATTAGTCCCGTAAGTGAAGTGCATGTTTTTTTCTCGGGAGATGGCGGTGATCTTCCCCGCTGGATGGTGAGATCCGTCGGCTAGTGGGGTTTCCCCCTAACTAGGACTCTCCCACCAACGGGGCACCGCCCCAGTCGGGACAAGCTCTAAGTTACCGACCGGTCTCACGGAATATGTGGTAGTGTAGTGCATGGTAGTGTAAGTGTGTGTGTGTAAGAGAGAGAGGATAGGTCAAGGAAGAGGAAGGAAAGATCACGCGCGATCCGTGGCCCGTTTGTTAGGGTACTGCTCCGGTATTCGCCTGGGGTTGATCGGAGAAACCACGTTAAACTACCGATCAGAGCAGCCAGCCGCTAGAATTCTCCTCCATACAACGACTGAATTCGACCTAGCTGGAAAGCTAGAGTCGAAAATCCTGCCGCCGACAGGACTCGAATCTAGGACCTTCCAGACAGAAGCGCTGCAATGACATCAGTTGATGCACTGAGCTACCGCTCCCTGTCCAGGTATGTGAGTACCGCATTAGACGACACTAGGCATCAATTCTTGTCAGTGCAGTTCCTCAGACCGGGACGTGCTAGCGTTCGATTCCCGACGGTAGTGGCAGGATTTTCGGCGCTAGCTGGATAGCTAAGTCAGGTTCCGGCGCTGCAGCGCGCTCTTTAGAGGAGAATTTTAGCCGTCGGCTGCTCTGATCGGGAGTTTTCCGTATTTTCTCCGATCGATTTTAGGTGAATACCAGAGCAGTTCCCGAACAAGCGGGTCACATACCGCGTGGATCTTTCCTTTATTTTCATTGACTTATCCTCGCCCTTGACTTACACATGCTTACGCGTACATGCACTACACTTCTATACATGATGGGAGACCAGTCGGTAGCTTAGAGGTTGCCCCGGCTGAGGCGGTGTTCCGCTGGTGGGAGGTAGCTAGTTGAGGAAAAACCCGCATTCCGACATGCATCGCACGTCGGACTCGCCAACCAAGGGCACCACTTCCTGCTATATTAACATGCGCTACACTTTCGGGACCAATGACCATGAAGCGCGAGGAAACATCAACCAATCATACAACTTCCCGATCATTGATTCAGAATGAGCAACGGTGTTGCCGCTGAGGTATTCCTGCAAGTAATAGGAATCGAATATTTTTCAGTAGTTGTCACTTTCTGTTCGCTTGATGCTGTTTTACGTCGCCAACCTCTTACCAAAAATAATTTCCAATTCTCGTAGTTGCTGCAATTTATACAAAATCGTAGGCTTGAGCGGCCAGAGTCATGTAAATGATCTTGGCTGTCCGGGAGACGCCGCGTCGAAGGCTGTGTTGCCAACTGTGGACAGATGTAGTGGCAACACACTATTATAATTGGTGCCACTTTAAATGTTATGATACTACTTGTAATTAGTTAAAAATTGAATCCAATTTTCACAAATATGCCTTACTTGATAGCAAAAGCTGTAATGCCGACAATATAATATGTTTAAATGATTCTAATATCCAAACGTATTTTCTGAAAATGAAAGTTAAACTTTGTTTAGTTGTTGATATAAAGTGGGCACAGAGGAGGGATCTTTGAATTAAAATAAAGCGTAGGTTCATACGAACAGGAAGAGCTGTTTTGTATTCTAATTCATTTCAGGAATATTTTTAATTATTTATTTTAGGTCGCTGTAAAAATATCTAAGATCATTAGCGACCACTGTCGATTTATACCAAAGATACATTTTATAAATTAGAACAAACAGAAATCCAGTAACAGGAATGATCACCGAGAATTGGCAATCAAAAATGTGTGTGTGTGTGTGTATATATATATATATATATATATATATATATATATATATATATATATATATAATATACATTTGCTTATTCCTTAATCAAACATTTACGAGAACTGAAGACATGAGTGGGATGTACGCTACGTGACTCGCTACTTTCACACGGGTAAGGGATTTCGAACTTTTCAGGGAAAGAGAATCCTTTCATTAGGAAACAAAAGCATTCTCTAAAATATTTCATTTGGTTTTAGTATATTCTCTCACTGAAATACGAAATATGTGTTATTGTTCGTAATAGGCGTGCCTACGAAGAGTAAAAATTAATAAATGAAATAATAAGTAACTGTAACATTCAGGCACAATGTAAGGACGTGGGGCAATGTGTATTACATTGCAGAACTACATTGAACGAATAATAGAGTCGTATTGACACGTACCAAAATCTTAATCACTAATTAACCAAACAGTAATAGGTTGAAATGTTGCAAAATATCTCATCTCTCGTGGTATGATCACTACGATGCTTTTTCCCTTTCAACAAATGATGACGAAGGAGATTTGAAAACCCGCATTATTCCATTCAAGCGAATATATTAATTCCCATCGTTCTTTTTTATTCTTCTCCGAACAAACATTAATAATATCGGAATTCCGGAGGAATTTCTCTACCATCCAGCGAATCAGCGACCTAGTTCTTGCGCTCGATTCTCTACGACGCTTTTTTTTGTTTTGTGCCAACAAACGGACGTACCGAATCGTATCACTTCACTCCGCACGCTATTTGCGGCTTGGCAGAGGAATAAAGTTAAGTGTCACTTCACCTACAAAATATCATGCAAATGTGGCATATGAAGCTTGAAGAGCCTACCATTATCTAGTGCTTATAAATACATGTGTCTCTTAACCCTCCTTTATTCCTTTTGGTGATTCACCCACGATCGCGAATTGGTGACGTTGCATCGTGCATTCACCTCTTTGTTCTGTATCGAGAAGTGAAGCATTTTATTTGTATAACGTCATTTTTATTATGCACTATTGTATTAAACTTTTGAAAGTGGTCAGGGGTAAGAGTATGCCAAATGGCTGAAGCCTCGTCACCAATAAAGACTTATATGTTGTTTATTTATTTACTTATTTATTTATTACAGGGTCGTTAGCGGGTATATTCACGAGCTTACTTTATAGCTTCCTGCTTTGAGCGAGATCACATGACGGTTGTTAGGCGATCATAACGCATTTTATTGAGAAGTGAAAGGGCGGAATCAAATATCTCATGCATATTAGGGGCCAGAATGGATTGACTCAGAGCGGCACATAATTCAATGCAGATGCAGCACAACCCATAGCGTCTTCCTAACAGTCACAATTACTCAGTTACACACTACGCTTGACTCGTGAACATAAAAATCATATTAAGCTTTCTTAAAAAAATATGATAACTCTTTAAATTTAAATATGGGTATTTCACCATAAAACGCCTTCAAATAGAATGTTTTAACTTTCGTACTAAAGCGCAGGTCTTTTCTGACCCCTCCATTATGAATTTGTTATTATTTTTCCGAATATTTGCAGGAAAATGTTAGACTTCTAGATATTTTTCCATGCTCTTATTAGTCAGGTACCAAACCATGTTCACATATATTCCAAATTTTATTAGAGAGTTACTATATTTTTTATTACCTCGCATTGGGTTGACTAAGTTAAAGTCTGTAATTATTCTATTTTCATTTGAAAAACTTGTTATGAATTTCAAAAAATATGTCTGGTTCCGTCAATATTTGATTTATTTCTAAATAACTTTTGCAAGCTCTACAAGAATGGACGCCACGTACAATGGATATCATTCTTTATAAGAAATATTTAATATGAATTAATTATGTGTATTATATTATTGAAAATAACTGTTTTATGTGGAGATAACACTGTTTTACCGGAAGATCTACAAGCGAGTAAATACCTGGTATCATCAAAGGTGTGTGTAGCGAAAGCACATGAAAGAGACGCGTGGTACGAACATCAATTGGCAACGCTGAGTTTCAATAAAAGAGTGGATATTCAGCAGACAAGAGAAAATATAAAAAGAAAGTCCAGCATCAAATAAAATGGCAAACAAGAGATTCATCGGAAGCCCCTCAAATAGTAAGGTCCGTATCGGATACAATCTACCCTAACCTTTGTTTTGCAATTCTCTCTCCCCTTTCTCTCAAATTGTTCGGAATCTATTTAAATAGAATAGAATATTTGTTGTGCTTCTGAGGTGCATATAAATTTTTCCAGTGGTAGTGTCGTGCGAATACAATTTCTAAATATACAAAAAAACAATATCAAACAAAAAACATATTATGATAACAATACAATTTTACGGAATAAATGACTTCACCCTATTCTTCTGGCATTCTAATATAACATAATAATAATGTAAAAAACTTAATTTCATTATGAACATATTTACAAAAATACAATTTCATCGTCTCCTATATCATTTCAGAAGTATAAATACCTTTTCTATAGGTCTCTAAAAAAGAGAATTTCTCGAAGACGAGATGAATTTCACTTTGACTTTAAAAATATGAAAGCTGTGTTTAAAAAACAGCATCTAAATCGGCATGCTAAATGCAACCTGCAACATTCGGCCGGAATTTTGAATCCATACTTCTAAATAACTTCTAAATGAAGCATTCTAGGGCCTTAAAATAAAAATATTGAGGTTAGAGCTGTGAAAGAAATGTCCCTCACACCGTAATATCCAGGATGAGATGTGGAACTTTCTATTATATTTTTAGTGGTTCGACGATTCTCGATTCTACCCCCTTCTGTTCAGTCAGTTGAATCTGCAACTGTAAGTGAAATTAAACAAATTACTTGATATACTACGCGATTGAATAATACGGGCTACCCCTCTGATCGGTAATGAAGTTAAATAAGAATAGTTTGTATTGACAAGGGGGTATTGTTATCAGTTAAAAGGAGACATATATAACAAGTGACGGAGGATAAGAGGATCTTAAAGAATAACAAATGTTACAGGCTCAATGTGAAAAAGGAATAATAGAGAAGAGGGCGGGGTTTAACATGCAAGAGTTCTAAAACGGGTAGGCTAGTAATGACATATAACCAAATCTCATGACCAAATGCTCGTGCGTAAGGCTCTGTTCAAGCACACTGTGCAAGGCGGGCTGGAAGTTGACGGGCTTTGCTTGACCCGAGTTCGCACCGGCTGTCGCAGCGAGATCAAAGCCCCTTTTGCAGCCGGAAACGGCGGCTCTCGCTTTGCGTCGTAGCCCTCTCCGCGGCCCTCAAGCTGACTGCCCTTTGAGGACTCGGTCGGTGGAGACTCCGGGGTCCGGTCACCCTGGCTGTTGTACTGCTGCAGTCCCGCGACACCGGCGTGGAGCCTGCCTCGTTGCAGCGCTAGTGAGCGCATGGAGCCGATCGGAACACGTCGGGTCGTTGAACCCATGAAGACCGTGAAGGGGAGAATCCACTCGGATGTCGAAGAGACGGTTGGAGAATGTACGAAAAATGTCGAAGGCAGTTAATCGACACACCTGAACTTGAGTGACACCACGCGGAGAATGAAGAAAAATGTATCGTCTTTATCAGTAACAATGCACAACAATCTAGACGTACTAAAACAAACGCCATCTACAATTACGTGTGTGCAAGTGTAGACAGCGTTGACTTGACACGACTAATATGTCACCTGACATATACGTCGAGTCGTTGTAGCTTTGACGACAGTAAGAAAGAGATTCAAATCCGGTGTTGGGGGCTAGGGGGGGGTATGTTCGAAAAACGTCGGCTGCTAATCTGAACACCGGAACTTGGGCGACATCACGCGCTGAATGAAGAACTATATATCGCATTTTCTAACAATTACAATGAACATACATATATTTGACCAACTATATCTACAATTGAAGCGTGTAGTTTCAGAAGGATATAAGCGCCAAGAAATACTTTTCTAGCAAACGCTGTAAAAGGAAGAGAGAACCTGTGTTGGAGGCGGACTCAGTACTATTTCTTGGAATTTTTGCCACTAATACGGCATCCGTTGACCCATAGACATTGCCATGGGCATATATATATATATATATATATATATATATATATGTATATATATATATGTATATATATATATATGTATATATATATATATGTATATATATATGTATATATATATATGTATATATATATATATATATATATATATATATATATATATTATAACACGCCCACCTACTACCTTCCAGCCGGTGGCGATGAAGCGTGAAACAATGAATGCTCGTGAAGCGAGCTTTGAATTCTCAGGAAGCAGGATCTTTCGGGTATGAGAAAGGTCTGAACCCTTGACACAATAAATTAGGTAAAATTCTGGTAAAAATGAGCATATATTCGGTACAAACAAATTACACAGTGGCACAAATATACAATAAAGTATGCGCTTTGCGTAGATGGTCACTGCAAAGAAAACAGAAACAAAAAAAAGAAAGAACACAACCACAAAAAATGTATAGGCGTCACCTCGACTGCCTGAATACTTCAATAAATACTATTCACAATTCTTTTGCTTCTACCTCTTTCTGAATTATTTCGTGTACCTCATTTAACTTTTGTTAATCTTAAGTTTTCTCCGTGCACGGCCCTTTAAGTGATTCTCTACAATTATTCTATCATAGACTTCACAGAGGTCAGCCTTAAGCTGCGCATTTATTACAATGCTGTAAACTCTAACGCAAGAATAAACGTGACACACGCGTTACTTAAATCGTACCCTTTACGAATTATAGCAACTAATTACCCCTGACATCATACAATGGAAACATGACTTTCAAATAAGATTACTTTTACTTTACATGAAAAATCATAATTTACTTTAGAAAAGTACAAGGTATGGCATTTAAACGAATTTACTAGTGCGTACAGCGAATAAAATCTAAACTGCCGCTCATACGTTCGAAATATTTCTCCCAGTAATTATTTGGAACTTTCGCCTATTTTAGGACGCTTCGCCTGGTGTTTAAAGCTACACGGTTTCCCAACAAATTGCCGCATAGAAGTTGCCAGTTCTTTACCTCGACATCTCCTTCCCGCTCGCCATCAGTTAACCTTGGGGTTTTCGGTCGCTCGCCGTCCTCGCCGCGTCACTTGGTTCGATGTCCCGCGGTTACACCACTTCTTTCGCTCGATATCAGGATTCCGCCACACGTCCAAATTCCAGACCTTTCTCTCGATCTCGGGCTCGTACCATCCACGTATTTGGTCCAAGTCCTTCTCGCCTACGCTTGGGTCTTCACTGGAGTCGTCCTTCTGCCGCCTGCCGCGTACCCGTTGTTCGCGCTACCAGCTTTAAATAACTAACGTACTTGAATTGAATACTTCTAGCACTCGGCCGACATACCACACTTTGAGCGTGCGTGATCGTGGCGTACAAACTTAAATGGTGGATCTCGTTTAGAGTCCTTCTGCGCAAATTTATTTCAATTATGAAACTATTTCAGGTTCAAGCAATCACATCGCTTGCTTACTCGCGTAATGTTAGTGCTAACACTGTACATGCACTTCACTTCTGAATTCTATCACTTATTACCGCGTTTCTTAAATCATCTTTAACTAAGCAAGTAAAATTATACTCCTGCACTAACCAATGACTATCGCCGAAGAATTAAGTTGAGTCGCCGTCGCTGTCGAAGTTGTAAGAGAGCTCTCCCGAAATGCGTCGCGGTATTCATGTGACTCCGCCTGGGGAAATTTCTGGAGGGGTGAATTTTCTCCTCCTTCGCGCCCTCTCAAGAAAATATTATCCCCTAACTTTGGACATCGGAGTGCGAAAACCTGCGGGTAGATGTCGCTTTCTCGGACCATCGCTCCGCCGCGCACCCTATTTCTCTGTGTTCTGGGCTTTTCTCGTGGCTTATGGTGGCGTTACGGGTTCCTATAATCCCGTGACGTCACAATAATATATATATATATACACACACACATTTACAATTATCAGCTTAAAACTCTATGAACCTAAACCCTTTAATTAAGTTAAGTGTAGATAGAGTTGACTTGAAACAAGAGATGGGCAACCATTGGCCGAAAATGACTTAAAATATTCTCTCATTCACCCCGCAATTTCGCTGAAGTCCGGGTGAAGAGATTAGTTGCCGACGCTTTTCGAGTATATCCCCACCACCGGAGTATTTCCATCTTACAGTGTTCGTGTTTAAATTCCTTTACTGAAGTCACAGCTTCACCATTTCGCCATCGTCTCAAGATTCTCGAGGGTTACCGCAAAGGTCATTCATTTTTATGATGTCAATGATAAATCATTGTGGCTATACCAAGAAGTGGGAGAATTAATTTTGTTTATTTATTTATTCATGCATTATTTCATTTATTTTTCGTTTATTTTGTGAGGACACGGCCATGGGCCGTGAGCTCAGCACTCCTTTATTTTACCCAGACGTTCTTTTCAGTCTTCTCCTGGCGCGGGTCTGAGGGATATTTTCACGTAGGCGCTCCTCGTGAGTGTCCCTGAAGCACGTTTTTCAAAACATGCAAGCATCACCGGCCGGAATTCAACCTACACACTTGGGGGTTCAGAAATTAGCATGCTAACCAATTACCCGCCGAGAACTGCAGTAGGGGTATAATTTTGATGAGTTGGTGATTAGGAAGATATTAGGGGTAACCTGTCAAAAATGTGACGAAATCGAACTTCTAAGGAAGTAATTCTTTATAATGAATAGTAAATAACAATTTAATTTCTTGAATGCTTAATTTAAGATTTTCACTTTAAAATTTCCTGTAGAATCAATAATATGGTCGCAAATTAGGGCCCGCTGTTCCTTAGGGGACCGCGAAGCGAGTTTAGGGAGACCCTGAAGAGATCACTAGGTGGAAGTTTGTGTTGTTTTTAGTTTTTGCCTCGTCCCTTACGGGAATCGAATTTAACCCCTATGATATTTTTCATAGTCGTTCAGACAAACAGCGTTGTTTAAAACCAAAAGCTTGTGTAAGGAAGATTAGGACCTCTGTGTTCTCAGAAATCGCACGCACGTACCCATCCGTACGGACGTCGCACATGAGTAGTACCGTACGGCACCGCACGGGACTAGTTACCTTGGACTTATTACTTTTCCTCCCCCATTAGTTGTATTTTCATAACAACCTTCCCTCATTTATATGTTTGCTCCCTCATTGATATGTCAATTATATGTAAAAGTAGTTTAATAAAATGAGAAAATTATGTTCTTCGTAATAGATCTGGATAGTGTATTTAGTACGTCACGGTAAGTTTGTAACTGACCTTCTGTAGTTTTACCCTAATTACCGACGTTTACATCCCTAGTCCGCGTATTTGACAGAGATATCTAAACCTTTGTTAATCTCCTGTTTCAAAGCGTGCCCCTACGTGCATGCAGTGGTGACTTCTCTCCTCTCTCGTTAGTTCTATTTTCGAAACATCTTTCCCTCACATTTCCTTCTTCATCCTTCCCTCATATTTTTACAGAACGATGTTCTTCGAAATAAATATGAATAGTAGATTTAGTTGTAACCTGATTGTGCCTTTACAATTCACCTTCAGCAGTTTTACCCTAATCACCAACGTTTTACACAAACGTGCAAGAGCTTTTGCAGCTCACTCACTGAAGCTGCGAAACAAAATGGCGCGCCGACAAACCCACCAAATTATACCGCCAAATGCAATTCATAAAACACCATATTTTATATCGACCCGGTCGGTTTTTACTTTTTATTGCTTATGAAATTTCTATTCGAAAAATCTTTTTGGCAGCATGTCCTTACATCCTAAGTAATAATATTGCGATAACTAGTTTCTATCTTGCATCAGCTGCTCAAACTTTACGATGCAATCTCGGGAACGCAGGAAAATATTCTATCGATGAATAGTGGGAAGAAATAGAGAAATGAGAGGTAGTAGAAATGCGGGGACGTCGAAAAAACTCGCCGAGCTTTTGCATAATCTCCTTAAATTCAACGTGGATCGACCCGGATTTAAAACCTTGGTCCTAGAAATGAAAGGCAAACAATTTTACCGTGTCATTACGAGCCACCCCTACCGCAAAGGTCATCAAAAGTTCTAACGTATTGCATATCGTATAACAGTTTCAACAGTTTCCAGAATCTGCAAACGATTCACAAGGTGCCGAAAATCTGCAGAGTTACTGCAGAGGAAACCTTCAGAATCATTGTTCATATCACTTTGTTTCACACGTTTAATTGCTGTGCCTATGTCTTCGGGTGTCCGAAGGTGAATCTCGCTTAGATACCTTGTTTAATTATTAAAACAGTAGAAACTGTTGTGATTTGAATGAACGACTGAACATCCTCAATTTGTATTATCTTGAAACCAGAGGTAGATCTTGATGTTACCCGAAATTTAGCAATTTTACGCTTCCATTATTCGTACATCTTTGATTGTACATTTTACAATATGTTGCTTGACACAAATTACTATAAAAATATTGCGCGACCACGTGTTGTATTTTTCGGAGATTTTTCCAGCCAAAGCCAGTTGCCTCCAAACTATCCTCTCTGTTTATCGGGCTGCTTTTGTTGCTTTATTTTAATGACAGAATTTTTTTAGGATAACAGTTTTATATCAGTATATTACATGTGATGTAGTAACAGCAACGTTTCAGAAAACAATTATTTCCATCTTCAGGCTTAAACTTCAAAACAAATAAATATAATATTTTAATCAAAGGTCAAATAGTCTGTTATAAACAGAAGAGTTACATGATATTAATGTACCCAAGTCACAACAAAACCAACGACTTTTGTACATTATTGTTATGCAATTCTTCTGTTTATATGTGACTATCTCACCATTGTTTAAAATAGTATATTTATTTGTTTTGACATTTAATCCTGAAGATGGAAACAATTATTGTCCTTAAACGTTGCTGTTACTATTATGTATTACATGTAACAAATTGATATAAACATTTATCATTTAAGGAAGATAAACACACTGAAAAACTGCAACATCTATAGTCTTAAAAATAAATGATAATTTTAATACTAATATCCTATTCTGTACTCAAACTTCATACGCTAAATACGCACAGACTCGTCGGAAACATCATTACCGCCTCCGCCGCCGCCCCTGCTGCCAGTCTCTCCGTGGCGCAACTTTCACTCATCCGGTGGCGTGTCGCGCTCATTAACAACTTGAGCGCACGCACCTAATTGAGACGCAGAAACGCTCAACGTGTGACGGCCCCAGCATAACAGCGCCACCCCCTCGCTGGTGGGTCCCCTAACGACCATAAACCCCATTCTGCTGCGAGCGCTTTGGTGTGCACACACGGAATTCGAGATTCACCACGAATGACACAAAGGAAGGGCTGGCGACAAAACATGAATGCCAAGAATGAGAATTGACCTGTATGAAGTGGAAAACAATCTAAACACCATCACACATCAGGTCGTCATCCAATGGCCATTTAGGCCTTGGCGACCGTCATATTCTAGAGAGAGAAAGAGGTGTGGAGCCATGGAGCCATGGAGAGAAAGAGGTGAGTTGGAAAGAAATGAAAAGTAGAAATCGGTAGAATGAGAGACGGAGAGGTTGACAGGCGGAGAAATCTGCAGACGGACAAATTGATGGAAGGAGAGATCGACAGACGCACAAGATCTGTAGACCGACCGATGTACATTCGGACAGATCGAGAGACCGACAGATCGAGAGACCGACAGGTCGACAAACTGACAGATTCATAGAAGAGCAGATTTACAAGCGCACCGATCAACAGACGGACGAATCAGCAGTCGGAGAGATCTACAGACGGACAAGTCGACGGACGGAGAGATCTACAGACGGACAGATCTACTGACGGACAAATCTATAGACGGACAGATGGACAGAGCGGCAGACTTACCAATCGACAGATCGTCAGACTGGCCGATAACTAGGACAGATCGACAGTCGGGAGGGAAAACACACACCGACAGGCAGGCGTGCCCCAAGTCGGATCAACAGAGAACAGATCAGCAAAAGAAACATCGACAGACGACGGAGGGAGCGGTCGGAAGGGGGAGCGAGTGGGTTGGCGCGGGGCGGGAGTGGGAGGGGCTAGGCAGCGCGTAAAGGCACGTGAGCGGCTGCGTCGCCCTACGCCAGCCTCAAGTACCCGGCGCGTTTGTCCCAGCAGCAGCTCCTCACGGCGCATGCGCACACGCAACCCCGCCTCGCTATCTCCCTACACGCTCTCTGCTCACACGTCACACTGCCTGCACCCACGGCACCGCAGCATCAAGAGGCCTCTCACTCTCCCTCTCTCTCCCTCTCTCCTCTCTCCCTCTCTCCTCTCTCTCTCTCTCCTTCTCTCTCCCTCTCTCCTTCTCTCTCCCTCTCTCCTCTCTCCCTCTGCTTCTCTCCCTCTCTCTTTCTCTCTCCTTCTCTCCCTCTCTCCCCTCTCTCCCTCTCTCCCTCTCCTCTCTCCCTCTCTCCCTCTCTCTCACTCTCTCTCATCTCTCCTTCTCTCTCCCTCTCTCTCCCCCTCTCTCTCTCTCTCCCTCTCTCTCCCTCTCTCTCCCTCCTCTCTCTTCTCTCTCTCTTTCCCCTCTCTCCTCTCTCTCCTCTCTCTCCTTCTCTCTCCCTCTCTCTCCCCCTCTCACTCTCTCCTCTCTCTCCCCCTCTCACTCTCTCCTCTCTCACTCTCTCTCACTCTCTCTCACTCTCTCTCCCTCCCTCTCCTCTCTCCCTCTCCCTCTCCTCCCTCTCTCTCCCTCTCTCTCCCTCTCCCTCTCCCTCCTTCTCTCCCCCGTCTCTCTCCCTTTCTCTCTCTCCCTCTCTCCTTCTCTCTCCCTCTCCCTCTCTTTCCCTCTGTCCCCTCTCTCCCTCTCTCCCTCTCTCCCTCTCTCTCCTCTCTCTCCCCTCTCCTCTCTCCCCTCTCCTCTCTCTCCCTTTCTCCCTCCCTCCCTCTCTCTCCCTCTCTCTCCCTCTCCCTCTCTGTTTCTCTCTCACTCTCAAGAAAGCAACCTCCTCTCGACGACTGTACAAATAAAATACGGCGAGAGACACGAAAGGGATAATAGCCAGGTTCTCTAACTGATTTGCCTTTGAAAGTAAATTTTTTATGATATAGCGAATGTTCTTTTATCGATTCTTGCTGAAAACGCTCTGATTACCCGTATTCACAATTCAACTTAATATGTATATTATTTAGTGTAGAAATTCCTTAATAATCCCTAATCTAGAATTTGTGAAATACTACACAGATTGCACTTTTCCGCATAGTACGTCATCGATTTTAACTGTTTTTCACATTAAGTTAAAAGTAAACCATTAGAAAAAAGAAAACAGAACGGCGAAATATTAAGAGTGATTTGTTAATGTGATACGTGTCAGTCTTTTGTTACGTAGCTACACTCTAAATAGTTCAAAATATACATGCAGTCCAGTCTTATGTAAGAAAATAAGGGAAAGTTTTGGTGTAGTTTTTAAATTTGTTTCTTCTACGTTTATGAGTATCTGAACACAAATATCATGTTTGCCAAAAACAATTTTGCGCAGAACACGTTTCTTAAGCAAAAAATACTTAAAAATCACGTCTTTTTTAGTATAACTCAAAAGCAATCCATTTTTTTAAAAAAATAATGCTTCTATACGAAATAAAAGAAGATACAATTGTCTACATTTGTATGTCATTAATTTCATTAAGATTTTTCTCCAATTAACGGTTCAGCCGTGAGAGCGCTGCGAAATTTGGTGATATATTAGAAACATACGAAAAACGGGAATTATCCCACTTCAATTCGATATAACTTAAATACTATTATTCATAAATATTAACCTGATAAGAAATGAACGAGAATAAATTGCCTACATTTTATGTATAGATTTTCGTCTAGGACCTATGGTAATGACTAATGGTATCACAGTTAGTTTGCAAAATATGCCCAGTTTTTTTATCACTTACTAATAATGTTTCAATACTCTTGCTATAGATAAATATTATAGAATGGACAACTGGATGTGGCGAGCTTACGCGTAGGAAAACTTTATTTATTCGTCTTCGCACCAAACGAAAAGACAAAAAGTATCGTATATCCACAAGCGTATCGTATATCGAATAAATAGTATAAAACGATACCTTGAAATGTTTCCATGTGAAAATGGAGAAGTATCAATTTACATTGTGTCATTTTCATTGAATGTTATTAGAAGGAATTTCCTTTCTTCTGAGATGGCAGCAACGTGCGACGGATGAACGACTAGAATTATGAACACTGCAGAATAATACTTCAAATAACAAAAACCTTTATATTAGAAGTTTTTTTGAACGTAAAATATATAAGCCTGTCGTGATAGATGTTGATGAGATAGAGATACAAAAAAAAGATTTTATAATAATCAACTTTTTATAACCTGATTTTTCAAACCTATTATTTTGGACTTTACACTCTTTACACAGAAAATACAGGATTATAAGTACGGAAATCGTTGTTTCCATTGAAATAAAAACTCAAAACAAAGCTAAGTGTACTCAAAAGGATTTTTGTAAAGCACTTACAGAAACTGTTCAGTATTTCGAGGTAGAAACGTCTATTTGGCTTTGCGTATATTGGTTTTAATCTTAATCGTAATTCTGTAATTAGATTATTTTTATTATAATTAATTTGTCGTTTTTTAAATGCAATTTTTAACATAAACAATATTTTCTAACACTAAAATTCATTTGTCATCAGTATTAAAACACCATTGCATTTCTTTTCCAGGTTGGTGCTGACGTTCTCACTGCAGTCTCTTTAGGAGTATACCATAGTGAGTACAAGGCGTTTCTATTTCCTGTTCTGTAAAAACTTACTGCGTGGACGTAACAATGTTTCAAGCACAAGGTAATGTTTCTTGGGTTTGTTATTAGTTATTATTATTTGGAAATAGAAATCAGAATTTTGTTTCTTCTTGCATTTTGATGCTTTCTTCATTAAAATGCGAAGTCCTTCATTCTGGTTATTATCAAATCAGTTTCGTGTTGAGGTTCAGAAGCGCAGTAGGTTCAATGGGAAAGAAGAACTACAATGGAATATCTCCAATATGTCTTAGAGCAGAAAGTACAATTATGCTAGATATGTAACAAATGTTTATTTAATTTTGCTTTGAAAGATTTAACAAAATTACTCGAATAAAATTTTTTAATTTTGTTTATTAATTTACTCAACACGGGAAGTTTTTGCTTAGCATCCATATGAAAATATCTGGATCATATAAAAAAAATTAATAGGAATAACGAAGTGCGCATTGACTAAGTATTCGGAGGACGTATAGATTAGAGCAAATAATTCAAAAATAAAACAAAATAATGGAAGACATATGGAAAGAGTGGAAATTGCCAAAACCAGTTTTGGTAATTTGCTGTTATTCTCTCCATCAGTCTTTGTTTAATTTTAAATGGTTTCTGTATTGGCAAGTTTCTGTGTACGCGTTTGGTCATTGAGGTACAGAATGAAACTGAAGATAGTGGCAGTGAGTATGTGTAATATATCCATGATATATAAGAATTATTATATAAAACACGAGTGGTAAAAGTGTAGGCGTAGGGTAAAGGGGGTAAAGAGGCTGGTTTACACACACACACACACACACACACACACACACACACACACACACACACATATATATATATATATATATATATATATATATATATATATATATATTATATATATATATATTCCATTAACGTCACAAGTAGTTGATGCAGTCAGACAAAAGTATTTAGATTTCTCTGTTGCACACAGAATTATCTGAGCATTTGAGAGTATCGTCTCTCTTTTAGTGCTAAAATTTAACTTAAGTCCCTCAGGCGTGTACGACGGAATATGCCGGTCATGCTATTGAATACGTCGCCACGATAATCGATACATTTTGCGGAGTGATCGCTAGCTAGTTGTTTAATGTTATATTTTAGCTTCTTGTATTTCGATTTTCACACCAGCTATTGATCTTTTATAAACGATAGTGTGGTTACTGACGTAGAATTTTCTGTGGTAGTACTACAAAGTTAGAACAAAATAAATTATCCAGACGTAAATTCAGGTACTAAAACCAGACGTTTGTCTAAGGAAGTGAGTAGTGTATTATAACAACAATAACAAAAAGAAACAGATTGTTGCAAAATTTACCATGAAAATCCACCTTTTTCCATGAAAATCCACCCCCCGGAAAGATATGGTTTGTTTATTTTTTAGGTTAATTCGCATATTATTTGTATTCATATTCAATTAACTGAATGAAAGATCACACTCTTTTGTAAATATCCTAATTTCTTAGACATTTTTCTTTAATGGTTTAGAAGATATATATTATTTTAAAATAGATGAAAACGGAATTGTAACTTAGGACAATTTAAGTCACTCTGCAGCAGCTGACGGCGAAAGTCAAGCCTGAAGGTCACGCAGTACAAGTTCTGAAAGATCTAATTTTATCGGTGGTTGTCTAGAAAATCATTCTAAGTGATCTTGAATGTTGATTGAAAATTTGTATTCATTGTAAAATTCATACTACATGTTAGTAAAAGCGATCATAGTTTGTAAATGTGGAGAGTTGAATAATTAAATTCTAAGGCATTACGAAATTATCATGGAGTCAAATATAAATCACTGTTTACAAAATTCTGAGGCATGTAGAAGGGTCGAAAATAATCAATTTTACCAAGGAACATATTATGAAAATATATGAAGTTACGCATGTTGCATTTGCCCCTAATTTTTAGGCAACCCCGTATGCGCAGGAGGTGTTCGGCAGTTCACCTGTTGAACGTTTGTGCGCAAGGGGTTGAGGCACGAGGCAGCTACGACTCTTCAGCCTTAGCGACCTAGGCTATCGGGGCCGATGATAGCTGTAATTATTCTTTTTTCAAATATGTCCTGCCATCATATTTAATTTTAGTAAATGTTACTTGACGGCTTGTACTAGACAAGATCGTCGACCTTACAAAATATAAATTTCTTTACTTTCTAAAGAATATAGTCAACCGGACAAGCCAAATAATCAAAGAAGTACTTTTTATTTAAGATAAATTTACAATCTATTTTTTTACAAAATAATAAGTAAATGTGATGTCTATTGTAGAATCATTATGACAATGACTAGTAGTGAAGGTATCCCATGGGTACTCTTCATCTTCCTCTTCGTACAGAAAGCAATTATTATTATTTTAGGTTGACTGCAATTGGAATTGATAATTTGATGGTAATAATGTTTCAGTTACTTATTGAGTATCTGTATGGGAGTTGAATGGGTGAGGTTCTGGTTAGACGATGGATATCTGCACTATTGTCAAGAAGATAGAGGGCTAAGTGATTTGAATGATTTCCAAGACGCTGGAAACAAGTAAATTAAATAAAACATATTTTTCAGGTTACTCGCAACTTCATGATCATCATGTTCACCAATACGAATATTAAACATACATTAAGCTCTTTCAAAAGTGCATGAAGTATAAAATGTCATAAATCAATACATCCGTAAAAATACCATCACGTGGTGCCAGAGAATGACACAGATTTTCTCGTATGCGTTAATTTCTTCTTTTCTTGAGTGTGCGTTATTTATTCAATTTTTCCCCACTCCTTTCGAAGCTGCTATCTAACGACGCAACGTACCAGAGAACTTACTGAACCTCCCAGTGAAGAGTACCTTCGCACTCCCGAAACCTCGCATAGCCTATCTCTCGGCTCTGTACATAATAATACATTATGAAACGATGATGTAATGATGGGTATTATACAGGAGTGTGATATTACGATACGAGCGAGTATCGAAAACTTCACACGAGTGTATTTTAATACCCATTACTTCGAGCTTCATACGTTACTTTTTCTACGACTTTTATAAGTTAAACGTTTACATTGGATCGTTTCGAGGTAGTTGACAGGCAGGATTGAGCCAAGGCCACCTAGCGGAAAGCTTCCTTACCTGACGCAGGTGGCTTTGGTTTACCAGCCCGACAGCGAGAGAGTACAAAAGTTGCTGCAATAATTCCGATGTCACCATTTTTCCTCTTATTTCTGGAGGGGCCAACTCATCCTTTGATTCATTGGACATTCCAAACTAAAAATTTGGCCGGTTATTAAGGACAAACACACGGCAGCAATATAACAAAATAACTTGCGTTCTGACTTTGACGGCAGGCAAATATTCCCTCTACCCCTACCACTGCGCTGCTTAAATAGGATCAAAGTGAAATTACGATCCAATTTATTTTAATTATTATTTCACGTAAAAATTGCTGATAGCAAAAGAAATTGAGACTAATAAAAATAATATAGTATTAAATGCAATTTTAGTGTACACAATCTAACAAAATATTTACTATAATGATTCTCAATGGTGAATTAAGTGCTAATACTGGATTTTTAAGCTTCTTTGTGATTAAGAACTTGTATCATAATAAAATCTGTATCGTAATGGCTATCATCATTCAACGGGATACAGCCATCAAATGACAGAATTATACAATGGGAGCAGAAAAACACATATTTCGATACCAGCATTATAATTGACCTTTTATATTGCCAGAAATCGTTGCGAAATGGGCGTTTTACAGCACAAATGATGTCATATTAGCATATTTCATGTACATATACATATTTTTTGTATACCAATCGACCTTTTCTATTGCAATAAACCGTTGAGAAACGGGCGTTTACAGCACAAATGATGTCATATTATCATTTTACGGCACGGATGATTGTGTCAACTCGTTCAGCCGATCGCAGCGAAAGAATCGTGGGGAGATAATGGCAAACGGTACAGCCGAACCTGATTTCCTCGTGCAGATGTCAAATATACGAAACGTCAGAAGAAAGTTGTTTCGCAAAAGTGAATTTGATTATCTTTTCTATAATACTGGTATACAAACAAATACTTATGTTACTCGTTTATTACAAATTATTACAAATTTAAAATTCGCTTGATTGCAGGACGTACACACATAATCGCTGGAGAGAAGATCAATGGTTACGAAGAATTAGGGTACGGTATGAATACGTGAGGAACTCGGATTGTACCCACGCCACGAACACAAATTATAAAAATCATGCTTATTGGGGTTTCGAACCCAATCTTAGAGCAAAATGTCGTCTTAAAAAATCGTCGTCCATCGTCATAAAAGTGAAAATTACCCATACCTTGGAACCCAACTTTCAACGTTTCTGGCAATGCATGCTAGAGAATGATGGAAGAATAAAAATAATATAATTGAACATTGAAAAGCGCTTAATTTTATGGATTGCGCAGTAGAAAGGGTGTCCCTTTTAGAGACCCCAAAAAAGTGGTTTAGGCTTCTAGGACGTATCGTTTACGAGTTATGCATGATGATAAAATGGGTTGCGGTTAAACGTGTTTTGCAGGTTGCATATTTGCATGAAAAACTAAATACGCCATAATAGGCGAACCTCTGTTTTTCGTCGTCAGTACGTTTGATGCAATCCTGATGTGTAATTTCCCTATCCATCAATAATACCCTTACTGGATTGTTTTTCCATGGTTTCCTATAAAAAGGAATAATTTCATTCCTCCTTACCGCATATATTGGTGATTTTTCTGAGCTGCGGCTGTGAAAAGAAGCAACTTTGACACTCGAAATTCGCTGATGCTATTAGCTTTATCTTGAAACAACTGTTTCATATCCGACCCCATCAAGTCGCGACATTAAGACGACACTTCACATTTTTTAAGTAAAGTGTGGTAGTTTAGTTTTTTTCTTGTACTGTTAGTCTAAAATTTACTGCGAGGTTCTGGAGAAGCGTTATAAGGGGAAAAATGGAATTAAAGAACCCCATATTCTTTCGTCATAATTAGATTCCGGATTCTTACGTAATTACATCTTCTTTGTCTTGAAAGGTACAGTTCTCTTATTTGGGATTTTTGCGAATCGATGCAGCCCTAAGAAAGTGGCCAACTTTTTTGTTACATATTTTGTACTATATTTCATAGTTTACATATATAGTTTATATGCCTTGCTGATATTGCACAAAACTTAAAAAAAGTACACATGTTGTTGAAACCGATTGCTAAAAATATTTGATGAATTAAAAAATAGTTTTTTATATAAAAACTCTCATTTTTAATACAAATTCATAATCAATTTATTAATTGTTAGTGATTTCAGGCGCGTCATCTAAAGTCATTAGTCCAATGAGTGCAGTGCTTTTTTCCTCAGAAGGTGGCGGTGATCTTTTTACACTTCATGGTGAGATCCGGCGCCTACCTACCGTCGGCTAACAGTTACCAACCAATACAACATGTATCAGTGGGGCACCGCCCCGCCCGTGACAAGTTCTAAGCTCCTGGCCTGTGTCCCTGCATGCGTGGTAGTGTAATACATGAGTTTGTAAGTGTGTATAAATAAGAAATGAGGATAGGGCAAGGAAGAGGAAGGAAAGATCGCACGCGGTGCTTGGCCCATTTGTCAGGGTATTGCTCCGGTATTCGCCTGGCGTTCATCGCAGAAACCAAGGAAAACTACCGATCAACGTTACAGGCCGCTAGAATTCTCCTCCGAATAGCGACTGAATTCGACCTAGCTGACAAGCTATTGTAGAAATCCCTACCACCGTCGAGACTGGAAAGTAGGACTTTCCGTTCCCTACAGGTGTGTAAAGTGTTAGAAACATCTACGTTTTGAACTTAAATCGCAAATTCCGAGAAATATTGGTTTTCGCAGTCGATGAGTACTTTGATGAGAAGGCCTCAGTGAATATTATCTGCTCAAATTCCAAATTAGTAAGGATGCTCTCATTTCTGGCTAAGAAAAACATTTATGTACATTTCATTTTTAATAATTTAATAAAAGTTTCATTGGTATAATTTCAATTTGTGAACATTAATACTTCTGTATGTAACTGTCTTAAAAAGTACTTGTGTTTTGTGTTAGAAATTTTTAATAAACTTTGATACTACGTATTTTATCTGAATTTTATCTGGTTGATTAATTTTCTTACTGTTTTATTTCTATATTTACGTACATATTTTCCTGTTTAACATAGAGAAAAATATTTTCCGGACTCTCTTCATGCGATGAATATTGGAATTTTCCGATGTTAATTCTTTGATCTTCTCACAGTACACTGCATTTGAGGCGACGCACAGTCGCGATGGTAAGACGAAACTTCAAATTTCTGAGTGACGTGTTCTACTTCAGTATTTTCCTTGTTCCTCGCCGTCGTGACGCCGTCATTTGGAATTTGCTCATTCTGCATTTTTGGTCTTCCCACAGTACGTTACATTCGCAGCGCCAGGCTGTCGCGACCGTAAGATGAAACTTCACAATTTTGAAGTCACGTGTTCTACTTAAGAATTTTCCTTGTATCCGTGCTCGTGAAGGTGGAATTGAGAATACGCTGTATCCGGTTTCTTTGGTCTTCTGACGGTGCGTTCCAACGCTGGCGCCAGGCAGTCGCGACGGTAAGACGAGCCCCCCGCGGTGTGGTCGAGCGCTGCTTGCGTCGCCACGGAGCAGGGATGGTGGCACTGTGGCACCAGGGAGGGGGAAGGAAACGGGGTGCGAGGTCACGTGACCATCCGCTTTAAATGAGTGCGCCTGCGGGCGGGGAACTCATTTGCGTTAACTGCTTATCTGTCGACTGACACGATGCCTTCTCTGATTCGACACACTGTGCGAGTTCGCAGAAGCCAAGGTGAGTGGCGCAACTAGCGGAAGTGATTGTTCACAGTCAGCGGGAAGAATTTCGAGACATTATAGTGTTTTCAGTTGTGTGATTTATAATCGTGAATGTTAAAACGTGTAAAGCCTAATTATGCTGTGTATTAATTTCTTAGTCCATTTAATTTTTCGGTTTGGTTGTTGAATTGATGTTATACGGTGAGCAGTGAACAGTGGTGCGATAGAGAAATGCCATTTTTTGCAATCCATTTTTCCGATTTGTTCAGTTTATGCAGCAACAACAACAACAACAACAACAACAATAATAATAATAATAATAATAATAATAATAATAATAATAATAATAATAATAATAATAATAATAATAATAATAATAATAATTTCGTTTGGAATTTTGTGATTTTATCTCCAGCACTGGTTAGTGGGCGGCGTTGTAATGTGTTTGTCGATTGAAGCGGAAGAGATTTTTGGCTGAATGTGTGCAGAGGGTTGAATTCGGTTTACGCGAGTGTTGACTGTTTGTATTTTGGGTATTCAAAGTGTTTTCTGTTGCAAAGTTTCGAAGACGGGGAGAGAATATTACGCGAAATGTATAACACCGGAGACCACAATGTTATTGCACGTACTAGTAGTAATGCAAATTTGTACGTAATGTATTAACACAACAAATCGTCGTTTGTTTCAGGTCCAGCCATGAAAAAGATGATGTTGTGCATGAAAATCACCATCTGCATGTTCTTGATGTGCATGTTCTTGATAAGCTTGTTCTTAGTAAGCTTTATGTTGATCATGAATTCATCGGACGACCCGGTAAATATCCTAAGCTCATGCACACATTATCAGTATTTTCTTCGATTTCTCAAAAGTGAAATAATACGAAAATATTCTTCAAATATTTATAATATGAAATGATATGGCTGTGAAAGAATCAATGCTTTGATATCAAACTTATTTAATCCATTTCTTGTTTCAGAATCAGGAAAACAATTCTAATATGTTGATGAACATCACTTGGAAACAAGATGAATGCAAAGTTGTCATCTATGAAGTAAAACCCTTGGATTTGTGCGTCGCTCTCGGCCGTTTGCAAGATCTGCCACTATGCCTACATCAAATGAATGAATTTCTGAAGAAATTATTCATTTCAAGTGTAGAAAAGGCAATAGAGTCCAAAAAAATTACAGTGGCAATGTAACATTGCTTCGTTGTGTTTTTGGTGATTAAGAAAAGATGGAGAAGTAGATTAAAAAGCAGATTTGTAGTAGAGATAAAGATTAGTTTTGTTTATTTTTGTTCTTGCCATTATGGCTTTCTTTTTGTTAAAATAGAGAGTTTTCATATTTTTGGTGATGGGTTAGCCATTAGGGCTTTCTTTTTGTTAAAGTAGTGTGTTTTCATATTTTTGTTGATGGGTTAGCCATTAGGGCTTTCTTTTTGTTAAAGTAGTGTGTTTTCATATTTTTGGTGAAGGGTTAGCCATTATGGCCTTGTAGTATTTAGCGATTAGTTCGTTTAGTGTGCATTGTTTGGGCAATGAAAGGAAAACTGGAAGTAATTTTCCAATTAATCACTTTGGTACTCACAAACGCATACGAAGATACAACCTGAATGTTAGCAAACCTGTTTGAATAGAAACAAATATATTTGGAATTAAGAAATTCAAAAAAAAACATTACAACTTTGGTACATATACTTAAGCTTTTATGTATATTGAACTTTGTTTAACCATTTTGTAATTTGTGGAAGACTAATAAAGTTTATATATACAGTGTTTTTGAACTTCATTTTTACAAAAAATACTTGCATGAAAATATCCTCTGGCGCATGTGACATGTTTTCATTTATCTACAAATTAATTGATTTTTACTCAGTTGTGTATATTATGATATTCACGTGATGAAATTGACTTTAACTATCATTAGCATTTGTAATTATATTTTTATGGTAATGGATTTAATATACATTAGTATTGTTGCAATTTTCACAATTATAAAGAATGAATATAATGCATTGTCAAGGAACAACAGTGAATCTGAAATGACAGTATAACTAGTGAACTCGTTATTGATACCTCGAATTAACAAACTAATAGCTAGAATTCTGATGTCATGCCATTGTTTCATTGGTTTATAGGAGGTAGCTAACTTGTAAATGAATGCTTATCGCCACATATACCTGTAAGTGATAGAAATGTATAGTTACTGGGTATTTGTTGTTATTTTTTGGTCATGTGTTTGCACTATTGCGTAATTTTTGTCCTTTTTATTGATATGGTTTCTTTTTCGTGTGCTTTGTTAGTGAATGTTTCATGAATTAACAATGACGCAGTAAAAGAAAATTTTTATTGTATCATCAGTTCATGATGAAATTCACTGCTGCACTACGTATTAGAGAAAGTTTTGAGCTACACAACGGGGCTAGAAAAGTTATCAGGTATTACGGTATCAGGGAGCCATAAACCGAGTTTTCTGTGACAAAAACGGCACTTTTCACTGCAGCTTTACATATATTTCTCTTTAGTACGTACATTTTACTCCGTAGATGCGGGTGTATATGAAAAAGTAATATGATCAACTAATCTGGTACGTTAAAAGAGAAGAAAAGAATGAAGTCAAAATTGAAAGGATTTAAAAGAGCTGCCAAAGATCAGACACTGAGAACAAGACTTCACAATAAAGTAGTTTTAAAAATTTCCCAGGATGATATATCACAAGTTTGTCAGTAACAGGTGGAAACCGTTGACTGCACCTTATTTCAACTTGTCCAATTCTCGCAAAGAACGAGAACCTGAAAAGGTACGATCTGATTTGAAGTTACCTCCACTGACAGATCTATAATGTTCACGAAATTCGAAAACACGTTCTCCAAGAAACATCAATTTCTTTGACTTGTTCGCAAGTGTATAATAACTGTACAAACAACAAATCCAAAATTTGAAGGTTTACAAGCTGTCAGAACATCCTGGAAGCCAAAGAAACGTCTGAAATAAAAGTGTTGTTTAGAGAAAAATTAATTTTATAGGGAACAATAAATATTTTCCGTTAGTAGATTGAAGGCACCAACGTTGTCCATCTGCTTATTAAAACGGTGGCTCGCACCGTTAAATATAAAATTATGCTAAATTAGTAACAATGTGAATAATGATTAATAATTATAAATATTCTAATATCCTACATAAGAGACATTTCTATATTCATATTCTTTAACAGCATCAAATTATCTCATATTCTTTGACGTCCTGTCGGCTTTTGATAGCACCATTGCCATAAGAAAACAGATAAGCTTACGTCTCTTTTCGTTTCCTTTCAGGCCACTTGTTGCGCAGATATAACCGTGGTGTGTCACAATGATGCAGGTCATCAGTCTATTTTAATATTTCTTGCGTGAAGGCATCAGTAGGAAATTTCTATATATTACTCATTTAATCATCCCGACAAACAATGAGGTTATTGGCCCCAGCTGTGTGGGGTGGATTTAATATACATTAGTATTGTTGCAATTTGCACAATTATAAGGAATGAATATAATGCATTGTCAAGGAACAACAGTGAATCTGAAATGACAGTTCCCTAGTTATCTAGGGAACTCGTTATTGATACCTCGAATTTACAAACTAATAGCTAGGATTCTGATGTTATTGAACAAGTGTTGTGGTCCCAGCAGAAAAGTAAAAGACAATGCAAGTACATTATATCACATCCGGGGTCAGCGATGGGATGAAAGAATGTCACTAACTACTACATTAAACTAAATTGCATTGCTGTAAATGCGAAATTCTAAGCTCTTTTTCACAGGAACCAAATGAGTTTACGAAAAACGTCAATTAAAGTCATTTGAAGTAGTTGTACTCACAAATAAAAATTAAAACAAATTAATAGAATTGTGGATATTAACGCCGTGAGATATATTTTTAAAAAAATACATCAGTGTATTTTTTAAAAATCAAAAGAATACATTGAAATGAACTTTACGTCATATTAAACGGTGCAAATTTTAAAGAATGTTTTTCGAATTTTCAAAGCTTCAACTAGAGTCAAATGGGCCAGATGGCTGAGGCCAGAATATCGATTTAAATTCAAGGAGCCGTAACATCAGCCATATCGATTGAGAATTATCAATTTTGAAGAAAATGGGCTGGACGGTTTACCCTCTGGCGTTGTTCACAGACGGACAGGGACGGACAGCCAGAAGTTTTACTGATATTCGATTTTTTCGGTATCAAGAACCCACAAAACATGGATTCTGCTTACAACACGTGTGAGAGAATTTTTTTCTAAATTTAACAACTGGAAATGTTCGCTTTTTCGTTACCAGTGTTCTGTAATAAAAGTTTTTCTGTTGAAAATGCGCCGTTTTTTCGCCCAGAATTATATTCTTGTTATTATTGTTGAATTATATAACTTTCTCTCTGGTCAGTAACGAGAAAGTAAAAGTACGATAGTGTCTATCGTTTATTCACCACTGGTATGTAACTGTTAACAGTTGAGAGACAAGCAAGCAGAGTTCATTACGACTTGTGTCAAAAGAATTTAATTGCAATGCTGAGTCTAAAAGTGCTAATCCACGAATATGTCTGTTTATATACAAGTATTGGTGCTGTCATACTTTCCTTGTATTCAGGATGGAACCCTAGTATAATACACAAGATCAATTTGCAATTAAACCCTGTATGTTCCAAGCATACTATATGTTGCCTAAAGTGATTACATATAACAGTTTGGATATTGGAGAACGTAAAAGAAGTTTTAACTGCAAAATTGGAATTTGAGAAACACCCAGAAGGCCTCGTTATTGACAACGTAATATATTGTGCTAGTCGATGATAAGCCAACATGAGTAGTACTGATGGGTTAGCAAAATGTTATGAATTACCGATAAACCGATAGTGCGATATATGTGAAAGGTCAAAGCCAATAAGCGGTATTTATTTAATTAAATAAACAGATATATTGATGTAATGAATTTTTCGAAACGAAGTGCTGCAAACTATAAACTGATTGGTTAACTGTTGACTTGGAGCTTTAAAATATGAATACAAGGAATACAAGTATATTAAAAAATATTGTTTTTTTAATTGGTTTAAGAGAGATAGGGAGAGAGAGAGGGAGAGATAGATCGACAGAGAGAGGGAGAGGAAGAGAGAGAGGGAAAGGGAGAGAGGGAGGAGAAAGAGGGAGAGAAAGAGAGAGAGAGAGAGAGAGAGAGAGAGAGAGAGAGAGAGAGAGAGTTCTAAACTTGAAACAGAGGAGATTGGTATAACAATACTTCAGTATCAAAATTGTAAACTAGTTCTTCTTGATACTGTATTAACTGTTGAGTATTAACTGTGGATGGCGTTTTAACCGCAGAATACATTTTCAAATGAGTCTCTCGTATATTTAAATCGAAATTTTTTAAAATCATGTTTAGATGCCATTTAAAATAATTTTCTACTAAGGGGCAAAATAATGCAACCCGCCGCACGGAATGTTGCTCATCAAAGCAGCTTCTCTTCTAAACAGGTTGGAAAGAAAATGTCACCTGGCTACATTCACTTATCTAAAACAAGCAAAAACAGTACTTATAACAATTTTAGGTGCAAATCCAACGTCAATCAATCATCAACAGTCATCAGTATCAACATCAACAGTAGAAATATGTGACACAGAAAATCTTCATCATATTTTATGTGTTCCCAATCTCTATAAAGAGCTTAGATTGACATATCACTATGATTTATCAAAAATTCGCAACTGTTTGGTTAATCTAAACTCTGAAAGATCTAAAACTCTGTATTACTTTATTTTATCAATCCTATTATTATTCTACTACTACAAGCTTTCATAAATATTGCTAAATTCCATAAGCACTAATGAATAACTTTATATCTGAAACGCGTCAAGTCTCAGTTGATATTGCTTGTTTTGTATATATTTTGTTCATTATATTGTCTCAATTATTTTGTATCTAATGTTACTGTACTATTTTGTATTTTGTTACTGTATTATTTGTATTTGTTAGCTATTCATAAGAAGTATACTCGGCAATTTGTAATAGATAAATCCTGTAAACAAATTACTAATAAAATTGAATTGAATTGAAAAATGGAATTTAATTTACTCCAAATCAGACAAAACATACTGCGGGTCCTTTTTTCTTCATTTTGTGATAGCAGACTTTGTTCGCACACTTGGTATTCGCAGGGTTCGGTCCCATTTTTGGGATAGGTTGAATGAATGAGTTACCTCAGGCCAAAACATGATGTCATTGAAGTGCTTCTGAGCGGGAGGCCGTTGGGTTCGAATACCGACGGTGGCGGATTTTGTGGACCAATCACATAGCTAGGTCGAATGCAGGCACCGTCTGGAAGAAATTTCTACCGAACGACTGATCCAAAATTTCTCCGATTATTTCAAGTTGAATTTTTATTCAAGTTGAGTATTTCAAACAAATGTGCCACGGATCGTGTGCGATAGTTTTTGCCTCATCCTTGCCCTTTCTTCTTCTCTTACACGCACTTATTTGTAAGTGCGCCATGTGCTGCCACACGATTCGGGAGACCAGTCGCGAACTTGTCCTGTCTCTTTTGGGGAGACGTTCTGCTCGAAGAGGTGCATGGAATAGGGCAATTCCCATAGGCTGAGGAGTAGGTGGCGCCGAATTTCAAGTTCTACCGGAGGAGGAAACGCTACCTCCTGCAATTTATCATTCACTGCTCTTACGGCACTGATGTCCTCACTATTTATCAGATTGTTTTCGTTCCTTTATTTTGAAGACAGAAAACATTTTTAGGGTAACTTTTTTATGTCAATATATTTCATGTGATATATAATACAGCACATGTAATATTTGCTGTATTATATATCACATGTAATATATTGATATAAAAAAGTTACCCTATAAATGTTTTCTGTCTTTAAAATAAACAACTAAAAGGAGTCTGATGAATTTGGAACATCTATGTACAGGAAAATAAATAATAATTTTGATGTTATTACCAGTTGATGGCCTCGGAAATACCAATCAATCAGTCAAGATACAATGCTGTTCTTCTAATGCACGAGAGCTTTTGGTTTTAAACTCACGAATAAAACTTTGAAAAACGCCCTATGGGCTCCTGCTTTCTTGATGATGTGGGTTCTAAGTCGTATGAATTCTCCCAGCCTGACAGTGTGAACGTGTACCGGCCGAAGCTTGGTTAAACCCGTGTAAGTGAACGTTGTTTAGGTATACATGAGACGCGGTAGGTCTGGCTGGCACCGGGAGCTCATGGACACAGCTCAACAGAAACAGCGAACGGATAAACCCATATAAACTCTTCCTCTGTTTCACGTCTACAAACGGATGAAATGGCGTTGTTTGTGTGCCATCAGATGGGCTACTTGAGTGACTTATATTTTTACCATTTTCTCAAATGTATTATTCAGCGTCATGGATGTTACATGGTACAACGAACTTCACGATCATTATCTGTAACGATCTAACAATGTAAAGAAATATAAATCCACAACTAACTCAAAGAAACAGAGTTAAAAGAACACAAATGTTTGAGTGAAATTAGTCTACTCATGGGATGTAAAAGGGAGATTTTATGTGAGGGGTTCATAGTAGGGCTGTAATGTCTAATTCACTTGTCGATTTCTTATCAAGATATTTTAATTTATGCTGGGTGAAAAATGTATTTTTATATGTTAGTTGCTAGTTCTTCATAGCATTCAATTGAGATACAAAATGACGTAGATACAATACAAAATCAGTATAAACTATATTTTAGAATACCTTTGATCGTATTTTAGACATTTTTAGGCATCGTTATTTAGAAGAATTTTATTATGATTCTGAAAGCGTATAGGAGAATGAAGATAAATATGAAAATGATTCAAGTTCTACCAACAATTAAGGCATTTATTATGAAGAATTCTCAAGTGATGTGCCTACCCTGCATTGATTAATTGATAATTTGGTGTCTCCATCTGCATCAACAGTTGTCATTTGTCCCATAATTGTGGTGCATGTTTTCCCTGGAAGGTGTCAGAGACCTCCCTTCGCTGAATGGTTGGTTAGTGATTCCGAGCGCGTCAACAGCTTAGGTCATTAGTCCCGTAAGTGTGGAACAGGTTTTTAATGGGGAGGTGGCGGGGTTCCCCCGCTGATCCGGCACCGACCTACAGTCGCCTAACAGGGTTTCTCCTGCCAGGTACCTACCATCGGCGGAGAACTGCCTCAGCCGGGACAAGTTCTAAGTGCCCGACTGGTCCCCCGGCATGTGTGGTAGTGTAGTGCGTGTATGTGTGTGTGTGTAAGGGATGAGGATAAGACAAGGTAGAGGAAGGAAAGACCGCGCGCGGTCCGTGACCCGTTTGTTAGGGTACTGTTCCAGCATTCGCCTGGTGTTAATCTGAGAAACCACAGGAAACTACCGATCAGAGCAACCGGCCGCTAAAATTCTTCTCCAAACAGCGACTGAATTCAACCTAGCTGAAAAGCTAGTGTCGAAAATCCGGCCGCCGTCGGGACGCGATGCTAGGACCTCCCTGTCAGAGGCGCTGCAGTGACATCAGTTGATGCCCTGAGCCACCGCTTCCAGTGAAGCGCTGTAATTCTCTCTCGCTGTCTCCGTTTGGGCAGCGTGCTCGAGGCGGACTGCGCTCTCTGCCGTGCTGTGATGAGGACAGCGCTCCATGCGCGCCTCAGATCCGTATATAACAACGTGCCAGACACGTCACGTTTACATATGTTCATCGCCTGTTTATCAATACCAGCGCGGGCGAAGACACTAACGCATTGTCGACAGTTTTGCATCATGAGAGTAGAAACCTGAAGAGTTTCCCCGTTCCGCATGTTCACGAAGAACGCGTGGCAAATAGTATTGTGTCTGTGCAGTGTGCGTGTAGTTTATTTTTTTATTTCACGTTCTATTAAGTTTTGATTTTTTGTTTTAAACAGAAATCCCATTCTCACTTGATATAAAATGAAAGAACCATATGTGTGTTTTGTACCAAGAAGAAAAACGAGTAACCTACAATTTGGTGTATAACATGAAGCTGGTTTAATGGGGAAAATATACTGTTGCTGTTTGTATTCTTTATGAAGAAAGAATATTCAAATAGTTTTGACAACCGACAAAGTATTTACCTAACATACGCAAGTAAATAAAAGGTGTCATCCAGTATGAAATATATATTTAAACTTAAGATCCTTTCTTATTTAAACTTAAGTTCTTTCCGGTCGCGTAGCGATCATTTTTAGAGGTATCGGAAAAAGTTACAAGAATAAATGAAATATAAAAATATAATTTATACAAATTATTTACAAATTGTTATATACAAAATGTGAACGCAATAGCCAGATGCGTAAGCAAACTGGGTCGTACGTACCTTGCGTCGTCTGGGTGTAAAACGAGGTTCTGTGGTTTAATGAGTGTGCGGCTCGCTTAGGGAGGCAGGGCGTGTGTGGGGGCGGGGCAGGGGGTAGGTGGGCGGCTGGTGGTGCAGGCGTGAGGAGGGCGCGGGCGGGCGCATGCGGGTGGAGTTCGGGATGTACACATTGGGCCAATTTTAGCACAGGTGACGAGAGTTCAGGGATTTGCTGGTTAAGGCAAGTCATATTCTGGTTTTGCAGGTTGTTATGTATATGAAGGGATTCTAATTTTATTCTGAGCCAGTACCTATTTTTGGTTTCTAGAATACGGAAATTAACGTGTTCGTCGAAAGTGTGTTTATTTCAATTTAAGTGATCAGAGATGTGTGAGACTGTAGTAGTGTTGTTTTTGCATGCTTGTTCGTATTCGTTGACTCTCTGTGTGCGTTTTCGCCCGGTTTGTCTATGATTATCTATGATTATGGCATTGCAGTTGATTCAAGTGAGAGAATTGACTCCGCAAAAGGATGTCGGTGGGGTTGGATCTTTAACCCATATTTGCCCAGTGTTCCATTATTGGAACAGCCAACAGTGGATTTGTCTTTGACTCCTTATTGCGGAACGCACTTGGAGACTTCATTATAATACTAGAACTTAAAACAGGGATCGAATTTCCTGATGGTGCCAAGAGTTGATTTTAGTTCTAGATTGCACTCAGAACGGAGAGTGTTTATTGAGTTGTTGTTTCACTGCTCGCACTATGAGTGATACAAGGTGAAAAAAATCGTATTACATTTTTTCTTTAAACTTTGTTCCTATGAGAATAGTTAAATGACATTACATTTTTATCAGTAAAGGCAAATATCTTTAAAATATTAGAATTAGCGAGCTGGAAACAATTTTTCTAAAATGTTCCAATATTGGAACACCAGGATGAATGGTACCATTAATTATTATTTCAAAAATCATCTAATATATTTTTCTACTTAGATTATTAACAACAGAACAAATAATTGCAATATTGGTGGAAGATAATGTTTACTTCAGTGCATTTATCTTTATAATGCCTCCAGACGATGTATCAGTGAGGAGGACAGCGGGGATGAAGATAGGTAGCACACTGAAAAACCTGGAACCCAACTTAGATCAAAAAGAGAGGCACTAATTATGCGATTCAGTGAAACTGAAAGACTCACATCTGAGACAACTAGAGAGTAATATTGGCTCTGGACACTATGATGAGTGCATTCATGAGAATATTCTCATGACACAATACTAGCAAATGAATGATATTTCGCATATTAACTTCTGAGGGATTCGATAGTACAAAACACTGGATTTCAATAACCACAAAACAAGGAAGATGTGCATGTAAATAGAAAACAAATAATCAATTTTAAAAATTTAAACACAAAATTGCATGAAAACTATTTCATACTTCATACTAATTATTAACTCTAATTTTGATATAGAAAATAACCAAATTGTAGTATTTTTTATATTTTAAATAAAGAAAAAATATTATAGATGTGACCTGACTTGTTGAAAAACTCTGGACCCGTCTATGCCTGGTGTTCCAATATTGGAACAGTCCATATTTTGAAAAAGCTAACAGAAAAAATTACAATTTTCATTTAGAACATAACTATATATCACCTATATCATATTTATTTGCTAAAATTATAATTATGTAAAAAATAAATAAACTCGGGCATAAAAGGGTTAATGTTGGATAGTGTTTTCTGTAATGGGTAAATGTTGTAAAACGTAGTTTTGGGACCGAATTTATTGAGTGTGGTAGCTATTTTAACACATAGGAGTACATAAGGGATGGGTATGTACGTAGCTGTAGTGTTCTTGTTAATTAGTGGGAGAGTGATGTGTTTGCGGATGTTCAGTGTGTTGTTGTTTTATTATTCATTTGTCAATGATATTACAGTCGTACCCATTCGTTCAAGCTATAAATTGTATGGTGTTTATTTTTTATGTTTTCTGGAGACATGGGAAATTAACCGATGTACTATAGCATGTAAGGCTGCGTGTTTGGGTATGGGAGTGTGTTGTGAACTGTTGTGTATGATTGTGTCTGTGTGGGTCGGTTTTCTGAATATATTGAATTCGTGATGAACCTGTACCAGCATGAGGGTGAGATCAAGGGAGTTTAAAGAATTGTGTTCATTTCCTATCTCAGTGGTGAATTTTTTTGTTGCAGGTTAAGGAGTTGATGTATTGTATAAGATTATGAAGTTGTCTGATGGTGCCTGTCCATAGTGCCAACACGTCGTCTACATATCTATATTAGTAAAGGAGAGTTTTAGAAGTGAATGTCCAGAAGCAAATAACGCATTTTGTACACACATATGCTGCCACTAGTTTGGTGATTAGATTTTTTCTATGGATCTGCAGCAACAAATGTACCCCAGAACAACAAAATATATACACGCACGCTTCTCAACAACAATAAATAAAATATTATTGTATAACACTGCAATAAATTAACTATTTTAAGAAATGAATCTTGGGAATTTCACTAGTTACATATTACATTAAACCAGAAGCGGTAGCCCAGTTCATCAACTGATGTCACTGCAGCACCTCTAACCGGGAGGTCCTAGGTTCGAGTTCTGATTTCGATCTAGCTCTCTAGCCAGTGTCAAAAACCCTGCCGCTGCCTGGAGAATAATTTTAGTTGCCGGCTGCTCTGATCGATAGTTTTCCGTAGTTTATCCGATCTACACCAGGCGAATGCCAAAGTAGTACCCTAGAAAACGGGTCACAGACCGCGCGCGAACTTTCCTTCTCCCTTGTCCTATCCTCTCCTCATACACACACACACACACACACACACACACTGACACTAACATGCATTACACTACCACATATTCCAGGAGACCGTTCGGGAGCTTAGAGCTTGTCCCGCCTGGGGTGGTGCCCCGCTGGTGGGAGAGTCTTAATTAGGGGGAAATCCCTCTAGTAGACGGTAGGTCGGCGCCGGATCTCACCATCCAGTGGGATGAAGCATTTACATATCAAGAAGTGTTAACATATGAAGTATATCAACTAGTTGCTATTCCTTAAACTGCAATACGTAACGATAAAGTAGTAATGGTCAGGACCTCCTTTAAAAATCCCATTGCGTTACGAGAGTTGCGTCGTAAGCAGTTACTACGCTCTCAAAAGGCTAGAGGCTACATAACTTTCTTTCAATTTATGGCATATTGAAAATTAATAATATAGAAATTGAAAATCAAACCAAACTACTTTTTTTCAGATTCTCAATAAGTTTATCCAAAATCAGAAAGAAATCGCTCCAAACTACGCTCCAATCAAACCAAATTACGTTTTTTCCCGGATCCTGAAATGTTTATTCAAAATCAGAAAGAAGTCGCTCCAGAGTTTTTGAAAAGATTTTGTGTAACATACGTATCCCCTACATCAATTTTTATTAAGATAAGATATCTCTTATGATATCAATTTTTCAATGTATTTTTGCCCCTTTCAGTTTGTCACCTTATTCCTTTCTTTTGTTTTGCGATTGTTCCTTTTTTGCTCGCCTCGTGATCCTTGAACTCGAATTCATTCGCCGAGGATTGTCGACAAGAGAAGCCTCAAACCGTGAGGTTTTTGAAGCAATCGTCTTCGATAAACAATTGGAGGAGTTCTGAGAGAGCTTTCAAAGAGAAAACCAAATAAAATATCGTTTGTATCTGTATTCAAGATACCTTGAAGGACATTTCTATTATCGAAATGGCTCAGTGGAAAGCGATGTATATATGTTTTTCACGACGATTTGGTTTCCAGATCATCGTTTTCACGCATAATTACGATATTTCTTTTAGCAACAATTCCCTTCTACATTATTCAATTTCTTTTTTCTGGTGTTCCCGTGAATAAATTCGAAATTCACATTGCTGAACACTAAAGTGAAATGATTCAACGAAAATATGAGAACGCGTAGTATTTAAGAAACGATTTAACTTTCTAGTTAAGATTATCACAAAATTTTAAAGGAACTCCCAATATACAAAATGATTTCTTTTCTGAATACATAATTATTTATTTTAACTACAATTAAATCTCAAAGTTTTTCCATTCGCAATGGCTTTTGAGTTATGTTTTAAGGAATATCGTTTATTTGCAAAATAAAGTTGGAAGATTGACGTGTTTCAAGAAACTTAGTGATATAACACTTCATCTGTTGGTTTATCAGCAATATTCTTATAAAGAAATCTGTAAGGAATTTAATTTCTTTTAATTTTGGTTGTTGATATTCAAATGATAAACAATTATAGTCTTTGAAATGTTTGGATAGTATTGATTTGTTTTTGAGTACTCTGATCACAAAAGCAGTTTCATGAGTCAGTATTATCTCAGCGTAATAAAGAGTATGACAGCCCTACGTCAATAGAAACATGACGGTTTGGTTCGAAGTGCTAAACAAATATGTCGTAGATCTGTGTATCGACGTTTTGTTGTACAATCAACCTCGGCGCATAAAAGAAAGAAGAGAAGAAAAGTTACAGACAAAAAATATTGTTCATTGTAACCTAAGTGTCAGTGGATGCCGATGTGTTCAGACAACGCAGAACAAACTCTCAATGATAGACCCAGATTCTAAAGTGAGAAGTACAGTTACAAATTCTCTCTGTGTCGTCAAGCTATTGAGAGGCGCATTCTACCCAGATGCAAGCAAATCCATCTCATTCTGAATCTTAAGCTACTCTACCTCACCCCCTCTCCCCGCGGTATCCGAATTTACAATGGGGACTTCGATAAACAAGCCGAGAAAGTTTGAGAGCGCCTTCAGCGATGGAAACAAATAAGCACTTGCCGCCTTGGAGATGCAACACTTAGGCAGGAATTCGTAGAGACGCGTCTCGGCGCGTCGCTGATAGCTCGAATGGGGTGGGGGAAGAGTGCGAAGAAAGACGCAAAAGAGAGGGGGATTCCGGGTGGAAGTTTGTGTGCAGAAGATTCCTTTCAGTTGAAACTGATTGCTTTAATGAAGCTTTTACCTGCAAATTAAGGCGTTTCTTAGCAATTTACTTACCAAATCTTGAAATAGAAATAGTGTATAAACTGTGAAAATTGTCGATTGATTTATTCGATTTTTCATTAAAAATTAATTTTTTCCTTGTAGAGAAAACATAATTCAAAGATAATTCGTAAAAAAAACGTCAATTTTATCTATCGGGAGCAAAGCTGGTGCGGACACAGACTGGATATATACTACTGAAAAAAAAAGTTTTATTGGTACCGAATAGATAATTTGGTAAGACATGCTCTACTTTACTTTTAAATTTAAGAGAAGAAAATCCGGTTATGTTGACCCCAACAAAAAAGTAATTTATTTTTTTAGTAAAAGGAATGATATTAAAATATTCAGTTTCATGGAATTTACAAGTTACGAAGAGGGTAATTTATTCTTAGCGTCTCTCATATAGTAAACGTCCATGAAAGTTAACCTATGAATGTAAAGGAGGACATTCCTATCTTCATTTGAGATTTCATCTGTTTTATTGTTCGGTGATTAATTATTTCAAAAATTAATATCTAAATTAATAGGATACTTTTTCAATAGTATACAACCTCTTTAAATTAATTTTCCAAAAGCTTCATGTGCTTAAATTGAACAGAATTCATTCCACTTAAGAACTTGAATAATTGCTAGAACGTGAGATTGCGAATAATGCATGTTCCCTAAGGAAGTTAGAGACAGTTTTGGTAAGATAGTCAAATAAGTTTGCTTAAATAGAGGGAAACAGACGAATCTATTGAATTTGGTCAATAACTCAAGATTATATCCAAGTTTAGATAAATGGGATGAGAGAAATGGCTTTGAATAAAGAAATACGAAATAGAATGTGCCTCAAATAAAATTGCTTTCTCATGAAAAACTATAAAAGGGCTGTTTTCAATATCTTCGGGTCTTGCATTAGGTAAAGATTCTTTCCCAAACAATCAATGAAATATTTGTTCTGTTAGATGACAGTTGTGTATCCTGTATTCTTTCTTTTGTCCTTATAATATTCTTGTTCGTCTTAAAAAGTATTTTAGAGATCGATAATATGTCGTGTTATTATTTATAGTACTGATCGTATTAAAAAGCATTTTAAAAAACACTTGTATTGCTTTCTTGGCGACACGGAATTCTAAAATATTATGAAAACAACAGTTGTGTAATGTTTTACAATAAGGATTGGATTCCAACACAAATACAATCAAATATCTTAAACCATTCATATTAAAAGGCCAATTTTAATATGAATTAATTGATTGTTAGTGATTACGTCCGCGTCAACGGCTTAAGTCATTATTCCCGTAAATGTAGTGCAGGTTTTCCCTCAGGAGGTGAGATGATCTTCCCCCGCTGGATGGCTAGATCCGGCGCCGACCTACGTCGACCTGCGGGGTTTTCCTTAACCAGGTATCTCCCACTAGTGGGGCACCGCCCCAGCCGGGACAAGCTCTACACTCCCGACCGCACCCCCGGCCTGCGTGGTAGTATAGTGCGTGTTAGTGTAAGTACATGTAAATAAGGGGTGAGGATAGGACAAGGAAGAGGAAGAGAAGATCGGGGGCGGTCTGTGGTCCGTTGGTTTGCCTACTCCGACCACATTCGCTTGGTGAGAAACCACGAAAAACTACAAATCAGAGCAGCTGGTCGCTAGAATTCTCCCCCACACAGCGACTGAATTCGACCTAGCTGAAAAGCTGTAGTCGAAAATCCTGCCACCGTCGAGACTCAAACCTACGACCACCCGTCAGAAGCACTGCAGTGAAATCAATTGATGCCCTGAACTACCTCTCTCAGATCAGCAGAAACTGGTAAAATATAAAATTACAAGTCACAGAATTTTAAATCGTAACAAATTAGTCGCAATTTTGTTTTCCCAGTTTCTGCGGCCATATATTGTGGCGATGTAGTCACAAATTGGCCATGAAACGTTGTAGTTACTTATATTTCTCATTAACTGCCTATTTAAAGTGAATATTTTAAGATATGTGATTGTCAACAATTCCATCGCAATCCCATTCTCATTCTAATGAAAACTATGAGAATGAATAGGATTAATAATTAATTCTGTAATGTTACATATTCAAAACGCACATTGACTGACAATAACACATACAGACATCAATATGTGAAATTACAGTCGTGCGTGTATTAAATAATTTTCGAATGATATGTGTTTTTGGCAGTTGTATTTATGTGTTTCTCTAGTTTCTGCATGGGGTCACAACTGGGCCACGGGTCAAGGAACTGATCAATATTAGGAGATAGGCAAAAAGATGGAGGATAGATTATTTCTTTCACTTCAGCTAGAATTTATGCAATTAATGTATGTTGTATGTGTTAAGTGTAATTTGTATAATCGTCTAGATTTGCGCTATTTCAATTTTGTGTGATTCATAATTTGTATACTAAGTCAGGTTCATGGGTTTCTTTGTGCAAGAAAGCGTAATTTAATCTAAGCAATATTTTGTAATCCTGAAAGAAATTGAATACATTGTGTAGCTAATTCTCATTTAAAAAATCTCTTGTAATTTTGCGAAAAATTTCATTTTGATAAAATTGTGTTTGCAATTTCATTTTGTGTAAATGTAAAAATCAACTTTTCACTCTGCGGAAGCAGGTTGCCTTAGCCATTAAAGATTAACCTACATTGTTAATTTTTTAAATTATTTTCTTCTTTTAATATACATTTTACAATTATAATAGTTTCCCTATAATATTTGGAACTGTTTGAACTGTACAACTGTTGGACTCATTGAAGTGTTTAAGATGAAATAGGTTGGGGAATGAAAATATTTTTAAATGTTGGTATTTGTATATCCTGAGAAGTAGTCTGATAAAATGTATTAACATAGTTTTATATTAACACAAGTGTACAAGCGAACTTCTGTGAGATAATATTTCTCCACAAAACTGTAATACAAATGTAATACTAGGATATGGATCACGGGATCGGTCATACGGTCATGATTTCTACAACGGTCAAAATCAACCAGGAGGAGAATGACCGATCCCGTTATCCGTATCCTACTACTTATTAACAGTAGTGATTTCTACAATGTACAAATATAATATTATATTGCTTGTAATTTATGGACAATTTATTCAGTAGGTTGTAGATACACATATAAAATAAAAAAATCCAAATTAAATAAGTAAATAAAGTAAATTCAGGGGTATGTATTGTTCCTGAAAAATATTGTTATATTATCTGCTTCGCCATCAGAGGCATTGGAGAGACCCGCGTTGTTCCATCATTAAACTAGTGGTGCTAAAATAGCTTGTACTTTTTCACCCGTATTTTCACACAAAATCACGCTAAAAGTACACAAATTTTGGAAAAATTACGCATGAACTTATTTCAAAATCTATCTTTAAGGAACAGATTTTGTTAAGGGAAAAATCTCTATCTTAAGTAGTTTATTTGTAGGAAGAATGAAAAATTCTGAACTTTTGCAACTTTCGAAATATTAGGGTTTTCGACGAGCATGAAATCTGCATCTTTCTCTTAAACGTCCTTCACACTGTTCCTACAACAAAATTTAATCAAAAACGTTTCGGCCATTTTGTTTTAAATTTCGGAAATGTCCCAGGGGTTTCAAGAGAAGTACCTCCCAAAATTAAATGAACGGTTTCAAATTCAAGATACCGCGGTATCAAGCTGACGGAAGACGGAAACATTAAGGAAATACAAATGTATAAGCAGAATAAATATTTCTTGGGAAAATTGTAACAATGATGTTATTAAATTTCAACCAGAAAATACACTATTTGGTGCTTATAGGAATTAGATTATCCACAAATTCCCACTTGTGTGCTTCTTTACATATTTCATTTCACCAGGAAAGATGTAGAATTCATCCGCGAAAAATGATTATCATTATTAGAATACAATTATAGTCACGAGTCAGAAAAATAAAATATTACCAAATACAGCCTTTATTCATTCTCCAAATATATCCTGTATTGTGACAGCACTTCATATAATCAATCATAACATCTTTGCCATTCAACAAAAAACAAAGGACTGCTAATTTCTAAAGAATACATATGTAGAAAAAATGGTCTAGTCCATACGTCTAATATATCTATTGTTAGTAATAAAATTTCAAGAAATTAATTTGTAATAACACGGAAAATAAGGCTATGTTTTCTAATATTTCGAGGTAAAAATGCTTTAAACAGTGGCAGCTTGTAGGGTAGAACCAGTGAGGAAGGAATGAAAATACATTTTTACCACAATCTGTATAAAATATCGTTTCTTCAAAATACTTTTTTCATAGTAAATCATTTGAACGAGCGCTTATTCATTCGATGCTCTCTCTATCAATACTTCAAACGCACTGAGCGTGGTGCTATCTGTACGAATTGGCACCGTTTCGGCCTATTTAGTGCGTTGTGTTGGTTCGCATGTGTCTCTTATTCATCAAACAGCGCCAAAAATCAAACTGGTACAGTAGTTCACGTTCTGTTCCATAGTGTGCAATAATTGCGCTACCTAGCAGACTAACAGAATGACCCCGATGCTGGTATTTCGTACGTCTTTCTTTGTGTTTCGCACACGGAGAGGCGAGGTCTCCCCATTTCCTGCACCCATTTTTAGTGAACACAGGAAACTAACCTCTTGCGATTACTCGCGCGCTCAGTGATGTATTCAAAATTACGACTAGAGTTTTGAATAATGAAAAAATTAATTATAGAAAAGTTGTAATAAATGTTTTCACCCTCCACATGAAACTCGAAATATTGAACTTTAAAATTATATTTTGCCGTATGTGGAGAATTAGTGCAAATTAAACTTAATGAGTTTCGATTCTGATAATTCTGCATCTCCCGAACAAGGAATTTAAATGAATGTTTATAGAATTCAATATAGTTTTCTTTTAACATAAAACACATAGTTACAGTAATTTCGCAGGAATTGACGATCTATTTGTCCCTCGAGTGTTGGCTCACCGTCAGTAAGAGCTAAAACAACTTTGGCGTCCTTTCTTGTCGTGAGTCTTGGAATCATTACTTCAGAAGCTTATGGTAACCCACATAGCTTGAAGTTGTGCCTACAAAGTCACAAGGTTTGTTTCCAGAATAGAACGTTTCCAAGTGCAATCACAACCCTCACTTTTATGCTCACTGTATTTTCTGTACGATGTAAAATAATGCATGGGCTGACGTAGCTTCGAAGAACAATGGTTGCCGAAATAGCATTTTTGACCGGCAGGATCTTAGATTCTAGTCCCGACGGTGCTGCATTTGCTACACTAACTACATAGCTGGGTTGAATTTAGCCCATGTCTGGAGTCAACTGATCGGCTGCTCTGACAGGTAGTTTTCGGTGATTTGTCCACGCAATAGACTGCAGGCCGTGTATTAGGCCGCACTAAATTCGCAATATGACAGCTTGAAAGATTTCCTGCCGGAATAGCCAACTTATGAAACTATAACTCTCATCAAGTCTCTCGCTTTTGTTTTGTTTGTTGTCTCATTCACAATCCTCACGCGGTCTCGAGTCTTGTCCACTGTTCAATAATACATGTTTCGTTTTTCGGTAGAATTAAAAAGAAATGTTCATCTATAAACGAATAGTAACTCTGTGAATAATTATTAAGTTAATTAAGAATTATCATTATCAACTATTGCGAGCTTAAGAAGTGTTAAAAAGAGTCAAGTGCAAATGAAATATACAACCTCAAAAGTTATCTGCGGTCATACTTCTATGTTATTAATTCTTTTGAGATGTGTGTCAACAGTTCCTTCACGTTTTGAACTGGTAGTAATGAGTTTTATTGAACGTAAATAAATACCACAATTATTGAAGTTAATTAACGTGATATACATGGTAGCTTTTAAGTGATCTAATGAATTGTTCCTACCAATCCAGTTATGTCAATATCAATGCAAATGCATCCATTTAATTTATCTGTTCAATTATTCATTAACTTGTAAAAGTAAGTTAAAAAATAATGAAAATCATCATTAGTGGAAGTAAGTTTTCAACAACTTATCCATTGTTACCAGAGACAGTCTTTGAGTACGTGTTATCTTCAAAGATTCAATAATCTTCAAAGTATAAACCCAGATGTTGTTCGGCTATCCATTATTTTCCAGTTATAATTAAAATGAATTCAGAAAAAATAATAATAATAAATATAATATAATTAATTCAGAACAAGAAATACTAAAGGGACACTTAACAACAACAAATAATGAACTACTATTACTATTTCAATTAACTTTATTATTACTGAAGAAAACAATTGGAAAATAATAAATAAAACTCAAAAACGCCTAGTACTACTAAATAAATAAATTTAACGATAAAACGCAAAGAACGAAGAGCACCAAAACACAAAATGCCAATCTTTAGCAACACTCGTAAACTAACACAACTTCACTTGGATGGCTTTGAATGTTGGCGGAATCTACGGAAGTAGTCATTGTTTCATTGCAAACTTAAATTTTAAAAAATGTTCCTACCGCTTGAAGGTAATATATACAGGGTATTTGTGTGACGGTTGGCAACAACTTTTGTCAACATAAAACGAAACGAAACTACCCTAAATCGAGTATAAATGTATGTTCCGACAGTGACATTTTTCAAAAGTTGTCCCGTTAGTTCGGCTTTTTAGCTGGCCAGCAGATTAGTACGGGGATACTGTAGAAGTACTGCAGCGCCTCTGACCGGGAGGTCCTAGGTTCGAGTCCTGACGGCGGCAGGATATTCGGCACTAGCTTTTCAGCTAGGTCCAATTCAGTCGCTGTCTGGAGGAGAATTCTAGTGGCCGGCTGCTCTGATCGGTGGTTTCTTCGATCAACACCAGGCGAATGCCGGAGCAGTACCCTACCAAACGGGCCACGGACCGCGCGCGATCTATCCTTCCTCTTCCTTGTCTTATCCTCTCCCCCTTACACACACACTTACACTAACATGCACTACACTATCACATATTCCGGGAGACCGATCGGGAGCTTAGAGCTTGTCCCGGCTGGGGCGGTGCCCCGCTGGTGGGAGAGTCCTGGTTAGGGGGAAACCCCACTAGTCGACGGTAGGTCGGCGCCGGATCTCGCCATCCAGCGGGGGAAGACCACCGCCATCTCCCGAGAAAAACATGCACTACACTAACGGGACTAATGACCAAAGCAGTTGACGCGTCCGGAAACACGAAAAAAACAAAACAAACCAAACTGTAGAAGTACACCGAGAAAAGGTCCACAAATCGAATGATTAATTGACTAATGATTCCGGGCACGTCAACTGCTAAGGTCATTAGTCCAATATATGTAGTGTATGTTTATAAGGAGGTAGCAATGATCTTCTCTCGTTGGTTGCAAAATCCGGCGTCGATCTATGTGTCGGCTTTCGGACATTTTTCCAGGTTCTGCGTGACTCAGCCTCAGGCGGAACAAGTTCTAAACCCGAGACTGTTCTCCTAACATGAGTGGTAGTCTAGTGCATGTGAGTGTAAGTGTGTGTGTAGGTGATGAGGAGCGTAGGAAAAGGATTGGGAAGGACCGTTCGCGCGCGGTCCATGGCCCTTTTGTTAAGAAACAGCTCCAGCATTAGCCTAGGGTCGATCGGAGAAACCACGGCAAACTACCGACCAGAGCAGCCGGCGGCTAGAATTCTCCTCCAGACAGCGGCAGAATTCGACCTAAGCCTCAGACAGGACACGATTTTTCCTTCATCTTTACCCTTTTCCCTTCACATTTGTACACACCACACTACCACGCATGTCGGGAGACCAGTCGGTAGTTTAGAGCTTGAGCCCCGTTGGCGGAAATACCTAGAGGGGGAATTGCCCGTAAGCCTACGTGCAGTTGGGGGGTGAATTTCATGTGCTTGCTAAGGAGGAACACCGCCACCTCCGGGATAAAATTAAGGAATAACATTAGTCGTCTTAGTGTGGATTCTAAGGGAACTAATGTCCCTCGCAGTTGATGCTCTCGGGAATGAATAAATGAGTCAATCATCGATCAAGGTGTATTGACTCACAGGGCTTCTGGGACTTCTCAGCCAGCTGGCTTAGTGATCCACACAGTCTGGGGGGGGGGGCTTCATGACAACATTGCAGCAGGGGTTTCCAGAACAAAATCTATTGATGTACTGCACTGCTCCTATCCTTTTATTGCGACCTAGCGGCTTCGACTACTGATTCGGCCTCACCAACGGATACTCTCACATTCGTACGACCCTTCTAGACTTTTTCCCCCTAACAATGGTGAAGAGGATCTAGTGTATATAACATATGGGTGGGGATTTACTTCTCATTTAGTGCGGTTAACCCCTGCTACAGAGCTAGTAGGCAAAGCCGCAAAAGGTCAGACAACGCTAACTTAAAATACATCATTTTTTTTATTCCACTGTTGGCGCTGTACAAATTTTATGGTCATTGAGAGACACGATAAGACATTCTTCTTTACTGCCAGGATCTTGGTTCGAACCCTGGCCAATTCATGTGGAGTTAATGATGGATTCAGAGTCCCTAACATTCTCTCAGTGTAATCCTGTTGAGTCTGCTTCTCATTAAATGAGAGCTGAGTCTTCATCTTGAAAGTTTTACAGCGCCTAATGCCTAATAAATAAATTGATAAATTGACCAACTTGCTCTGTGGCGGACGCTACACCGCACTCAACGAACTGCAACCGCCCACCTAAATCCTTTCATCGCAAGTCGCATTTCTTTATCAAGCATAAGGCCGGACGCTCTTCTTGAATATCTCCACCGCGGGACGGCCAGGAAGAGCGCATTTCCGAACGGAAATTTCGCCTTGAAATGGCTCAATTTGGCCGCGCGTTCTGGTAAAGGAACTTCCGCTGTAGGCTCGCACGCAACGAAATCCTGTCCCCCCCCCTTTTCCCCGTTTCCCTTTCGCCCCCTCCCATCCCCCTCCCCCTGTCCGTTTCACCGCTGCGGACGTGTTTATCCGCTTGGCTCATCTGCCTCCCACCGCCTCTCTTGCATTTCTATTTTCAAAGGGGAAACCAATTCGCACAGCCGCATCTCTGGTGCTTTCACGCCGGGTATTTCCTTTTGGTAAAAATAGTTTTGTGGATGTACAGAATGTGGATTCACGGCATGTTCTTTTGAAAAATAAAATATGAAAGTTTTACATCTGGCTGCACATGTAGTTTTTCCTTTTTTTTTATAATGTCAGAAATGAATGACAATATTTTAAGCAACAAAATACAATTATAATTACTAACCCTAGAGAAGAAAATATTTAATGCACATAATTTTAAAATAATGTTTAGGTATTGCCCTTTGTGATTCCAACAGTTCTAAATTTGGTTTAGCAGTTCTAGCATTTAAAACGGCGTTATTCTGTTCATTTACATAATTATTTCCCAATAATATTTGTTTACCCTTTCTATGCTTTATACATTTGATTTGTTATTTTACTTTGTTATCTTTGTTTGGATGAGTAAATTGCATGTTTTCATAGCTAACGTATACAAATATAATATTACTGAATATGATATGAACATGGATTCAACTATTTGATTGAAGGTACGGTATTTGCGTTTAAACTCATTTTTGCCTGAATATTTTTCGACCAATTAAAATGCATTATTAACGGCATATAGCCCTGAAAACTTTGTACATTGCGGTGGTAGTTGTAGTGGCATATTCATTTCTTATGAATTTCATGTAAGCACATCTCACGAAATTAACAGCACTATTTCTCACCTATGCAGCGTATGCTGATGTAGAAGTTTCCTCTCTAACGAAGAAGCAGATAGTATTTAATATTTTCAATAATTGTATTGTGCCAAAGAAACTTTTACTACTACGTAAATACGTTCAGTGGATACATATGTACTTTTTATTCAATTACATGTTAAAACGCCCCTTTGGGATTTCAGCTCGGCATCTAATAAAATGTATCAAACGAACCATAATCCACATATCAGTAAATTCTAGGACGCGATTAAATAAATTTCATATCATTAAGTGATTATTTAAGAAACGATTTAAACGATGTATACCTATAAGGTAATCATTCACATAAAAAAGCTGTTGCCTTCTTTAAAATAATACATATTTTGATAATTTAAAAAATGACACACTCAACACGAAATATTAAATTGCAAATATAGTTGAAATTAAAAATAATTGCGTTCACGTGTAGTGAAATATTAATCCGAGAGTGCCCGCAATAGGTAGACTCACGCCAGTGCCCGCAGTGCTCTCAGATATATCTGCAACTTTTCGTAAATGCAAATAATCTGAAGGTCCATTTAATGAAATATATATTTCATGCAGTTTTTACATGTCCTGCAATGCAATTGTTAATGAATCTCAGCAGACTTCTTGTCTGAATACTTATGGAGAGAAAGGGGAAGACTCAGGCTAGGAGCTCACAATGCACTGGCGCCATTGCACGCAATGTATCTGACAGATATTGCTCAGCGCAGCGATCAAGTTTCAACATGCTCACGGGAAATGATTAAACGAAAAGATAAAAAATAAAGGGCCAGGAGAACTCAGAAAAATACAATGAAGGAATACATGACGTATCAGACGACTAATACATCGCAATATCTCGGGAACATAAAATTGGATGGCTTAGATGGCTTAGATCTCACAGATCTATTGCGAGAGCTCGCGGGTTAATTAATAAAACAACAAAATTAATAATACTCAGTCCCTTCGACAGTACCCTGCGGCACGCCACTGCCGCCGCAATTGAAGCACTTGTACCAGCACGCCCATCGCGCCGAGGCGACCGGGCTGTGCTCGCCCCCGTGGGGCAACCCGTCGGGGCGGCGAGCGGGAGTTACCGCTGGCCTCCAGCCCACCCGCGCCCACTGCACTTGGACGCCCCATCAGGGGAAACGCAAAGGGATCGGCTGTGCTGGACAGCACCGGCGCTGCTGAGCCACACCCTTGCTGTCCCCGTCGCCCCCGTCGCCCCCGTCGCCCCCGTCGCCCCCGTCGCCCCCGTCGCCCCCGTCGCCCCCGTCGCCCCCGTCGCCCCCGTCGCCCTCCCGTCGCCCCCGTCGCCCGTCGCCCCCATCGCCCCCGTCGCCCCCGTCGCCCCCGTCGCCCCCGTCGCCCCCGTCGCCCCCGTCGCCCCCCGTCGCCCCGTCGCCCCGTCGCCCCGTCGCCCCCGTCGCCCCGTCGCCCCGTCGCCCCGCCCGTCGCCCCGTCGCCCCCGTCGCCCCGTCGCCCCCGTCGCCCCCCGTCGCCCCCTCGCCCCCCCCCGTCGCCCCCGTCGCCCCCGTCGCCCCCGTCACCCCCCGTCGCCCCTCGTCGCCCCCGTCGCCCCGTCGCCCCCGTCGCCCCGTCGCCCCGTCGCCCCGTCGCCCCGTCGCCCCCGTCGCCCCCGTCGCCCCCGTCGCCCCGTCGCCCCGTCGCCCCGTCGCCCCGTCGCCCCCGTCGCCCCGTCGCCCCGTCGCCCCGTCGCCCCGTCGCCCCGTCGCCCCGTCGCCCCTGTCGCCCCGTCCCGTCGCCCCGTCGCCGCCCCGTCGCCCCGTCGCCCCTCGCCCATCGTCGCCCCGTCGCGTCGCCCCCGTCGTCGCTCATCTCAAGTCACCAATCATTCTATGCACGCCATCGACTATGCTCCCGCTGTCACCTCTCCGTCACCCACATTTCACGCAATGTTCCGGTCTCCTACGTCACCGCCTGCGCCACAGCCTACGTCACCATGTACGTCAGAGCTTAGGTCATCGCAAGTCCACGTACTCAACCGTATTCACGCACCCCTAAGTATTCACTCATGCAAACCAATGCGTCTATGTCTCTGCCCTCCCATCCCTGTTTCCAACTCTAGCCCCGTCTTCATTTCTAACATCAATCAGGGCGACGGTGTATTGCGCGATGTATGATAGCTAGTGCTGCTACAAATATAGCATTTTCTAAATATTACAACGGTTACGAGCATTAAATTAATTACTTTGAATTTTACAATACCATCCAATTCAAATGAGCCTCTGCTGAACTGCTAGAAAAATATGAATTTGCTGATTAGACATCAATCTTTAAAATACTATGTATGATACCCAGGTTTTCCCCATATTACATTTATCATTAAGGCATCCTGTTTTAAGATATTTCTCTAATAATTCCTTGTGTTCATTATCTATCTGATTACATCAATTGATATAGCAATATCATGTGTTTCAAGATAAAGAAAGCCATCTACGAGCTATAGAAGAGCGTCTTAAAATCATATATGTGATAAGATTACAAACTTCTCATGCAAGATTTCTTTTCGACCGTTATCTTCAGGTACTTCTTACAGCGAAATATTTTGGCCACTCAAGTGATGTGACTCCATGGCTATATTCGTTACAAAAAAGTTTGTTGATCAGATTTATGTGTTCTGTATTGCACATTTTAGCCTATGGTAAGCTGGATCATGTAATCTACATTTGTACTTGTATCAAACCGGTTTAGATCGAGATTTCCAAATGTTGAAAGAGTTTCATATTGTTCTTACTATTCTTATTTTACCCCGAGTTATTTTACTTCAAGAATTAATTTCCTTTCATATGGCGACGTGAGGTTCCGTCTGGATGCTGACCTTACCGAAGGCCAGATGTCAGTCTGACAGTTCAGTTCTCCCTTCACTCGAATACTGTGTTCCGAAAAGATAGCTTCCTGCTTTGAAGTTCAACTTTTAATGTTTGTTTTTACCTTTCACGGAAAAATTAAAAAAGATACATTAGGTACATACAGGTACAAAATTAGGACGTACTTTCTCGGCTGTACTTTCATACAAAGTACACCAAAATTCTCGAAAAATTGTTCTTGATCTTATTTCAAAATCTCTCTCTCAGAAAAATATTTCATAAAGGGAAAAGCTCTGTCTTCATAATTGTAGTTTTAGAAAAATGCCAAAAAATGAATCTTTGCAATTTTTGAAAAATTGGTGTTCTCAACAAGCATGAGACATGCCCTTAAACGTCCTTCACACAAATATCCTACATGAAAAGTTAATAAAAAACCACGGAGCCATTTTTGAAAATGTCCCAGGTGCTCCATGTAAAGTACCCCAATATTAAAATATCAATTTCAAATTCAAGGGGCTCAACCTCAGTGTTATGTTCAGAATAATGCACGCTTTATATAAGCACAGATTTATTGACCACACAGCAAGTACAGCAGGTACACTTCCGAAATCCCAAGAACGTACCGAAAACCATTGCCAAAATCACAAAACCAAGAGTCCAGGAGATGTACCATAGAACTAGCGAAGTTCCACCGATAAGTAACACAGAATAACCAATAACTTTGCCGGGCCAACGATCACTTTGTCAACGTACTAATCTCCTTGCAACTACACTTAAATGCCAAACACTAACGCTCTATCTGTTTGGCTGGCGGCGCCCGCTCTTAAAGAGGGCGGCGCTGGAGACTGGCTGCCCCGCTGCTGGCTCTCCGGCCAGCTCGTTTTCCGGGATTGGGCGGCGCTTTACTGCCTTGCCGCCTCCGTTGACTCCCTTGATCGCCGCTGAGCGCACAGCCGCGACACTCAGTCAGTTCAATTTCGGGATATTAATTTTGGAGAAAACTGGCTGAACAGTTTAGCTGGTAATGCTGATCACAGACAGACATATGGATAGGCAGACGTTTTGCCGCCATTCGTTTTCTCGGTATCAAGGGCCCACAAAACATGAACCCTGGCTACACAACGTGTTAGCTGATTTTTTTTCTAAATTTAGCAACTGCATTTATCCACGTTTTTGTTACCAGGGCCCTCTAATACAAGTTTTTCTGCCAAAAAATCGCCGTTTTTTTCACGCAGTATTACGTAACTTTCTCTCTACTAACGAAGCGGTAGAAAGAAAGCAATTAGTGATGCTAACACATTACATACTCTCTCGCCCTTAGTAATGTTTACGTAATTTTATATAAACCGCATTTACTCTTCGAATTTACACATTTCAGTCATTTTTTGCAAAACTCAAATTTTCGAAAAACTAAACGTGACCTTATTTCAAAATCTACCCCATAAAGAACAAATATCTTTAAAAGAAAAAGTCTCGAATACTTTACTTGTAGGAAGACGCTGAACAATATTTTAACTTTTGCAATGTTCGAAAAATCAGTTTTCAACGAACATGCGACCTGCACCACTCTCTTAAACGTTCTTCACACTACCCAATGACAAAGTTTAATAAAAGACGTTAGAGCCAGTTTTTTGAAAACTTTGAGATTGTCCCAGGGGATTCCTGAAAAGTACTTCCCAAAATTAAAATTTATATTTCAAATTCAATGGGTCGTGACATCAGCCAGATCGATTGTGGAATATTGATTTCGGAGAAAATCGGCTGAACGGTTTAGCCACTTGCGTTGTTCACAGACGGACGGATTGACGGGCGGACAAACAGACAGACCTTTTGCCGTCATTGAATTTTTCGGTATCGAGGACCCACAAAACATGGATTCTGACTGCACTACATATTCAATAATTTCTTTTCTAAATTTAGTAGCTAAATATATCGACTTTTTCATAACCAAGGCCATGTAATAAGAGTTGTCGACCGAAAATTTGCCGTTTTTTTGCGTAGCATTACATAATTTTCCTTCTAGCGAGAAAGTAAAAAGGACAAAAGAAACTCAATTTTTCAATATTGTTTTCCTCCATTGGGATTTCCAATGTCCTCCTTGCAAGCTTGAAATATTCCTCTAAAAACGTCTTTTGAGCACCGCTTCGCTGCTTATTTCTACCAGCACGACTGCCACAAAATTAGTACATTACTGCCTTCCAAACCGTTAGAGATTTGCAACTCCATTCTCTCGTTTCTTCGGTTTTGCCATTGGTGACCTGAATACACCACATTCCGAGGACATTTTCTTGGCAATCGGGCTAGATTGTAGCCTCAGTTGTCGTACCACCCATGGATACTCATTCTTCGTCTCCTCCTCCACAGTCTGCATCTCATCCTTCTCCTAATTATTCGCCTCATCTTTCATCTTCTTATAAGTCGTCTCCTCCTGTTTATCATTCTTCGCCTCTTCCTCGTTCACCTCCACATCACTTTTCGTTTTCTCCCTCTTATTATTTTCCTCCTAATTTTTCTCTCCTTATTTTTCTCCTCCCGAAACTTTTCTTGCTCTTTACCCATTTCCTTCCCCAACGTTTTCGTCTCATTCATCTACTCTTCTTCACTCCTATTTCCTTTCCTCTAGCAATGTCGTCTTTTCCTCCTCGTTCTTCTACTTCTTGTTCTTCATGCTCTCCTCTCCTCCCTCTCCCTAGCCCTTCATCCCCTTTATTTCTTTGCCCATCGTATGAGAAAATTCAATATTAACTTTACATTCGTATCCCCATCGCTCCCCGTGGAATATCTGCGTTCGTCCCGAGCGGCGCCGAGTCCCTGCGGATGCTCCCCGAAGGGCAAAGGGTCGGCGTCGCCGGCTTCCCTTAGGAGCGAGCCCCTACGCGCGGTGCCTCAGGGCCGGGAGACGGCCCGCGCCACCTCCAGGAAACGGAATAACCACTAAATACACATACAGCGATATACGAGGGAAACCCACCAAGTGCTCTCTGAGGTAGCGCAGAGCAACAACTGTTGCTTTTGCAACTCTGGCCGCAAAGTACTTCGGTTCGAAACCCGACGGTGATGGATTGTCCTCATTAGATCGCTAGGTCAAATTATGCTGCTGCCTAGAGGAGAATTCTAGTGACCGGTAGCTGTGGTCGATAGTTTTCCATGATTTCTCCCATTAACTCCAGGCGAATGCCGGAAAAGTACCCTTAAAATAAACTTTAAGCAGGTGCCTAACAAGGGAAGCAGATGAAAACACACTTCATATATCATATAATCTATGTTTACTTCTAATATAAACGATTACAATTGAACATATCCAACACTATAATATATTTTTCTTTCCCTAACAGTCTGATTCAGTCGCTGCCTGGAGGAGAATTCTAGAGGCCGGCTGCTCTGATCGGTAGTTTTTCGTGGTTTCTCCGATCAACACCATGCGAATACCGGAGCAGTACCCTAACAAACAGGCCACGGACCGCGCGCAATCTTTCTTTTCTCATCCTTGTCTTCTGCTAATTCCATATACACACTTACACTAATATTCACTAGACAATCACACATGCCAAGAGACCGGTCGGGAGCTTCCGGGAGACCTGTCGGGAGCTTAGAGCTTGTCTCGGCTGGGGCGGTGCCCCGCTGGTGGGAGAGTCCTGGTTAGGGGGAAACCCCACTAGCCGACGGTAGGTCGGCGTCGGATGTCGCCATCCCGCAGGGGAAGATAATCGCAACCTCCAGATAAAAAGCATGCTCTACACTTACGGGACTCACGACCTCAGTAGTTGACGCGCCTTGAATCACTAACAACCAGCCAATCACCTGTAACTCTCAGACGAAAGATAATGGGGTCGTAGCATTTATTCTTATGCCATCCACTCAAACCACCATAAGTGCACCCCTCCTGAAAAACATCTTCCCCGATGGCATTATGCACATTTTACGGAAAGAAATTGCATGTCGCATACCATGATACGAGAAAAGTAGCTGGCCTAAACGCTACCAACGGCACACTGCAATACACGTTATCACCATGCTTAACTCGCAAACCATACGACCTTGAGAAAACCTGAAAATGTTTCCGTGTCCGAAATCATTTACGAGGTGTATGTGTTAAGTCGTAATCTAGAAAATGAGACTGTTCTGGGCCACCTACCTTTTTGGAGCTGTAGCTCTTGGTAGACCGCCTGCAGCAGGCCGTCAGAAACATTGAAAGTTGAGGTTCTTATTTTCAGTTTTAATAAATTCGTAAAGTGCTCAATTTACGTACAGATTCAACGTGTTTTTAAAATAATAATAATAATTGTTATTATTATTATTATTGTTACTATTATTAGTTGTATTTATTACTATTCTAAAACTAGTTAGTGCGCAGACATCATGTAAGCAAGGCTCGTCCCTCGTAGGTAGGCCAATATGTCAAACCGGCCTCGCGACCTTCCTCTCCGTCATTCTCTCCCTCTCTCTTTCTGTCTCCCTCCCACCCGCCCTCCACCCTCCTGGGCCAAGCGCTGGCTGCGTCCAGACGCCCACGCGCGCTCGTGCGTCCCCGCCGGCGCTCGGGCGGCGTCGCCGGCGTCGGCGGCGTCGGCGTCGGCGTCGGCCGGCGAGAGGGTGCGCGCGGCGTCCGCGGAGGAGGAGAGGTCGCGTCGGCGTCGCGACGCCCGTAGTTTGCGCTGCGCCGCGTCCGCCAGCGCCTCGACGCCCCGAGGCGGCCGCGCCGCGACGCTCCGAATCGCCCGCGACGCCCGCGACGCCCGAGTGGTCCTTTCCGCCGCCCCCCCCCCCCGCGAAACCCGCCTCGACGGCCTCGTTTGTTTTACAAATACATTCCTCTCAAGTGCGCAACAGCCTACGTCAACGGACAGAAGCCGATTTATTAAAACAAAGTTTCTTCTCAAGTGCGCAACAGTCCATTTTGAAGGTCGAAAAACGATTTTTAAAAATACTTTCAAGTGTACAACAGTTGATCTTAACTGACAGAATCCGATTTATTTATTTTTTTTCTCAAGTGTGCAACAGTCGGTGTTGAAGGATGTAAAACAATTTTAAAAAATTCTCTCCAGTGCGCAAAATTCGATGTTGACAGACTGAAGACGATTTATTAAAATAAAGTTTCGTCTCAAGTGCGCAACAGTTGATGTTCAAGGTCGTAAGGCGATTTTTAACAAATCGTCTCAAGTGCCCAATATTCGATTTCAAAGAAAACGTTGCACGAACTTTCTCATACGTTTTGAAGAACACTGAACTCAAAAGCGAGTAAATTTCTTCTTCTTTATTTTTTTTTTCTCTGCAAGGTGCGCTTATTTCTGAGAAGAATCCCTGCAAGGTGCGCTTATTTCTTTTTTCCTCTTTTCAGGTGCGCAACCGTCTATTTTGGCGATTACGTGGCTCAAAGTTTCTCGGATCATTTGTGAAACTGAATCCAGAAGCAATTAACTCTCTTTTAGTTTATTCTTATATTGTGTGAAGAATCTCACTAAGGTGTACGCATTTATTAAATGTTTCTATATTAAACGGTTGATGCCGATGGACACGTTGCAAAATGTGTCGTATGTTGGACGGAACTATGAATTAAAAATGCTGTTATTTATCTCTGACAACGAAACCATGCACGCCGTTTTTATTTTTAATTCTTCCTATCAAGAAGTTCGAAACCACCAATCTTCTTGCCAAAGGACGCGTTTCTCAAACTTTGTTGTAAGGTGCACGGAACATTGAATATAACAGTTAACTTTATTTTATTCTCTTGTTGTGTGAAAAGTGATATCAACGCACACTTGATTTAATTATATTTATCCTCTCTTAAGTGCAAATCAGCTGACAGACACATAGCACGAACATTGAAGAAAATATCGTGGAACATCGAACTGAAAAACGATTAACTTTATATTTTCTTAGTTTTAATTTCTTTGAGCGCTAAGAATCCTGAAATCAGAAAAAAAACAAATATCCTCTCGCTATATCAAAATCTGGATTTAAAAAGTGGTTAGTTCACCTCTGGGCTGCTGAAATACCAACTATTTAGTGTACTTAGTGCTCGAGATGTGTGCTATTTGGCATGGATGCGTTAATGTGCACAACCATTAATTCCTTTCAAGAGAAGTGAAATTAAAAAAGAACATTCATGGAACTCTGAAACATAAGGTGCTGCAGTGTGGGATTTAAAGACAGTTGCCAAAGAAGTGTTGTTCTTTTAAGAAGTCTATATACGAATATTTGTTGCTGCATATTGAGATGTTTTCAGTAAAGTCAACTTTAGTATTGTGAAAGTGAAGACACTTTTAATCTGACTGACCACAAAGGGCGAGACATTTTGTCATTTTATTGCATATCTTACTAAAATAAATACCTTACTCAATTTTTAATTAAGAAAATTATAGAAGAACAGCATCCATTTAATTTTTTTTATTTTATCAAATTGTGACATAATTACAACTTTTCGAATGTATTGATAATTTATCATTTGTCATGTCGTGATGCTATTAAAAACAAGCCAGTTGCAACCTTTGAAGAAAACCAACTTTCTTCGAAAAACACTTATTCTCGAACTGTCATAAATTAACTTTATTAAAGAAACCATTCGCTATTTCGTTTCAAGGAACGATTTTGAAGTCAGCCGACAATACTTTGAATTGACTTCTCGTTCGCAAACTTCTCAGGACTGCAGACACTTGTCCGGAGAGGCAGTGCAACATTGTGCGTTTCCATTACGAGTTCATACGAAACGTAAAAAAGGCCACACAGAACGCTAACTCGACAGTGTTTATAAACGTGGTAGCAAGCGTAATTTTTTTTACGGCCCATAGTCGCGTCATTCTGCCATAAGACGGGCTGCGAAGTAGCATTTTCAGAATGTAAGTTGGAGTGGACGTTTCCTTGGAAACACACGCACTTCATAGATCAGTTACGAATTCATCGTTTTCATCGGCAGGAAATGACGTGCAATTGTCATCAGAGATGTCTCAGTGAAAATTCCCTGAGCTTTTGCTTTCGTATTGTGTCATAAATAGTGCTGTGTTTGTCCATACATTTTAAAGACTTCGTGAAGTTTTATGTCATTTCTGAATACAACTTCAGTTTCTTAAGATAATTGATTTGTTCTGAGCTGCACCTTACGTGAGTTTGTTTTTAAAAAGTATAATAAGTTCAAGTTATACATTCAATAAATAAGTGGATAATTTCGGTAAATACGTTTACGTGTCTTCGAAATTTGCACATTGACATTGGTGTGAGTTTTGCTTTTCTTCAAGTAACTTCATCAATTAACAAACAAATATTGTGCCATTCACATCAACGAGTAGTAAGGAAACGAAAGTAAAGGAATTGTATGGACTCTCTACTAACTGTTTTATCGTGTCGTGTGTGCATGAATTAAGAGACTTCAAATCGACCAAATATCATCTGCATTTTTCACTTGACACTGAAGACAACATGTATTTAGACATCAAGTTATGTGAAGCAAGTAACATTTATCTTGCAGTTGATCAGTGACAATACGTGCGTGTATTTCGCACATCACACTTGTCATTTAAGTAAACATCGGCGCCGTGCATTGTATCATAACAATTAAAACAACGTTAATGTGTTGTACCAAGAGACCGTATGTGAAGATAAGCAAATAAAATATTGATCGCCAAGAGGGAAGTTGTGAAATCCAGAAGTGCACATTCTTTAATTTTGGATAAAATCACACGGTCACTATTCTACCACAATCACAGATTCAGTTAAATGAAGACTGTTGGTCCAAGGAAAAGTCTCTTTCAACAAACAGTTGCTCCTTTGTGCTTGCAATACGTAATCTTGTGGATTATCAACTTACAGGAAATCTGTGTAGTGGTGTGAAATGTCGTGGGTTTCTTTCCTTCTCCTTTGCCAATACAAAATCAAAGAAGACACTTTCATATTGATACGACTATGAGAAGGTCCCGTTGAAAGGGAGCGTGTGTATGTGGAAAGTCAAACCCAGGCATTTTGCTTGAATCTGCAACGAAAAGAGGGGCAGTTAGATGAAAAGAATCCACATCTGGGTATAAACAGGAAAACGAAAAATAGAAACATATTGAATGTTCCGCAGTTAACTGGAAGAACTCAAAAGGTTGCAAACGTTGCTTAAAGAAACCCAAAAAGGTCAACATAAACATTTTAAAGAAAATAAATTATTGAATTGAAAATTTGTTGTGCGTAATAAAAGCCTTCTTCCTTAAATATGAACATAGACAACATTTAGTCATCGCGCGAAAACAGGAGCTGTACATGAAAACCAAGAAACATTTTCCTGTGCGGCACTAAGTTTGTGAATCAACTGTGTAGTTGTTGTACGTGTTTAATGACTACACAAAACTATTGAAGATAGTTTTAAAGTGTTCATTTCATTCCTCTCAAACAACTATTTTTGTGCGTCGTTTTAATTCCGCGATTGAATTTTACAAAAACTGTGCATGGACTAGAAAACTCGTTTTTCTGTGATTTATTTACAGTTAAGAACTCTTCAAGTTGTGGTTCTTCGTGGAAAAAAACACCCTCAACCATATGAATCAACCTATTGGACTGCAACATTCCAGGTCTACAGCGCTTTTTCTGCATTCGTTCTACGACATAGGTAAGACGAAGCCTTCAAGTGTAGCGTTCTATATTACTTTCCGAAAATAAGGTTTTTCATAGCATGTTAAATTACTTGAAAGAATATTTCAAATTGCTCTTTTTGAGTACCAACATTTTCTGACAGATAAACGAGAATTGATGCAAACCATCCGGAACAATTTACGCCCAACTTCTTGAGATATGAGGTGTGTAAAATTATATCTGCAATTTAACTCCTCACGTAATATGATTTCTCAGATCCATAGTTTATTTACTTTATGTACGTTACATTCCTTGATATTATTTAAAGGACTGCCTTTAAACTTTAAAATAAAAAGTAAATACTATGACTGAAAGGAATTCTGTAACAAAACTATGTGACCCAATAATTAATATCTTTAGACAATAACTACACTCTGAAAATTTTCTTTTCCTCAACACCAACTGTTAAAACCACCATCATCTGTTAAAACGTATTGATACTTGTTTACAACATTTTATAAAAATTAAGTATGTGAAGAAAACATTAAAAAACACGAGTGAGATATTGTTTCATAATCAAAAAATATATTATTATAATTTAATTCAGGTAAATCAACATAGTCTTCAATAAGTCTTCTCACTCAAGCTCAACCTCTCGCTCGCTTGTCCTCTAAAAATGCAGTATTGTTTCACTTAAGAGCACGAGACACGTTGTACCAGCTCACGAACATGAAAAACAATGTACATCAGCTCATTTCGTATGCACAGTGTTTTAAGCCCATAATGCTGCGAAGATTTGTAGAAAATTGCTATGAGGTATAGTCGAGTGCAAAATATTTAGAATAAATGGTAGAAGTCAACATGACTACTTCTATCAATTTATTTAGGTATTGATTTGAACTTGTTTGTATATTTTTCAAAATATACTTTGCAATGTATTTTATGTTTAATTTCACAGATGTTATGTTAATGTTTGAGATAAATTATAATGTTCTTTTATTGTTAAAATATTTGGTTTTTCTGTTGCTGATTGAGTTGCTTATGGACTTTGGGAAGATATCCCAGGTCAAAGTTAATTGTAAATAACTATCATTGACTTTAACCTAATTTGTCTCAGTATGATCAAATTCCATATGATATTGTTACGGATCCCGTTATTATTGTATCTACATATAATTATCTTATATCTATATTTTACGCCTCCATAATCTCTATTAAGAAACGGAAACAATGAATATTGTTTGAATCGTCTTCTGTTAATGGGAGTCTATAATTGAAAATAGAAGCAATGTTTTAGAGATAGCTGTGCCAGTAGCTACTCTTTATATCAAGTGTTATATACGTGAAATTTAAGAATTGTTCATGTGGGTCATTGAGTCGGCAACATACATTATTAATTTTCTTAGTTCATTACAACTTATCAAAACAGTCTTTGAAAGTGTGTTGCCTTAATTTACTATGAATTTTCAATGGGCCCCAACTGCAGTATGGACGAGCAACTTTCTTGTGGATGTGAAAGCCACAGCTATATAAAGAAACAACGACGAAGTTATCAGAGCATAATAATTGATTTCAGCGAGGAATAATGAGAAAGGAATATTTAGGGAGTGATCAAATCTAAAAATATGAAATTTTCAGCAGGGACAATCAATATCAGCCGTTACATTGTATTGATCACTCTTGCATACCACTTTGTCTATCATAAGCAAATGAGTTTATCCATTATTAAATTTCCCTTCTGGTGCTAATGCAAGAGTGATGCTAAACAAGAACAGGGCAAATAGGAGTCACGATCTTTTACTAAACAGAAAATGCAACACTTAGAACTGCAAGGTATTGTTGAAAATAATAAAAGATTACCCTGTCACCAAATAATTACCCCATAAATACCTTCTCAAAATGTGATGTAGTTTGACCCTCAACTACCGACCTGGAGTCCCTGGGACTCCATCGACTTTGCGAAATTTCTGAAACCTACATTTACGCTTTCAGGAGCAGTGTAACTCTCATTGAGTGCGTCGCACGTTGCCAGTTAGTACTCTTTGTTCTGTGGTGCCTCTGAACAAGGTACAGAAAAACATGACTAGGCCGTTAAGAGAGTGAGTGAATATTAATGACGATTATTTTGAAGAAAATATTGCGCAATAGGACAGCAATATGAGAGTATATCTTAGAATGATCAAACTCAATGTGACTGTGATTCATCAAGCGGACAATCGTGACTAGAATCTGGGGAAGAAAGATAATGAAGAGAAATTTCTTGAGAATGATGAATTCGAAGAAGAAATAACTAAGAACGCATAATACTATAACGGAAATGACAAAAGGGTCTACAAGATTTATGCAGAAAAGGTTTCTAAAGAAACTAATGTCAGAATTTTAGTGTTTCCGACAGTAACATTTTAGTACTTCATTTTCAGTTCCAGAGTTATAGAATTGTTCATTAATAATTTTTTTTAATTCAATTAATTTTGACGATAAAGATAAATTTGTTCCATTAATGAAAGGCCTCAATTCACTCAATCATCCCTAATCATATGTTATTCCCTCATTAGATAATGTATTTAGAAATATATCCTGATTAATATTTTCTTTAGTCATTATTTATAGTAAGTTTCGATGATCTTCACTTAAATACAATTTAATACTGTAGTGTTTGAAATCGAATTTCAAGAGTCCTTGGGACTACACGTCGGTACCAATGTGACTGAATTCCCACGTCGTCAGCTAAGGGTTGAATTACATTATTACAATTTTATTGAGAGAAAGTTTCACAATTAACACTCTACTAGGTACGTGATTTGGAGTAAAGCTGTTGTTAATGTTTGACAAAATAGTGTTTTACAAGATTTATAAGGTTTTGATTACGAATCTTCAATTAATCGCCCGGGGAACTCCTGCTGCTCGAGGTTTAATTCTTGGCAGCCAGCAAGCAAATAAACATTTTACTACCATTCGGCTCTCCGTTTGCGGTTTTATCCCATTAATGCCAATACTAACAATTTGGTGATGAAGAAATTGTATAAGGTCTCACTTTATGAAAGAATAGGAAAATTGTTTGTGATATTAATTAGCATTGCACAGTGGAAAAGAAAATACAAAACGTACCGCAGGTAGGCCCTAAAATGTTAAACTATCTCTGCGGTAATGTAATTTTGATTTATTTGTGTTAACTAAGTATCACGTTAGTTTGTTATTAATAAATACCTCTAGTGTTTCAACAAAAAGAAAAAGGTCCTTTAATTAAAAAAGATTAAGATCCGATGTTTTTGAAAAATAACATAATCTTTATCTCTATTTTTCATAAATTTTCTAATTCTAAGAGATCAAAAGTCTAATTTACTTAATAAAATAACAATATACCACGACTAATATATATATATATATATATATATATGTATATGATACACAGCACACTAAATGATAATAAGTCATCACAGTATTGAAGGAAGGTATTGAAACAATTTCTTTTGAATAATTTTCAGATGAATGAAATAAGCGGCTAGAAACGCGATTATTGCTCATACATCTTGTATTTCTTACAACTCTTATATTTACTCACAATCTTCAAAAGCAATAAATTGATAATCTGTGCTATTTCACCACTATTAATTTTGTTAAATTTACGTGAAAAAGGAACAGATGATAGATAGTTCATTTGACATTAATTCCAAATCTGGCTCTTACTCTGGAGAGAACATTAAGAAAAAAAAGACGACCGCGTGGGCGATATAACGCAGGCGACGGAATTACCACGGAAATTCTGGTAAAAGCGACTGAGTTGTAGGTGCTTGTCTCATTTAGATATAGGTTTCTGGTAATTTATTCTTAATGGAAAAATTATTTTGGTGTAACTCATTAACTGCTTCAGAGAATCTGTCTCTTTAGCGTTCTTTGCTAAATTTCTCGCTCTCATCGAGACTCCTTCAACGCTCACTCTATTTTCCTCTTTCTTTCATTTATTTTATACCTTCCTTCTTTAAAGAGATAGAAGAATTCAGCTTATTTCGTCAATCTGTCATGTTTGGCACTCAATCCTTTTCTTGATTAATCATTTACCAACACGTTTTCACTGTCAAGGTTTTCAGATCTCCTGCAACTTCATGATTTATTTTGTTTCAAATTATAATGTGAAATCTACCGAATACGTAATAAGTCTCGCATTGTCTTCTATATTATTTCAGTAGTATAGATACCTTTTGCGGCTCTCACACGTCACCAATCTCAATAATTGAGGTCTTTATAAAAAGAACATTTCAAGGAGACGTGAAGAATTGTACATTGACTATAAAAATATAAAGAATTTGTTTTTAAAAACGCATTTAAATAATTAATGAAGAATGCAAACCGCAACTCACTGTCGTATTTTTAAATCTATATACTTTAAAACCTAAACGAAGCGCTGTAGGGTCTTAAAAACTAATACTTTCAGAACAAAGGCCACAAAGAAACGATCCGCATACCTTAATATACAGGATGCGATCTTCTTGAACATTCTATTATATATTTGCTGGTTGGACGCTTTTCAATTCTACCCCACCTGTAGAATTTCTATGTGAAATTAAACTAATAATTTGATATTCTCCCCGACTGAATCATATGGGTGTACCTCTTTGCTTGGTAATAACATTAAATAAGACTAGTTTGTATTGACAAGAGTGTATTTTATTGTTTTCAGTTACAAGGAGACATATAGTACAAGAGACGTAGGGTAAGGTTTTGATATATATATATATATATATATATATATATATATATATATATATATATATATATACATACACCGTGTGGCCCGCCTAAGATATTCCCTTCAATTTTCTCCTGAACCGTTGCAGATACTCGGATGCGGTTTTCACTAAAACTACTGTATGCAAGGGGCACATATGGTCATGCATAATATTATTAAAAAATTGAAAGTTCGGTCAACATTTCTGCAATATAAAATGCAATAGAATAATATTATGCAAGACCATATGTGCCTCTTGCTTATAGTAGTTTTAGTGAAAACTGCATTTCAGTATCTGCAACGGTTCAGGAGAAAATTGAAGGGAGCATCTTAGGTGGGCCACATAGTATATACTATATATACTATATATTACATAGTAATAATTTCAATATGCAAAAATTACAAGAGGATGGGACTTAACATGCGAGAATTCTCGCACTTCTTAATCTTCTTCTTTTACCTTCACTGTAACGCTCTTTTCGTCCTTTTCCGATTATAAATCCGATTTATGGTTAGCCAATTTTCTTAATCTTTTTTTAGTTTGATTTATTTACGATTCCGAGCACGCCAACTGCTAAGATCATGAGTCCCGTAAGTATAGTGTATGTTTTCCTCGCGAGGTGGCGGTAATCTTTCCCCTCTGGCTGAGGAGATCCAGCGCCGATCCACCGTGAGCCAGAGGGGTTTTCTCCAACCAGGTATCTCCCACCAGTGGGAAACCGCCTCAACCGGGACAAGATCTAAGCCCCCGACCGGTCTCCCGGTATGTACGGTAGTGTGTAAAGGGTAGAATACGTTAATGAATGGTAAGGAAAAATCGCACGCGCTCCATGGTCCGTTTTGGTAGAGTACTGCCCAGAGCAACCGGCTACTAGAATTCTCCTTCAGACAGCAGTTGAATTTGACGCAGTTACAAAGCCAGTGTCGAAAAACTTGCCACTGTCGGGACTTGAACTCCAAGACTTCCCGGTCAGGGGCACTGCAGTGATATCAGATGATGCTCTGAGCTACCAATGCCCGTCCAAAATAGTTTACGCTTTCGAAAACACGAATTACAGACATTCTTTCTAGTGTCGTCTATAATCCTACCACCCCGCCTTCCTCTCCCGTATGGTGCAGTGTTAGTCTGACGGAGACCTCAAAGAAATACCAGCGCTACCCCAAGCGACCACTGACTAAGGTTAGGGCTGCAATTTATTCTCTTCGGTCGAAACGCCTGCGGCGAGGCGTCGGCGCCGTCTGATCCACGCGGCTTTTGAGGCGAGCTTCTTTTGTCGCCCGCTAACAACATGGCGGCGGTGCCTGGCGCGTCCCGCTTTCAAGCTGCTAATGCGCACTGTCTTCTCGCTGCGGCGTTTTATCTCCGGCCTGCTGATGATGGAGTGAGTGAATGAAGAAGTATTGATTTTCGTCGCGTCAACTACTGAAGTATTAGTTCCGGAAGTGGGGTGTATGTTGTATCAAAAGAAGTGAGGGTGTTGCTATCGTGCTGGTGTGTGCGATCCGGCCTCGATCTGCACGTCGGCTTGTTTTCCTTCTCCGAGTAACTCTTGAAGAGGAACACCACCCCAGCCGGGATAAGCTCTAAGCTCCTGACTCGTATTCTAACATACGTGATGGTGTAGTGTGTTAGTGGATGTAAGGGTTGTTGAGAGGAGAATTAAAATAATATAGAATGAGGAAGAAAATCGGGAGCACTCCGTGTCTTGTTTCAAAAGATTCATCTCGAGTAATCTCAGAAAGGTGCTTGCTGAATTTATAGAAAACTACCTATCAGAGTCACCGACTGCTGAAATTATTGAATTATACTTTTCTATTGAGTTTGAACGTAACGCTGGAGTGGCCATACAATCTCGCGTTCAGCTACACTCTAGTGGCAACGCCAATACATCCATCTCTAGGCGTCGAAGAATGTGAAAGGATTTTGAAAGAGTTAGAGAATTCGAAAGGAATAAGAATAAATATAATAAGTAATTGGATTTGTTCTAATTTATTTTCATACATTACAACGAAAGTTGACCGTTATTTTGAGTAAAACTACAAATGTTTTAATGTATAGTTATTAGCTCTTCAACTTCATTAATTCATATGGAATATTCTATACCAAATGACTTCAAACTTAAATCTTTGTTAACACATTTCCTAGGGAAGAACATTCACGAACCCTCAGAAAAAAATATAGAAAGTAAGAGTAGACTCAGAAAACGAGAGACAGATAAGGAAACTGAGAAAAAGATAGAAAAAGGTAGATATACCGAAAGACGAGACATAGAGAAAGGTAATGTGAGTGAAGAAAGAGACAGAAAAAAGCTAGCAGTGCTACAGAATGTCACAGAATTTTTCATATCAGTAAGTTTTCTAATTTCTTTGGTCTGGACTAGCTTTTCCGTCTTGCCCCAAACTCTCGCCAGATGCAATATTATCGTCGCCCAAAGTACGTTTTTTGACATTTTTTGAATTGTTTGGTTTCCTAATGGTAGAACCGAAATATAACTTTAAGTATATTACACAAAAATAAAACCTCGTCCTATATGTAAATTTTCGGTAAAAGAATTGGAGCCGCTTTTAAGAAAATGGCGTTTAGATGTAACTGTAAATAGGAAATTTGAGACTCTTTTTTACAGAAATCAGTGCAATCTGATTTGAAATCAAAATTTATAAAACATCGTTTAAAGCACTTATACTTGTAAATGCAATATTGTGAAAAATTTGCTACTAATGTGAATATTAAAGTCGTAAGAGGATGGTCAAGAAATTATATTTTGTAATTTATAAAAAAAAAAAAAAAAAATTTTAATCTTAATTTACCTTACAAAGTATTTAAAGAAAAAATATGGAATCATTTTTGAAAAACTCTTTTTTTACATTATTTTTAAAACAATTCAGTTTTGTACACAATATTGCGCGAAAACTACTAAAATCTTCCAAAAATGTTCTTGACTTTAACGAAAGAACTAAATATGAAAAAAATATTTACTTGCGAGAAATATTTCTATCTTCAATTTTGAAATTGTAGAAAACACCAAAATAATTAAAACTTTTGAAATTTTCAAAATTTTGGAGTAAACAGTGAAAAACGGATTTATTCCCATCTCTATAAGTATATCTTACTCTATTCTTTCAAATAATTCAAAGAAAAAACTTAAGAGTCATTTTCGAGATAATTTTGAAAATGTTCCTGGGGCTTCATGTAAAATGATGTACCCTCCAATTTTAAAGAAAGCTTTTACAAATCGCAGCGCCTCTAGCAAGATCGAGCCTCGAGCAAGATCGTTCGAGAAATATCCATTTTGGAAAAAAATCATGTGGTTTAAGCGCACAGACGAACGGCCGGCCGGCGGTACGTTTGCCGTCTATTGATTTTTCGGTATTAATGACTCACAAAATAGGGATTCCGGGTACACCACGAGATAGAGAATTTTTTTCTAAATTTAGCCATTGGATTTATCCATCTTTTCGTTAGGGACGGGCAATGAGTTTTTTCTGCAGAAAACCGCCGTTTTTTCGCGCAATATTCCATGACTTTCTCTATACTATGTATATTTCTCCGTATATACGTACGTATACGAGAAAGTAAAAAGCGGCAAAAAAGAAAGTATCGAAAGATGTAGGTAGAAGAAAATATACAAGATGGAGGTAGGCAGTGAAGTAAGAGAGAGAGGGGGAGAGAGAGAGAGAGAGAGAGAGAGAGAGAGATGAGCGTTTCTATAGAGTCTGTTAATCCCACTATCAGTATCACTTGTTACAATAAGTAGCTCATAATTAATATCAATTTCCTCATCTTTAGTCATGTGGTATCGTTAGCTCCTGATCCCAGATATCAACTCAAGTGGAACAGTTCCACTGACATGCACACTTGTTTATAATGAATTTATTACTCCTACTTATTTGAAAGATATAATTGTATAACGCCCATTCTTTAATTATACGTGGTTATAGTAAATCTCGACCGGGAGTGATAGCTCCGTGCATCAACTGATGTAATTGCGGCGCCTCTGACCAAGAGGTTCTAGGTTCGAGACCTGACGGTGGCAGGATTTTCGACACTAGCTCTTCAGTTAGGTCGAATTCAGTCACTGCCTGGAGGAGAATTCTAGCGTCCCGCTGCTCTGATCGGTAGTTTTCCGTTGTTTCTCCGATAAACACCAGGCGAATGCCGGAGAAGTACCCTACCAAGCGGATTACGGACCGCGTGCGATCTTTCCTTCCTCTTCCTTGTCCTATCCTCTCCCCTTACACACACACACACACACACTTACACTAGCATGCAGTACACTACCATATATGCCGGGAGACCGGTCGGGAGCGTAGAGCTTCTCCCGGCTGGGATGGTGCCCGGCTGGTTAGGGGGAAACCTCACTAGCCGACGATAGGTCGGCGCCGGATCTCGCCACCCAGCGGGGGAAGATCACCGCCATCTCCCAAGAAAAGAAAACATGCATTACACTAACGGAACTAATAACCAAAGCAGTTGACGCGCCCGGAAACACGAAAATATGAGTCAATCAATAAATAAATCTCGCTCCATACTTTAAAATTTTAACACCTAAACATTTTCTATAATTCTTTGATATGATTGCCCAAATTAAGATCAACGCTTAAGTGCCAAATTAACAAATGCACAATATTCTTGTTGTAAGATGCTGGAAGACTTATTCATTAACATCGCTCCACGCAATGAGATCACTGAGAACACTTGAACGCACGTTATGGTAAGTCAAAGCTAGAGTACGCAATGTCTATTCAATATTTATTCGTTTCTTGAGCTCGTAACTACTCGTAACTCTGCAAGTACTACTTTAATAATTCAAAATGTTCAAGCATTTGTTTCTCCGATCGCAAATAAAATCCCAATCTTTAGGTTTCCTTTTTTTTAGGTTTACGCTCAGTTGCGATGAGTCCTAAGGTTTCGATTAGTTGGTTGGTTGGTTGTTAGAGATCCTGGGCAAGTCAACTACTTAGGTGATTATTTACCTAAATGTAGTGCATGTTTTTATCTCGGGAGGTGGCGGTGATCTTACCCCGCTGAATGGCGTGATCCGGCGCCGACCTACCGTCGGCTAGCGGGATTTTCCCCAACCAGGTATCTCCCACCAGCGGGACACCGCCGCCGAGAGTCCCCGACCGATCTCCCGGCATGTGTGGTAATGTAGTGCATGTTAGTGTAAGTGTGTGCAAGGGGAGAGAATAGGACAAGGAAGAGGAAGGAAAGATCGCGCGCGGTCCATGACCCGTTTGGTAGGGTACTGCTCCGGCATTCGCCTGGTGTTCGGAAAAAAATACGGAAAACTACCGATCAGAACAGCCGGCCGCTAGAAATCTCCTCCAGACAGCGGCTGAATTCAACCCTAGATGACAAGCTAGTGTCGAAAATATTGCCACTGTCAGGACTGGAACGAAGGACCTCCCGGTCAGAGGCGCTGCAGTAACATCAGTTGATGCACTGAGCCACCTCTCCTGGTCTAAGGTTTCCTGACGTCTAATAGTGTTAACCGTTTCTTAAATCCGCTGCTTTCCTCGACATTCGATATTCAATTGTCAACAACCGTTTCCTTTTTAACAAGGAAGACTGCAAAATGAAACATTTACTTTATTAGTATTATTACTTTATTAGTAATTGCCTATCCAAGAAGGTGACGAAGAGAAGAAAATGTTTAATAAGAGTATTTTAATCATCAAATTTGTGTGAATTTACACCATTATAAATATTAGACTAATTTTTGCCTTTTGAATTTCTGTTATTAAAAGTCTAAGTTTGGAAACCACTACTCTACTTCACACTTTAGTGCCAACGATACGAGAGGTACAATGGTAAAACAGATTCGAGTAAGTATAAACCCGTAAAGATTCGCCTTCAAAATAGCCGTCTTGAGGCTCTTGTAGAAATTTTTTCTGCTTCAGAACTAGGAGAAATTTGTGTAGATTTCCTAGAGATTAAGCGAAAGGATGGCAAGACATTACTTTAGTACTTCATTTGCCTTGTGGCAAGTCCACATGGAAACAATTTTTTTAGTGAACTGTTAACTACCCACAAACCATTACAAGCTCAGCGACACATCGTAAACTCAGTGCGATTCACACGTTTGGACTAAACTCCGTTTACTGCCATATGCTGAGGAAGAAAACAAATTGCAGCGACTCTCAGAATAAGAGCGTGGCAAGATTTACTTATTCCTTATACATGGTTGTTAATAATAATAATAATAATAATAATAATAATATTTATTATTATTATTATCATTACTATTATTATTATAACAGTAACAATGAAAATAATAAATGTCATTCATTTTCGCATAAATTAGCAAATACAGAATCCGCACTCTTAAGAGCGACAGTTTGTGCTCGAGTGCTGTTTAAGTAAACGTATAGCTGAAACAAATACTGAGATATGGTGTAATAGATAAGACAATGTTGATGCAAATAAAAGTATTACTAAATACACGTATTAAAATCACTTATTCATAGAGAAAAATTACTCAAAATATGAATTGTTACAAAGATAATAAATTCTTGTATAAACTAAGTTATTATTAAATTTAAAGAAAGAAATTAACAAAGAATGGTAATCATTATATTAATTTAACACGATTTTCATGACTGACAATTTATCGATTAATATACTTCTTGAATTTTTGGTTTGTTAACTAACATCACATCTATTACGGAATTACATAATCTAGGGCCACAACTTATGAAATATTTCTAACCTATATGTAGTACCTGTTTATAACCTGTATATAAGTGGTATTATTTCATTAATGTAAAATGAAAAATTTATTTTGTCTTGTGCAGTGTGCATGACTCACTAATTGGAAATTGGTTATTTTATTATATTATCAACATTACTGAGGTTCCGAAGAAGGATGGTACTGGAAATTTTGACGTCAATAAATAGTATAATTCGAAATATTTTAATAAATTCCGACTTAATTGTCAGTATTACTATGTTGTCTTTGGAAGTTTCTTGCAGGAATTAAATGTGATGTGCAGTTTGAATCTTAAAGATTTACTGATACAATTTCTAATCAAGAATAACTTCACTATATAATCGAACCAACTCAAGCAACTGTAACGTTATATGATTTTATGTAGAAACTTTTAGTCAGATAATATTGTGTGTACACAAAAGGCAAAACAGACTATGCTTAAAACATTCTTAATAAGACTCCCCAGCTACATCAGCTTTGCATAATTTACTTGCAGAGAATGTGCACAAAAGATTATTATATTACTAAACAGTGTCTTATGAGTTTGTCATATTTTCTAACACTAAAACTTTGCAGAGCTTCACGTTAAGAAAAATAAATTGTAGGGAACGACAGATGTGCACATCCCATGCCCATTTTGGTTAAGTAATGAACAGTGGCATAGTGTGGTAATTTTTTCTGGGTAAGTTCTACAGCAGATTTATTTATTATTTATAGCCATATCTTAAAATGACACCGATTGAGATTTTGTTGAAACACCTAAATTATTATTATTTTGATACACCTATATTGTCCTTAATTTATTATTAATATTATTTTGATTAACTCGTTGTCGTCTAGTTTTTTCGGTGAGGGAATTTTTAAAAAATACATAAAATGGTTTCAGAGTAAGTCATTATTAACTAAAAATGCTGTTTAAATGAAATTGTTATTGCAGAATCCCAGATAAGCCCTTTTCCATAAGTGGAACACCAGTAGTTTGGTAGGAAATCTTTTTTTTACTTTTAATGAATAATAAAAGAAGTTTTACTATCTTTAATAATAACTAATTTGATAATAAAAGATAATACTGACTTTAATTTTAATACACAGGAATGACAAATAAATCTTATGAGAATCGCGAAAAATTGCAAGAACATTTACATGGTTTCAAATAATAAATAAAAATATTGATAAATATGAGTTTCACAATCCTAGGGGTAAGTGTCATAGTCCTATTATTCTCTTCCCCAAAACACCAAAACAATGTATCCATTCATTAACTTCGCCTATCATTGGACGCCATTACCCTGCTCTTTACTAGCTCTTTACTAGCAAGAATTGGTGACCACATCAACAAATTTCTTATCCGTGGGTGCGTGGAATCGGCCTGTACAGGAACCGTGAATAATACTATCATTGTTGTAGGAGAACTAATTCTCATAATTTGTTGGGAACCTGTTATCATTAATTAAACACAATATTTAATTCTGTTTTCAAAGCTGATTAATAACAACTGAATTTTATTCTTCGTAATTGAAATTTTCAAATGGCTATCTTAGCCAGAGAATAACACAAATAATATATAATACTCCTGAAAATTAAACAACACTGCTAAAACTTATACTATTCATAACTTCAAGTTATTTTTCTATAATGATTACTCAGTGCACTTTTCAAAATTTACTGCAATTAATTACTCTTGGAAATAACTATTAACTGTTGCAAACTGATCATAGTCAATTCATTGAAGTTATTTAGAATATTACCTTAAAGCAATAAATTTTATAATTTTGTCTTAAAAATATAATAATCTTGACCTTGCTACAACATTAAGAATGTCAAAAGTTTCTTGTCACTTCCCTTTCGGCGTCACATGCCGCTGTCCGGTATCACGACATCATCAGCTTGCACCAATTTTTCTTCGTGACATGTCCAATTCCATTCGTTGCACTTTTACAATTAGCATGGCACTATTGTCCTCCTACAAAACTACAATTAAAACTTTTTACGCCTACTACCCGTCTCCATTTGGCTAAAAGAAAATTCTACCGTGTTTACATCGCCTCTCTCCGAACCTCGAGACATCTCATCATCGTGTCTGCTTCATCGACTTTTCGAAGCGCCTGTTTCAAAACAGTCGACGGTCCTGCCTTGCACTGCTACTTTTTTAAAGTTTTATTTCCTTTCTATTGATTACACATAACTCCCCAATGTTTTCATAAATTTGCACCATTTCCGAAATGTTTATATTTTTCGTATCTTCTTAATATATACGAGGATTCCTTTTATTTTCCAAAATACTGTCTCTCGTGATGTAAACATGTGACGGCGTTCTCCTCCCACAACACACCATTACTAATTTACAAGTTTGATCAAACATAATTATATCCTGCAATTTTTGCACTCCAACACTGTCCAACATTGTTTATTGAATTTTGTTCTAAATGTTCCGCACGTTCCTTCCGGCGTCTTCACCGAAATACGAATAATATTTCCAAATTTCCGTGAAAACGAGCTACCATCACCTTTTAGATTTTATACAAATCCTATAAGATTCATTATTTTCGCCCATGCGGTCCATTCCACCCATGAACTTATTATAGTACTTAGCTACCGTACCAGGAGCGATAGCTCAGTGCATCATCTGATGTCACTGCCGGCTGCTCTGATCGGTAGTTTTCACGGATCAGTAGAGCGAATGCCGGAGCAGTACCTTACCAAACGGGCCACGGACCGCGCGCGATCTATCCTTCCTCTTACTTGTCCTGTCTTATCTTCTTCCCTTACACACACACATACACTAACATGTGCTACACTACCACATATTCCAGGAGACCGGTCGAGAGCTTAGAGTTTATTCCGGCTGGGGCGGTTTCCCGCTGGTGGGAGAGTCCTGGTTAGGGGGCAACCCCGCTAGCCAAAGGTAGGTCGGCGTCGGACCTCGCCATCCAGCGGGGGAAGATCTTCGCCATTTCCCGAGGGAAAAAGTGCACTGCACTTACGGGACTAATGACCTAAGCTGTTAACGTGCCCGGAATCACAACCAACGAAGCCACGGTATTGGCCTATTGGTATCTATGTAATTGTCTTCTATTTCCGGCTCACGAACTGTTAGCAATTGCAATTGGCTCCATATTATCACATTTAATATTCATAAAAGAAACACGATTATCATTCCATTCCAGGATTATAATGTGATTGCCAACATCTGTTTTATAACCAAAACTACCGCTTACTTCCTTTTCCAGAATTATTGGATCCTTCTGTGGACACTTTTCGATGCTTCGTTCTAGTCCCTGTGTACCCACATCCCGGTTGTGCTAACTTGCAAGCTAAAGACAGAGATGAGAACAATCGGTCCCCATGAATTTTGAAAGGTTTCCTTTCTGGAAGGAATTTCTTCATTGTCCTGATCTATAATTTCACCCCATGTCATTGTCTCCTACTCTTTCAATTTCATTGAAACGAAATATCCCAGCTTCCCTTCTACCAGTAGTTAACTCCCCGAGAGATTGTTCGCTATGCCACCATCATCATGGTCCGCACAATCGTCTTCACTTCCAGCATTTCCCCGTCCAAAACTTCTCCATCAGTTAGATTTCTAAAAGATACACGACCAAGTCAAACGATGAATTCATTCCCACTGTTCCACCAATTGAACATTTATAATTTAACTCCTTTTTCAAATACATAGAAATTTAATCATCAGTAACCGTTTTTATCTTAAATATTTAACATTACATTGTTAAAAAATAATTGATTTAAAATTTTGTGATAAATAACAACGAAACTTAATTTTTTCTACTGTGAGTATGGAAATTTCAATGGGAAAAACTTAACATCTGCTTCGTAACATTGTAAGAAAATGAATGAGAACATCCATGGGCCTTGAACTTCATGTTGTATTGTCAGTCTGAACAAGTACCACACGCATAGAGACGATAAAGGTCAACAAATGAGAGGTCCACATATGTTCCATTACTGGAACACCGAGAAAATGGGTTAATACTTACGTAACCCAACTAATAAAATCATAGGTTCTTTAAACACACTTCTGAAAATACGATGACATTTCAAGAGAAGTTCTTGAAAATAGCCGAGTATTTTTAGATAATTTACTTCCTAGTGAGAACTTTCAGGCACATCATCTCCAAAACGTAACTATTGTTACGTCAATCCTTACAGCTTCTGATACAGCATGGACAATTCTTTTTGTTCCTAATTCACAAACGTTTATGATAACAGCCAAATGTTTAACTAACTTGAGAAATAATTATATCTGTTTTCTTTGCCAACAACATTATTTATTGAGAGAGCAGATTCCTCATCAGTTTCCTGATCCAAAAAAATTAAACAGATAACAACATTTAGTAAAGGACTGACATATTACTAATACATAAATAATTAAGTTGATAATATACAATTTATACAAATAGATTAAAAATGTTAACAAATGAAAGAAAGAAAAGGGATGGAGTGAGAGATGATTTAATACTAGAGTAATTTTGTGAATCTATGCAAGAAAGTAAATGAAATTGAGAATGTATAAAATTTAATAACTGAAACATGAAATGTAAGTTGAGCCGTTTCTAACCGTTGCTGTCGGGAAGCCTGAAAAGGAATACGGGTGTTGGACGGGTCTAGCGGCGTACGTGCCGGGCTGTTGGGTGGAGGGCGAGGGTAGTTAATGGTCTGGTTGTGGTGTGCTATATATTCCCGGAAGAGCACGTTGGGAGGGTTGAGTCTAATATTAACTTTAACAGATAAAAACATGAAAAAATTATGATTGGTACATAAATATTAATTATTAAATACAAGTATCTTTTTCTCTTTGACAATGAATGATTTTTTCCAAAAAAAATCTTATTCTTCGTTCACAACGTTTCGTGTTACACGCATCTTCAGTTGTATACAAAAAATAAATAGGAATTGAAATGTTTACATTTGAAAAAATGACAAAGTTTGAAGATATTGATTAGAAAGAATCAAAATAAAAGTTACTCAGAAATCAGAGACAACAGTATTTAAAACATCAATATCAATAAAAAATCAAAATTAATATTAGTGAAAACAGTGTAAGTAGTGAGTAGAAAATACATAAATATGCCGGAAAGAACTAACCTAAACATGTTGAAAAAAGTTCTTATTTTTAGAAAAATATAAAATTTTATTCAAAATTTAGAATTATAAAACATACCACAAAAAAGAGGGAAATTCTTATTGTAAGAACATAATCCACGCTTTAAGGAGAGAGAGGCAAGTATGGGCAGAAAGTAAGCAAATTGACTTAAAAAATAATGTTATAATTTCAATGTAAAACAATGGTTGCAAGTAAAGAAAAGAATAATCAGAGATATGAGGGGGAAGGACCTGTTTTAAATATAAGTACACCTATAAAAATATATAGGTGAACGAACCCGTCACAAAGATCATAAAAAATTGTATTTTTATTTTAGAAAAAAACCTTGTAATAAATATTTGTGAAAGGATTTGATTCTAACGTGGTATTAATGGTCTAAAACACACAAGACTATTAATACCATGTTAGAATCAAATCTTTTCACAAATATTTTTTAAAGACCATTAATGCAGCTTTCGAAGGAAGCCATTATCGTCAGTTACCTGATACAAAACAAAAATATAAAACATTATAAATAAATAGATACGTAATTAAAAGTTTATTACTATATAATTTTAAAATAAGAAGAATCTACATAACATCATAAATGAAAGAAAGGAGAGGAAGGAGAGGCGGCGGGATAAATAACTTTAATAATACAGTAATTTAGCGCATATATACTAGAAAACCACTACATTGGTTCTGAACACCAGATAAGAAATGGATCAACTTGCATTATATGTTATTATATCAAAAGACTTTTACACGTTTCCAGTATACATTTATTTTTTGCATAAGTTCAAATTAAAATGATTTAATCTTTTTCTGTTTCCTTATATTAGAAATTCATCTTATTTGAAAAGTATGCATTACTAAACTTCCAAATACCTATTATTTCATAAGAAAATGTTTTAGATTTTATGTTTTGTATAAGGTAACTTATGATGACAAGACATCAAAAGCTGAGTTACATTAAATAATAATGTTGGCCAAGACAACATTTATTGCTTCATTTTGTCCCAAATTTAAAAGACATCTAGTAAAGCCTTCCACTCTATTGTGACCATGCTGTGTTACATTCATCACGTCACTTGTACAAGACAGCCCATTTACGTTAGAATAGAGGGGCGGACATAATGTCGATAATATTCCATTACTGGAATGTGCTATTCCCCAAGGCAACACGGATAACGTGTCTGTGCCAGCGCTATGGATTGCAGGTAAATACTTAATTGGAGGTGTGTCGACCCGCCAGGGCTACATGCGCGGCGTACGCAATTGTATTTTGATCTCCGGCGACAGCGAATACGAAACAGACGTCCACATGAACTATAGTATCCAATTAATTACATCTGATGTTGTTATGGCATACAGATCTGATGTGGTGAATCGATTATGGCTGTCTACTGATGGACCTCTGTTTTCCTCATGCTGCTTTCGTTCTGTGGAGTGGAATATTATTGAATGATATTGAGATTTCCATATTTATTGATTAGATATATTTTGGTTTTAGATTTTGATTAATATTGATTAAAAATTTATCAATTGATTAACGTTTCATTTTTTTTTTAAAAAACATTATAAAAATTTGTAAGCTAATTTCATTTCTTAAATACGTTAATTTTTGAAAATATTGTTATCTTTTAAATTACTTTTTTTATGATTTTTACACCAAATTGTTAATGATTTAATGACTTTACTTTGACATCAATAACTCAATTTCGAAATTTTGCGAGGTATGGTTCCTTTTACTTTTCCGCATCACTTATGTTGAAGTTTTGTAAGATGATCATTATTCGAGTAGGTCCAGTGTCCACTTTGAATTTAGTAACATAGAAGAGTTGAAAGGAGTAAGTAAACTGTTAAGTAGCAAATATCCCAAAGACAGATAAGGTTACTAATTGCTTGAAAGAAAATCTACACCCAGAGTTGAGCTAAAAATAAACCAACACAACATGTTAAGGAACGCGCGAGGCAAGTTGCTTAAGAAATCTCAAACGAACAAACAACAACAAAGTTGAAGGTACACTCTCCCTATATATAAATTAAAGGAAACAACTACTCACATGTATTTATTACACCAAAGTTTTGTCTACTACAGCTGACTTAGTACTCACTGAAATATATATTCATCTTTTTGGATATAGCTTTTTTTCATATAAAAATATTCTTCTAATATGAATTTCGTTCTCAATTATAAATATACCTAATCGTCAAGTTTAAAAATTAATATAACAATAATATATCAAAAAATACTTTAAAATACGAGCACTTGCAGAGAGAAGTTATATTCTTTATATTACAAAACTCATCACTCATTCAAAAAATCATGAATTCGAACTGAAGGATATATTGTTTTTAGGAAACATATTGCACTATTCAATTATACTGTATATAACTGAAACTCTCCAGAGGAATTATAAAACTCTGCTCGTTAAAACTTAATTGGTTGAGAAAAATTAATTAATTCATGTTTATTTTTAGTTTCTGCAAAAATTTTAATCAATACCACATTTACGTTATATGATGTTTCTTAGAATAAACTGTGTTGTGAGTTGTAATTCAGTTTTAATAGAACAAATAAATGTTTTATACAGTGGAACAAAAATAGTTACTTACGTCCCAAGGGCGATGGAAGTGTTCTAATAATTGAGCGGCGACAAAGAGCTTTTGGTCCCAAGCCTTTTTGTCACCTGAGAACGCCCGCGGCACATTCATGATTTTATGTTTTATCTAATGATTTTGATTGAGCTTAATTTGAATCTTAGCTCATTAATTACCTAGATGATAACTTGACTCAGATTGTGTTTTCATATTTGCATCATATAATTCCCTTTCGTAATTCCCTCCATGCGAGAACATGTAGCATAATTCAACTGTTTTCGAATTTTTCAAATAAACACGATTCTATCAACCCACGAAAATTATGCATCGAATTACGTATCGAAGGCAAGAACAAGCTCACTGAAAAATAAAAGATATTTTCTGACTGATAATTCTAATATAATATGTAGTACCTAAGACATTGACCGTTTTACTTGCACATATGATCGCGATTATTGTTTTCATTACTGGACTATTATATCAAAACATTAACCGATTGATAACAATAAAAATGCTAATTGAAGATTATCAAATGAAAACGAAAGCTACTTCTGTAGTTTATTACGACGAAAACATCCATTCATAACAAAACTCATTATTCCTTTCATTCAAATCGTGCGTTCACTAAGAAAAGAATATGATTATAATTTTAAATCATACTTCAATGTCAGGCACTTTTATTTATAACTTAAAGAAGTTCTCGATTAATATCTGCTTATGTTTTTCTCTAGAGATTCCATCAATACAAATCTCAGTCCCATAATGTTTCCGGGAAGCAACGGACAGATCAAAAAACTGAACGCCACATCGCAATATTTCTCATGCCATCCTCTTTTCAGCCGCTTTTGAAGTTTGAAACATTTCGCCAGCATTGGCATAATTCGCTTCTAGTGCTTCTAGCACTGTTGCTACTGCTTGTGAGTCTGTAGATGTAACGACTTCACGTACGACGCCTTCTGCTGACCAGCAGATGCAGATATGTTTTCATCCAGTCATTCATTACCGAACTTCGCTTTCCATCGTATTGAATGGGATGGTCAAGTGTACAGCATTTCTTCATGTGAACATCACGAAGTGTCTGCTTGGTCTTTTGCGAGTCTCTATCCATTGAGACTCAAAATTGTGCGTAGCTGAAATTTTTAATAATAAATAAATATAATATGAAATATTATAACGTTAAATAATAATAACTTAAAAGGAATTCTGATCACAATAAATGTTTTCTTAATGTTATAATATCAGTCCGTTCTAACGTCCGGCTGCTCTGATCGGTAGTTTTCCGTGGATTCTCCAATCAACGCAAGGTGAATGCCGGAGCAGTACCCTACCAAACGGGCCACGGACCGCGCGCAACCTTTCCTTGTTCCTTATCCTCTGATCACCCTTTATTTACACGCACTTTCACTAACATGCATTACACTACCACACATGTCGGGAGACCGGTCGGGAGCTTAGAGCTTGATCCTCCTGGGGAGATGCCCCGCTGGTAGGTTCACTATGAAAAGTATACCTGTTTGAGGGAAAATTCCGCTAGGCTTCAGTGGGTCGGTGCGCGATCTCGCCATCCGGTGGGGGAAGATCACCGCCACCTTCCGAGGAGAAAACATACACTACAATTACGGGACATATTACCTTAGCCGTTGACGGACGCACTTTAAATAATTTCAAATTCTGTAAAAGTACGCAATTACATGGATCTTATTTCGAAAAGAACACAATGTCTTCCAGAAAGATAAATTCGATGTAAACCTGAGGGATTAGGTTTCCACGGCCGGAGTCAGTATGTACTTTGCTCTCCTGTACATATAAATATAAACCTGTAACCTACGACGTACTTTTGACTGTGACAAATTGTAGACTTATGTTCTGGGTTCTACTCATAAAGATATTCCACGATGAATCATATTGTTTTGCGAATATTTTGCTCAGAGACAAATTGCTTATGTTTGCTAATATACTGCCGCATTAATTCCCCGTATTATTCTCTTGCTGCCGGGAAAGTTTAAAAAATGTTCTAAAGTCTATTTAATTCTAAGCGGACCCATGCTTGCAGTACTAATGATCATACGGCCACGAAACATTTAAATAGGTCAACACTATGAAACTTTAGGAAATGATCAACAGAACAATTCATTTATTGCAGAAAGCCTTATAAAAGTAGGGTTTAAGAAAACGACAAGAAAATGTCTCCCAGAACCAGTTTGTACGTGCAGGGTTAAGATTGCCCTGAATAACTTCAAATCCATTTACTCCCATTTGAGTCCATTCAGAATGGCAACATTCCAAAACGTATGCTCTATGCAACGCTGTACATTCGAAGTAAAAACGGGGAAGAGACACAGGGTGAGACGACTCGTGGCAAGAGATGTAATCCTGTACTACCGCGAGTGTTTCGAAAGATGAACGTAGGAGTAGTACCCAAACAAATGGTTAACAGATCGAATGGGCTCTTTCTTTCCTCGTGCTTGACTCCTACTCTCTCCACACAAAATCAAACACACCCACCCACACACACATAGCACTAGCGCACATGTCGGGAGCTTAGAGCTTGTTTGACTGAGGCTGTCGCTTTGGGAGGCAACTTGAGGGAAAATTCACAAATTGACAAGTACTTCTGCGCTGGTTTTCATTCTCCAGCGAGTGGCAAACAGACACCTCCCGAGATACAACATCACTGCTCTCACGTGACTAATGGTTTTGGTAGTTGACGCCCACGAAAAGAATAAGTAATAAAACAAAGCAACCAACACCAACTGAGTTATACCAGCGCCATTTCATCAGATTGATTGATTGATTGATTGATTAGTGTTTCCGAACGCGTAAACGAATCAGTTCATTAGTCCCGTAAGCATATCTTTACGGGAGTTGGCGGTGATCTTCCCCAATGGAGAAATCCGGTACCGACATACATGTCGGCTTGAGGGTTTACCCGAAAAAGATATCTCCCACCGGGGAAACGCCGCCCTAGTCGGGACAAGCTCTAAGGTCCCGACTTGTCTGGACCTTATGGAGTAGTGTAGAGTAGTAGTGTCCATAGGAAGTGTAAGGAGTGAGGATAGGAAAAGGAGCCGGAAGAAAAGATTAATAACCAGTTTGTTAGGGTGCGGCTCCGGCACTCGCCTAGGGTTGATTAGAGAAACCACGGAAAACTACAGACCAGCCCAGCTGGCCGTTAGAATTGTCCTCCAGGCAGTGACTAAATTCGACCAAATTATTTAGCTCTTTCGAAAACGCTCGAACCGTCTGCACTCAAACCCTCGTGCCCCCGGTAAGAGGCACTGAAAGTACATCAGTTGCCCCGAGCCATTTCGGCCGGCCATTTTACCCAGGACGAGCACATTCCAACACGTGTGCCCCGCGCTTTGCAGCGCATTCCGGGTAAATCCCTGGGCCCTCCCGCTCTCTGCCCGGGCGAGGAGCGCGAACAATGTGGATACTCGCGCAGCAGGCGGCCGTTCGCACCTCCGCCGCCGCCGCAGACCTCTCATTTACAAATCCACCGCGCATTTGCATTTGCAGCTGCTCGGCGCCCCGCTCTGCCCCTCCCCGCCTCGCTCCTCCCCGCCCCACCCAGCGCCCCGCTTCGGGCCCCGCCTCGCACCCCGCCCCGCGTTCGTCCCACACCGCTCCCCGCCCTGCGCCCCGCCCCGCAACCCACCCCGCGCCCCACCCCGCGACCCACCCCACGACCAGCCCCGCCCCGCTCCCCGCCCCGCGCCGTGCCCCAAGCCCCACCCCCCGCCCCGCTCCACGCCCCGCCCCGCGCCACACCCGCCCCCGCCCTGCGCCCGCCCGCGTCCCGCCCCGCGACCCACCCTGCTCCCGCCCTGCGCCCCGCCCGCGTCCCGCCCCGCGCCACACCCCGCTCCCGCCCTGCGCCCCGCCCCGCGTCCTGCCCCGCGCCACACCCTGCTCCCGCCCTGCGCCCCGCCCCGCGTCCCGCCCCGCGCCACACCCGCTCCCGCCCTGCGCCCCGCCCCGCGTCCCGCCCCGCGCCACACCCCGCTCCCGCCCTGCGCCCCCCCGCGTCCCGCCCCGCGCCACACCCGCTCCCCGCCCTGCCCCGCCCCGCGTCCGCCCCGCGACCCACCCCGCTCCCCGCCCTGCGCCCCGCCCCGCGTCCCGCCCCGCGCCCCGCCATACGCCTCTCTCTTCGTTTTGCGCCTCCTCCGGAACTCTTTCTTTCTCAGCTTCCGCCTTCTTCTCGGCACTTCCATTTACATTCGTCTGCGTCCTTCTGGACTGCGTGTTCTCTTCTGTTTTCTTTTTCATTTGTAGCACATGTTATGTAGCATGTGTCTGTAGCACATGTCCGTTTGTTTCACACTCTGATCCCCACCCCAATTCCCTCGTGCCCCATGCATTTGGTCGTTCCCCACCCATTCTCTCGTGCCTCATCGTGCCCCCCCACGTCCCACGTCGTACCTTCCGACCCAACACGTCCATCGGGTCCCACCATGTCCCTCGTGTTCATCCATCCTCCGTGTGACGATACTCGTGTCGATCTCCTTTCCTTCAGTTGCATTTTATTATGCGACAGTCCCTCTCTTCTTTACTGCCCTTTTCTTCTATCACGCCTTTACCTTATGATCAACTCATTCCTTTGGAATCTGCTTCTTCTAAAAGTCTCTCTCAGCATTCCTCGTGTTCAGCCCCTTCCCTGGGGGTTCCATCATTTCCCTCGCGTCCACCTGCATCCGTCACCTTCTGTCCTCCACTTCTTCTTTCCTTGTCTCGCCTCGTTTCCACCTTCTTTGCCTTTTCTGCTCCGCTCCTTCACCTTTCTGCCCCGACCTTGTTTTCTTGCTGTTCTTTCTCCGACTTGCCGTATCTCCCCATCATCTTCACGCCACCTCCCGGCGTTCAGCGCCTCGCGATTTCCTGCTTCTCTGAGCCGTTTGATCACCCCTGGCGCCCAGTTCGTTTCCCTTCGCCAACTAAGCCCCGCCTCCTGTTTCTTACCGTCAAACTCCCGCCTCACCCCTCCGTCTACGTTACTTCAGATTCACGCCCCAAAGCAAATCCGATGGACGGCTGCCTTACCCCTCTTCCGCAGTTGGGCTGATATCTACTGCTGTAGAGTCCGGAGTCCTCAACGGGGTGAGACGAAACAGAATTGAGTTTTACTCAAGTTTTGATGAGGAATGAAAAAGATGATCTAAAAGATGGATGGTATTTTTTATTTTGTAAACGTTACCGCTAATTACGTAACGTTGAAATAAGTAGTTAAATATGTAAGGCCAATTTACGTGACACGTATATTCCTATTTCATTCTCAGGTCTGCATTTTCACGTTTCCCTGCTTCCAGTATCTCTCTCGCTTCACGTTCCCGTCCGGGTTACTCCAGATTCACGCCTGAAAGCAAATCCGATAGACAGCTGTCTTACACCACTTCCGCAGTTGTGCTGCTATCTACTGCTGTATAGTCCGGGTTCTCTCACAGAGGCGATGTTCCTCAACGGGGCGAGATAAAATGGAACTGAGTTTCACTCGAGTTTTGATGAGGTACGTGGAAGATTATCTATGACGTGGGTGAATTTTTTAATTCCGAAAACATTACTGCTAATTACTCAACTTAACAACATTATTCACCGTTGAAAAAACTAAAGGTGTAAGGTCAATTTTCGTGATTCAAACAACCGTATTTCATCCGCTGGTCTGCATTTTCATATCTACCTCTTCCCGTTTCACTCAAACTCCACCTCTCTGTCCGTGTTACTTCATATTCAGGCTCCAAAGCTAATTCGGTAGATAGCTGTCTTACACCTTTTGCGCAGTTAGGTTGCTATCTACTGCTGTACAGCACGGGGTCTCTCAGAGAAACTGTTTTTCTCAACTCGGTGAGATAATACAGAAATGAGTTTCACTCAAGTTTTGATGAGGCATGTAGAAGATGATTTATGACGTGGATGGCATTTTTATTTCGAAAACATTACTGCTAATTCCTTAGCGTTTAAATGAGTAGTTGAATGAGTGAAACCAATTTACGTTACATAAACATTTTAATTTTACCCCCTGGGCTACATTTTCACGTCCCCCTGCTTCCATTTTCTTTTCGCTTCACTTTTCCGTCCATGTTACTTCAGATTCACGTCCCAAAGCAGATCCGATTGATAGCTGTCTTCCTCCACTTCCACAGTTGGGCTGATTTCTACTGCTGTGTAGTTCAGAGAGGCGATATTCCTCAACGTGGTGAGATAAAACGAAACTGAGTTTATAATCGAGTTTTGATGAGGTATGTAGTAGATAATCTACGACGTGATTGGCATTTTTTTATTTTGAAAACATTTCCGCTAGTTGCTGAGTTTTAGTGTTCAAATACATAGTTGAATGTGTAAGACCGATGCACGTGATTTCAACATTCCTATTTCACCCGCTAGTCTGCATTTTCACGTCTCTTGCTTCCAGTTTCTCTCTCAGCCCATTACTGCACGCTTGCACGTCCCCAGTCCATAATTTCACACGATTCATGCATTAAATATAACGCGATAGAAAGCTGCATTATACTGCATCTTGTATAAGGTAACCATCTAGTATTCAACACGCAACTCAATATTGCGTGGTGATATGTTTATAACGACAACTTCTGCGTGGTAACGTATTAGGAAAATTGTGAAAAACATATTTGTATTAGTAGAATAATTTTTTTTTATTTATTTGTTCTAAATCCTTTGATTGAAGAAACAGATTCTTGGAATTTTGTTTGTGCTCTCACCCGTATGATCAGTAAAATTGCTAAACGTCGATATCATCCAGGCGTCCAACTATAGTACCACTACAAAATTTGGGTGAACCAGTACATGAACGTAGAAATAACTGAAAGAAATATTCTTCTCTGACCGGCGTTTTTGGCGTACACATTAAATACACTGTGCGTGAGCAAACACCCATACTTTTATACTACTTGGATAAGCTGTACATCCTTCTTAGCTTACATTGACCTAATAACACACATACATTAACAATAAAATATTCCGTAACGTAATGTATAATTACACCTTGCAAACCTTCACAGCACTACATTTTATTTTACTTCATTGCACTCGACTTCACTGCACCTTTCTCATAGGCAAACTATTACGGTCATTAATAGTTCGCTTGGCGTAGGAGAATTCCCCAACGTCCATTTTCTGAATTGACTGAATTTTATATTTATGTATGAGATCCGTTTTTTCGTAGTATGTAGGTTTTCCTAAACGACAACGATTTTAATATCACGCTGAAAGCATGTTTGCACTTTGTACGTAGCATAAATACGCATCTTGATCCGCCTTTTTTCGGGCGACTTCCACATTCCTGTGCTCTTAGTACTTCTGAATGTAAATTTTAATGCTCTCCCCTGGACGTTTTTTAGGTTGCTACGAATTCTGTATGGGTCCCAACATATTGCGCCTCATACGACGTTATTGCTTGCGAGGGAAAATGGTACATTTTCTACATACAAGTGTATATTTAAACAAGTGTGCTACAGGAAACGAAAAAGTAGTACATTGTTTCACGCGCCGATTACCGGATAGTTCTAGTTGCAAGCCAGCATTTAGGAAGCTTTGTGTTTCACATATAATTCAAGAGCATCAAAATATTCAACAAAACTAGTTCGGGTTTGTCAATTTTGATATTGTTTTAGATTCTCTCAGTGTGTCTTCATAAACCGTCCCGTATTTATCTTTTAAAAAGGCAGTGTATATAAAAGAGGAAATAATTATGATTATGCAAATAAAACTTGTCTTGCCGTCTTGAAGGTCGTTAAGGATGAAGGTCTGTAGTTACCTCGGTTTGACTGATCGTGGGTTCGAACCCCTCCTCGGGCATGGATGTTTGTGTGTTTGTCTTACAATTTCAATTTGTTTTTTATTTTCGTTCAGTAAATATAACATATCAACTAATTGTATCCAAGCAATTATTTATTTTTAAAACAAATTGTATGAAGTACACATCTCTGCTTTCCGGTATTTCTCCCACTCATCACTCAATAAAGCGATCATGGATTATCCAAAAGCTCATTTTCAAACGTGTGATGTCACTACTGTCAAATTGGTTTGGAAAGCTAAATTACATAAGTGATTATCTAACATTGCGAGCCAGCACAATCTCGCACACGTGACCATGTGCTAATGACGGTTTTCCCTACTACCGGCTGTCAAATACATTTTTTATCGATAAAAACGTTCTGTGTATGTACTGTCAAGCTCAACACCTACTACCATCATTTTGGAAGATCAATAAATTATCGTTCTCACTTGTTTTCCTCATATGCCTACATATTGTTTAAAAAAACGGTGACGTTTGGAAGAGTAGGCTTTGGGGTCAAACTGGGATGGGTGGGTCGACAGCAAAACTTTGTTTTTTGCCGTAGATATTAAAACAAAACAAGTGTCATTCAAAATATTAGTCCAGTCACTTGTTTTGATTCTCGTGTCAGATATCTACGTTAAAATTAAGGACAAGGTGGTGACAGTACTTCTTAATGTGCATTAGGAAAAATTAGCACGGAAGTTTGCAGCACATAAAGGAAAGTCTCCCCACTGCAGTCCGTGGCTGAAATTCGTTACGTTGTTGAATATTCAAGCTTCGTATTAAACACTTCACTATTCTGTTTGTTCCTCCATTCTAGCAAATTTCTCTCCACAGTGGGTACTTAGGATTTTTTGCTAATGATGATTTCCGTTTTCAAATCATAGCATAAAAATGTAAAAAGGTTTAGGCTTCTATAGCCTTCAATTTTTTGGTAGGAGATCACAATAAATTATTCTAAAGAATACGTAGTGGTAGAGGTGATTTTGAGAAGTTAATGGGGACAGATGATTATATGGGTTGTTGATGTTCGTATGTGACAAGGAGAAGCCGACGACGCTACTCCAATTTGGGAAATACCCCATTAGTTACTGGCAGCCCCAACACGCATTCTTCGGATTTCTTTAAGCAAGCTGATGTCGTCAGACGAAAGACAACGTGAATGACCTTTAAATTCCTGATAATCCTCGTGGAATTGGTAGTGGACGAGTTTCCTTGGGAATTGCGCGTTTTCTCTGTCATTCTATCATTGCTCCGGCGTCGTATCATATCTGAAGAGTTACCTGTATATTAAATCATTATTGTCATTCAGATATGGCCGTAAAACTTTGGTACTAACACCTTAAAACAGAACTGGTAGAAACCCATGAAATATTGATTGTTTGTGTACACTCACGGATCTTCGTATTTAAAAACTTTCATTCGACTTTGCAATTCAAAACTCTCTACCTTGACTTCGACAACCACACTCACTTCTCGCCTTTAGACGAAACGATAGGTGATTTTCGATAGGTGGTTTGATTGATTGATTACTGGTGACTCCGAGCGCGTCAACACCTAAGGCTAATGTCAGAGTCCCGTGAGTGTAGTGCATGTTTCCATCAAGGAAGATGGCGGTTATCTTGCCTCGCTGGATGGTCAGATCCTGCGCCAACCTACCATCGGCTAGTGGGGTTTCCCCCTAACCAGGACTCTCCCACCAGCCGGGCACCCGAACTACCAAGCTCCCGAAACATCTCCCGAGATGTATGGTAATGTAGTGCTTGTAAGGGTGGAATAGGCCAAGGCTGCTCCGCCATTCACCTGATCGGAAAAACCACGGAAAAGCACAAATGAAAGCAGCTGGTCGCTAGAATTCTCCTCCAAATGGGATAAACGGGATTGTATGAAGTAAAGAACAAAAAAGGCATACAAGATAGAATGGTATTAATATTAAGATATTAATAGTTATAGATTACTCTTTCAATCCGAATAGTAGGAGTAACATCATATCTAGAGCTCCCGATATTTTATTTAAAGATACAAATCACCCAATTTGATTTAGTAGATAGCTCAAACGACTGCGCAATGGAAGATCCTTAGAGCTTTACAGATGTCCCCTTCCTTCTGGTCGTCGCATTCCACTGCCTCCCACTGCGTTGCATCCCGACCTGTCCCGTCAGCCGCCTACGGCTGCCGGTCCGAATTTAACGCCGCGCCGCCATTAACATAAATCTGCATAAGGCGGTGATTACCATTAACCGCATTAGTCCGCTAACTGCAACGCCGCGCTCCCTCCAAGACAAGGCAGCCCGTCTCGCCCGCGCCGGACGCGGCTCCGCTGTTTCTGCGACGGCAGCCTCCCATATAGACGCGCGTGGCGCGCTGGCCAATCAGCTGAGAGAGGGGGTCTACACGCTGAGAGTAACCGCCATACACAACGACCGCCATTTTATATTCCTTTTCCAGGTAGTCCCACCACGCAGCATTTACAAGTTGAGGAGCTATGAATTGAAAGTATTACGAAGAGTTCCAAGTACGTTATGTTCATGAAAACGTGCACCCGCCATACGCAACGACCGCCATTTTGTATTTCGTTTCCAGACAGCCCCGTCACGCAGCATTCGGAAGTTGAGGAGCTATGAATTGAAAGTATTACGAAGAGTTCCAAGTACGTTATGTTCATGAAAACGTGCACTTGCCATACGCAACGACCGCCATTTTGTATTTCGTTTCCAGACAGCCCCGTCACGCAGCATTCGGAAGTTGAGGAGCTATGAATTGAAAGTATTACGAAGAGTTCCAAATATACTATGTTCATGAAAACGTGCACAGAATTCACTTCTCCCCGCAGCATGTATCACGCAGTTTTTAACTGTTTAGGAAGGGCAGATCGAAAAACAACGCACAGTTTTTTTTTCGCTGGTCAAATGACATTGAGAAATTGTCGCAACAAGATAATTGAAGATCGTGATACAGAGGTGATTTTATTTTCATGTGCAGGTCTACCAAACGTAGCCTGAAATTCGAAACAAAAATAGCGCGCATGTTACTGTCGTCAACTTGCGAGGACTAGAGAAGTGTAGGTCAAAATTTGAAGGTCAAAGGGCATAATCCTAGTGAAGTTCACAGAAACATGCGTGGTGTGTATGGGGATGACTGAGTGGGCCGTCGCAATATCTCCAGGAGGGGCGCATTCTTTCAGAAGGGCTATACTCCAACCAAACGAGCTTCTACGAAGGGGGCATATTGAAACTGGTAGAAGACAGGAAGAAACGTGTTGACAGACTTGGCGATTATGTAGAAAACTAGGTCAAAGATGTAAGGTCTTTGGTGACTTTTTGTTATGGTGCGAATTAAATTTTTGTGCAAATATTATTGTGCATTACTTTACGATTTGCCCTCGTATACTATCTTTCCAGATAGCTCAGCTAGGCAGCATTTAGAAGTTGAGAAGGTTGTGAGTTAGACAGTATTATGAAGAGTTCCGAGAATTTTAATAATATTGATTTAAGGTGGATTAGTTCTTCCCAACAAGCAAGAGTGCACCTAATTCAATTCCCCTGACAACTGGGTATGAACAATAGAATTAGCAGCCAACCGCCGTCATTCAAAATCCCCTCACCTAATAGCTCAGAAGTTGATGAGAAATTATTGAAAACTTTGTGTATATTTTGAGGCCTCTTATATATTGGTTTAGGATGGTTAGGTGGTTAGCAGCACACTAAACACCGCACACAATATTGAATATTGGGTATAAATAATAGATTCAGCGGCGCAAACCTCCATCATTTAATTATATCTTATCACCAGATAGCTCATTCAGGAGTTGAAGATAAATTATTGAAGACTGTATGGAGATGTTCAGCATATTATTCACTTAGGATGCACGAATAACGCCCAGTTCGAACTTTCCTACCGGCTGAGGTTCCTCAGGGTATCAACTCATGTCATTATAGTGCCTCTGACCGCGGTACATGGGTTTGAGTCCTGTCGGCACCGGATCCCACGTTTCATGAGGGAAATAATTTCGGTCCCATAGCTACGAGTGGATGAGTTGCCATAAGGCCTATATACGTGATCCTCCCGAGAGTTTTTCAAAATTCCTAAAGGCAAAAACTGGCTCTGAAAATTAAGAATCAACAATGCCTTTACAGCATCCTTGACAAGGTAGAGTTATAACTGAGACGGATATTCGGTATTAGCTCTACAGCTGGGTCGGATTCAAACAGGGTGTAGAAGAGAATTCTATCGGCCAGCTGTGATCGGTTGTTTTAATTATTTGTTTCCACTAATACCAGGCAAATGTCGAAGCATTGCCTTAACGAAGGAGCCATGAACCGCGTGTCATCTCTCCTTACTCTTTCTTGTCCTGTCTCTGTTTTCTCCGATAGACCTCACCTTACCCACATACACTACGCAGGGGAGATATCTGAAGAGGGATTATCTCCAAGGCGACGTGTATGACGACTCACGCTCTCACGTTCCAATGGAGAAAGTAACAGCCACCTACAAGAATATTACATGCACTACACTTAGGTTTATAATGACTGACGTGACCGGGAATCCGGGTAAAAAGTAATGAAGAACAATGTAATGAGGATAGTGTATTTTATTACAACGCTCTGTCCCATATGAAAAAACGGCAAGCAAAAGTTACAGATATCCCGGAGAAGTATTAAGTTGTTGCGTATTCACCGTTTTGAAAGAGATGACCATAATCAAGCTAACGTTATCGTGTTAAGAAGACGAATATAAACGTACAAGCAGGGGTAAACTGCACTCTCCCCTACCAGTCACTGTTCTCAATAGAGGAGGAAATAAGGATAGAACAACGGTGTTGATCGGGAAAAGCACAAAAAATCGACCAGGACAGCCGGGTGTTAGAATTGTACTTCTAGTACTAATTAGCATTAGTCCCGTTGGTGTAGTAAATTATTTTATGTCTATGATCGCGGTGTTTCTTCTACACTTAATGGTGAGATCCGTCGCTGACTGCACGTCTTGTGGTGATATTCCCTTCATATATTTCCTCAGCAGGATCAGTGTCTTGATACCGAGCTGCGACATGCTATATGCTCCCGACATGTGTGATAGTGTAGTGAATGTAAGTACAAGTCTGTATGTGTAATGAAAGTCAATTGGACAAAGAAGAGAAAGCAAAGATAGCTCGTGGTCCATGTCCCCTGTTAGGGTACTGCTCTGGTATTCGCCTGGTGTGGATTGGAGAAACCACGGGAAACTACCGATCAGAGCAGCCAGCCGATAGAATTCTCCTCTAGACAGCGACGTAGCTATCTGTCTAGTGTGGAAAATCCTGCTTCCGTCAGAGGACCTCCCGTACAGAGACATTTCAAAGGGGGAAGCTTTCCCACTATACAATTAACATACTACATTAAAAGCCATTTAAGGCTGAACTGCTGTAAGACGGAAACCTACCATCCCGCGCAAAATAATTTCCGAACGAAACCATTTTATACGTGAAAGTGATCTCTATAAGCCGGACACCTGTGTAACGCCAAAACGGAAATAATTTTAGAGAATGTAAAGTAATTATTGGCTAAGAATGAAATTTAATTTTAAATTTCGGCAATCTCATTAGAATGGCTTAATGGGAAGGGACGCGCCCTGGCACTATGAAGTGAACGACGAGTTTTTCCTCTTATACCTCCTGTCAGGAAATCATGGGAACTCGGCGAGGGTTTCGCTGCCACTTCCTCTCACTTCGGAGCGATTTTCGAGGTCGCAACAAGCCCGTCTTTGTCACTGTCTCTCCAAGTCCTTAATGTTGGTCGTCCGCACCCTGTTCAATTCCCAAAAGCGTCATTACGTCTCCTTGAATTCCAGGACGGCTGTCTTCTCATTCAAGCCCAGTCGTAAGGTTCACGGAGTGCTCACCAGACAATTTATGTGTGCGTCTCAAAATGTTTCACAGCGTACGTGCCAAACCATTCCGCTTGAGAAGAAAATGCAGAATAAATGCTTGTGCTGTATTTTCCCTGTGTTTCGCTGTTGATTTTTATTTCTTTCAATATTGTCATTAATAAATTACGCTTTTTTTATTCTTTCACCAGAAAAATTACATCGAAAATACTATATTTAAGAAACAAGGTGAACTTTTGCTAACTCTCTATCAGACGGAAACCAGTGAAAACGAAAATATTTTGAAAGAACCGTCGTCTTAGGCAGGTTTTCTGTATTTCACGTTTCAAATACCAAGGCGAAGGCTCGCGAGTTCGGCTCAAAGCTACTAATAACACTCACCGATGTCACTGCAGTGCCTTTGACCGGGAGGTCCCAGATTCAAGTCCCGACAGTGGCAAGATTTTCGACACCAGATTGTCAGCTAGGTCGAATTCAGTCGATGTCTGGAGGAGGATTTTAGTGGCCGGCCGCTGTAATCGGTAGTTTTCCGTGGTTTCTCCTATCAACACTAGGCTAATGCCGGAAAAGTGCCCTAACGAGCGGGCCAAGGACCGCGCGCGATCTTTCCTTTGTCTTCCTTGTTCTACCCTCACCACTTACATTAACATGCACTACACTACCACACATGCCGGGAGACCGGTCGGGAATTTAGAGCTTATCCCGTCTGGGGCTGGTGGGAGATACCTGGTCGGGGAAACCCCGCTATCTGGCAGTAGGTCGGCGCCGGATAGCGCTATCCAGCGGGGGAAGATCACTGCCACCTTTCGAGGAAAAAACGTGCACAGCACTTACGCAACTAAATACCTTAGCAGTTGACGTGACAGGAATCACTATCAACCAACCAACCCAACCAAACACACTCCACACCGTGTGTGTAGCTGCCGCGTCATCATGTACGAGACCATTACCGGCATAAGCTTAAGTGAAGCAACCCCCGCGGTAACTCGCACGCACAGCTCCTCCGTCTCCATTACTCCTCGCGGGCCGCGCTCGCGCGCGCGGGAGATGGCGTGCCACAGGGGGCGTATCCGTGGCGCTCTCCAGGGAGTCGTCAAATTCCAAGGCGAAGGCACGTGAGTGCGGCCTTACGCAAGCCACGTACACCGACATCCAAGCTGAGATAGGACGCGCCTCGTTACGTCTCGTGTTCCAAGGATCTACATTAAACGGCGAGCGCCGTTAATCTTGCAATTCATGATCCAGTTATTTACCCATTAAAAGACGGTAAAGTTGGTGTACGACAACGGCGTACCTGAGTTGCCGAGTTGTGTAACTTTGCGAAGCGCGTTGTAATAAAGAACGGAAGGGATAAAGGGTCTATTATTAAGTGTAAAGAGAGAAACGTAGTATGGCGACGAAAGTAAAGCTTTTTCTGCCTTCCATCTAATTACGTTTGTCTGCAAACTACAAGCAATGAACTTGCCGAAAAATAAAGGATACGATATTACGATGTAATGGTCGATTTAATGGATTTGTGATATTCATACTGATCTCATACACCGAATTAGCTAAAACGAGGTTGGCGAATTTTTGTAGAGGTAAAAATCATGAATGATAATTTTTCTGGGGAGAAGTGAAGCCAGTTGGCACACACACACACACACACACACACACACACACATACACACATACACGCACACTTCTAGTTCTACAAATATACAGTATTACTTTAAAGTTCGTTTTAAGCATACTTGCAAGAAACGTAGTCGCTATTCAATCTATTATAATCAATTAATTATAACTAGGATATTAATCTCTAATTCTAATTGTAATTATATTTGTAAATATTCGTAATAGTTTTGTAATTGTATATCTAATTGTAATAATGTTTGCCACCGAGCATTAGCTCAAAGCGAACTTTAATAAATCTATCTATCTCATTTGAGGGCACTGCATTTCGTTTTGTAATAGAACTGTCTTTACACGTCGTAAAAGATTACGAAAGGAAACTAAGGTGAGTCGGAGAATCTCAATACCTATCAGTGATTTTTCTTCTCTGTAATGTAGTGCCAAAGAAGAAAAGATATTTCTCTATGATCAAATTCACACACATAATTGCAGAATTGTTATAGTTTCGAAACTTATCTACTATAAAAAGTCTTTCCACCAACTCCCATCGTTTACACTAACACATCTTGTAAAACATCCGTTACAAGAACTATCAACTAAGTTATGTGTGGCAATATTTTCTTATATCAGTTAAATCAGGACACAAAAACTTATTAAAAATATGTATTCACGTAACTCGGAATGTTTTTCCTTGAAACAATGGAATTCAAAGAAATTACAGTTGTGTTTCCACACAAAAATGTGTATGTATATATATATATATATATATATATATATATATATATATATATATATATATAGATAGAGAGAGAGAGAGAGAGAGAGGGAAAGAGAGTGTATACATACATTAAAAAATATTATAGTTGGAGAATATTCTTCACACAGCCAAGATTTAATGACCTTTAGCGACGTCGAGAACAAACGATGCTTTCGGTAAAACAGAATATAGCGTCTTTTGTCTTGAAAGCACTACGTTCCACCAAGTTTTGAGGTAAAATTTAAAACTGAGAGAATATTAATCAGGGAAAATGTGCGACAAATTGTCCAATAAACCGCTCTCTAGCCGTATATAAACAGATTAATAAGAAGAACAATCTACCTTTACATTTCTTAGACGCACGTAGTGAGGTAAAACCGAGTTGTATACAATGTATACAAACGGGGAGTACCTTGTCTTATAATATTCAAACATGAACTCTGTAAACGTAGATAAAAATGAAAGTAGTGACAAATTGGATCTTCACTTCAATTAAATTCGAACGTTGTGAGGCAGTTGCATAAACATGCAGAGGATGACAGTAACTATTATAAAAATACGTTTCCTGATATATTGAACCACTGTTTTGGAAGAGTGCAGTATAAATAGTGGATTGATGAACTGATTGATTTACGTAAAAATTATATGCCCGCGTCAGAAACTAATGAATCAAGCAACACTTCTGGAACCACCTGTGGCTCCTTTTTCCTCCCCTCATGTTCTACTTTTTCGTACGAAAAAGGTACGAAAAGTCTTCCGTTCTACTTTTTTGCACTAAAAGTACGAAAAAAATACGAAATGGTCTTCCACATAACACAATACCAAACATCTCGGCAGACCAGTCAAGAGTTTGGAACTCTCGTGTGTGCGATGGGTGCCGCTACTAGAAAGCCTGTAATGGCACGTGGTGGTCGGGACCAGATCTCACGTCCTAGAGAGAGACGAAAACCTCTCTCTACACTATATAGTATAAAAACTCTACACTTTCGATTTGATTAATGTATTGATTATTCTGTGTTTCCTAGCATATGAACTGCAATGGTAATTACTGATGCAAAATCGATAACAAAATATCGATGTTACAAAAATTGATGTTCAAATTGAACACATCTGTTGGCCCATAGGTGGCCAAAAGTAATTGAAATTTGGCGCCGTACTTAGAATTCTATCATTTATAACAATTACTTGGCGCTAATTAAAAGCAAAGGGATACATTTTAAACGTCCCGCGTTGGACTTATTATTTATGTAAAAATCGCGGGCGGGCTTCAAGAAAGACAAACAAGATGCCTTTCTTATGAAACTCTTTGGAAGGACACTCTGCTTGGAAAGTTTGAACTGCTTTCACAGACGCTCGCGAGATTGCACCAGCTACTGGGAACCAGGGAGAGAAAGCATTTCGTTTTGTTAGCAATTTCTGAGAGTCAGATGCGTTTCCAAATAAGACGCCACGAAAGTCAATTGTTTGAGAATCTTTAGCCGAGCGGTTTCACAAATGATCACTTTGTCAGTAAAACGGCTAAGTATATCAAATATTGGCTGCATTAAAAAACTAGATTTCGACAATTCGTAACGGCAATGCAGACTCCGTGAACAGAGGTGTTTTGGCGCGAGCCTTGTGGAACATTGTATTACGCCCGAATTACGACAGAAGATCTTTTCGCCTAGACGAGGTAACTCTGACAACTTCTTCAATACTCAATAATTCTTACACTGAGGTGAACTAATACTTTTTAAAATAATTTTCTTCCAAAACTTTCCCTTGTAGAAGGAGTCTTGTCCTTAAGCCGAATCATCGTCTGTTGCTCTCCCAAAAAACATGCTATTTTTCAGCCTTAAACACAACAATGTTACAAAACATCGATGTTCAAACATCAATCTTAATAATACATCGATTAAAAACCATGGATGTTTATCAACATGGATATTTTCAAGCTGATTTACTAACATCTAACATTAAATTCGCGTGGAACAAACTTTAATATGACAGTGTTCGTGTTGGTGAATTCGCCAAATAAGGATGCGAGCAGAAGGGGCAGACCTTACGTGCCCAAAGTATTAGTTGACCACTTCTCAATGTGCGACATGAATATGCAGAAAGAGGAAATACAAACGCATCAAAGTCACCTCAGGCGTGAGAGAGATTGGTCGATGAACGTTCCTTTGGTTTGAACACATGAACTAACAGCGTTACCATCAGTTATATTTTATATTTTAACTTTTACAGAATTGTGATCATGGAAAATTTTCATTCAGAAACAAAACATTTTGAAAAGAAAAAATATCGATCACAAAACATTGACATTAAACATCTGAGTTAATACATCGATGTTTAGAACACATGTAGATGGTTTGAAAACATCGACATGGATATCGCTTTTCTAATGGTAATTAACCCGTACGTGTAGAGCATGTTTCTTTCACGGGAGGTGGCGGTCATTTACCCCCAATGGCCACTGGCGGGACATGAACTCTAGGATGTCCCGAGTCAGAAGCGCTGCATAGTCATCAGTTGATGCCCTGAGCTACCACTGCCGGTCAGTATACTTTCGGGACTCCTGACTTCTGTAGTTAACTTGCCGTTAATTAATACTCACTGATCACAATGGCGCTGAATAGACTTGTTGGATATTCCTCATCTGCGCTCTAGTTGGTCTGTCCGCTTGCCTCCGGCCGGCTAGCCCTTCTCGGCGCAAGGGTCTGCCCAGCGCCGCCTCTGGGGATGGCCAGTTAATGGAATTGGGGAGGAAAACGCACCCCGCTGGGAGAATAGCAGGGCACACCACTCTCTCCTTCCCTTCATGGCCCCTCTCTTCACCTCTTTATCTCCTCAATTTTTCTCTCGATTCTTTTCTCGTTCCATTTCTCTATTTCCTTTATTTGTTATCCCTCTTTCTCTTATCTTTCCTCTCCTTCCCCTCCTTATCGTTTCTTCACATCCTCATTTTCCTTACTTCCTCCCCATCATTTATTTCTTCTCTTCCTCCTCTTTTTTTTCTCCTCTTTCCTTTCTCTTTCTCCTTCTCTTTCTTCATCAACTCCTCTTTCGTTCTCCTCCCCCTCTTTCCTTTTTCTTCCCCTTTTTTTCCTTTTTTCCCCCTCCTCTTTCCTTTTTTTCTTCCACCTCTTTCCTTTCTCTTTATCCTTTCCTTTCCTTTCTTCTTCTCCTCAATTTTCCTTCCTCCTCTTCTTTCCTTCTCATCCTCTTTCTTTCCTCTTCATTTTTCCTTCCTTCTTCTATGCAAAAACTGTATTTTCGAAAATATGTACAAGATCTCATTCCAAGATTTGTTTCGAACACATTTAATTAAAAAAAATAACAATATTCAGTATTTATTTTATTTATTTATTTATTTATATAAATTCGCATCGTGATCAGTGGTTATTAGCGACTGCAATTCACACAAATATTACATACAGTAATATAAGCAGTTTTGACATTTCCAAATTGTAGTTGTAGTAAGACAGAAAAAAATCATTTTATTCAATTTTCGAAAAATATCAGTCATTTACGAAAATTTGACCTGCTCCATGGTTTTATACGTTCTTTACACTATCCAAACACAAAATTTAATAAAAAAATTTGAAGCCATTTAAAAAATTGGTAAAATGTTGACCCTAAATGTCGCTTTCAAACTCGCAGAACATTCATTTCCGTCAGATCCATCGAGGAATACCAATTTTAGAGAAAACTATCTGAAGAGTTGAACTTTGATCACAGACGTTTTGCTGTCATTCCATTTTTCGATAGCAAGGGCCCATAAAACCTGGATTCTCACTACACAAGTGTTAGAGATAGTAATTAATTTGGACATTTTTTATCAGCTGTTTCGTTACGATAGCTGGACAATACGAGTTTTTCTATCAAAAGATAAACGCCTTACGACTACAATAATTTCTCTTTATTATCCTTAATTTAAGGTAGTAGTAGAAGAGAGAGAAAGTAAAACTTATCGGGTCACATTCAGATATTTTTCTAATAGTTCGCCGTTTCACCACGGCAAGTGAAACTGTTAAAGCACTTTTTAAGAATTCTTGCTAGTTTCCTCGTTTACGTAATAAATGAGCCAACAGTGGGAACAGTGAGTTTATTCAGAACACCTCTTGTGTCTACACAACTGCAAAGAAAGTGAAGTAACACTAAACCAGACTGAAATCAACATACGTTTAGCTGTCTTGGCGAGGTGCCGCCGGAGTGCAGTCAAATATACCAACGAAACTTGGCACTGAGTGAAGAACACAGTGCTAATATTGGGTCGAAAGTCTGCAAAATTACCAAGGGGTGGAACTTTTGCAATTACCTCCGAACAACGTCTCTCGACGCGACGCCACCGGAAATGAGTCGTCGAGCCCCTTCCCCCACCCCCACCCTAAGCCCTCCAAGACAACAGCCACTTCCGCCCACGAATACACCCAGTCATTACGTCATCGAGTCATTGTGTTACGACAACTATGCCCGCAAGCAGATGGATATGGTCATTTCGTAAAATATTTATTATTATTATTATTATTATTATTATTATTATTATTATTATTAATAATAATAATAATAATAATAATAATAATAATAATAATAATAATAATATTTGCTCGCGAATAAGCCATCCTGAACCACGCAGGACATGCACGAGCTCAGTACAATTTATCACGTTGCAAGTCTTGCATTAGGCTGAATACGATATTTATACCCCAGGGTTGTAAGTTCTGGGGAATGGAAGATGAAATGGTGATGATAATGAAGGATGATTTATTATTATTATTATTATTAATATTAATATTATTGATATTATTGTCATTACTACTAGTGGACCCGACAATGCTTCGCTATCGCAATGTATTATACTTTACTCGCTATTGATCTCATGATTGCTAATCACGTTTTTTGCTATGCTCTGCAAACATTTTAATAGACGAAAGATTTTCTCTCGAGTATTGTTCCATGTCCTGATTTGGACATGAAGGGTCTTTTTGTTGAAACGTTCTCCCTCAAGTTTAGGCATGCACTCGCCATGGCACTGTCTTTGGATAAATATAATTTACTTGACCAAGATAACGTTCAAGTAATGATTCCGGATGATATTTCACATTTGCAGGGGAATAATATCCAATGAAAACTATCCATCTTAAATTTTATAGTTGAAAGAATACACAGAAAAAATCAAACTTTTGCAATTATCGAATATTTAGAGATATGAGTGAAAATCGGATCTGCGCCATCTTTGTAAGTGTAATTTTATTGATTCTTACAAGAAATTGTAAACGTTGCAGAAGTGCATTTCTTTGTCGGGGAGATGCCTTAAGAGTGTCGTACTGGCAAGGGAGGCACGTAGCAATTCTCAGAAATGTTTGTTTACATAGTCGTGACAGGTCGGTGACAGGTAGTGAAGCGATGGGGGTGTGAAAGCCGGCCGCGCGCCGGGCTGTGCTCAGCCCATCCTAATGATGTCTAAAGCCTGTTTTACACGGTCATTTTTCATCCTTTTTTCATCATTTGTCTGTACAGAAACTGGATGGAAAAAGGACGTTCGGTTCTATGCGTACCGAAACTGGATGAACGTGATTCCAACGTTTTACACGGTCATTCCTGGTCTGTACGTAATCGTGATGAAAATACTTCCTCCAAACGCCGCAAAAAGCGATGGAAATTTAACAGTTGAACATCGCATTTACAGAAACAAATGAAATTAGCGGGAAGAATGATCAGATAGTTACAAATTCGCAGAGTAAGGAGTAGAAAGATGTGTGAGGTATTGTGGTTTTATTTGCGAGAGGGATCACAGAAAGCAAAGACTCAATATCACAAACAACACGTGCCCACGCTACGCATCAGATATATATACTCCCTGTCGGAGAACTCACGCAATCGAAGAAAGTTCCATAAAGTGGCACTAGGGGTGCTGTAGTCAAACTGGATGAAATCTGTACGGAAAAATGAAGCATGCATAATTTTTTCGTACAAATTACATCTAGTCTGCTCAGTATCGACGGGAAATGATGAAAAAATGACCGTGTAAAATAGGCTTAAGCCTGCAGCCGGGGCGGCACCGGGGAGCAGCGCTCAGTGCACGCTCAGTTTCTACAGTACGTACTTCGGCGGAGGTGACTAAGCCGTGGGAAGAGGCCCGCGCAAAGACATTCCGGGTAAATGATTTTATAGCCCATTTGCATTTTGGGCTTTCTTTCAACACGCGGCTGCGTGTTGGAATGTTTTGGGAGCGGGCTCTGTGAGGGTTGGCTAAAGCGTGTTGTGAACGGCGGGTGATCGCGTGGGTTGAAGGCAATTAGGGGCTGCGCCCTGGTAGCGAATTTGATCGCGTGATTGAACAGAAGGTTTTAACTGTTTCAGCGCAAGGTACCTGATGAGCTGGCCGTGAATGACAACGAAACATAGTAACTAAAAAATGAAATTACAGCATTTAGTCTTGAAATAAATTGTCCCAATCCTGAAAGACCTTTTCTAGTCTAATTGGCATATTAATATTACTGTTGATATCGTTATTATTTAGTTTCTATTATATTCGTTACTCGGCAGAGCGAAAAATGATAATTGATATAAACGTGTGTGTGTGAATATATGATGTTAAAATGAGTGAAATAATACGAAATAAAGTGAATGCGACCTTAAATATGTTTATGTGTGAAAATCAATCAACTAAAATTTACACAAGAAAATTATGTTTTATTCATACACAAAATATAAAATCCAAACATCTTAAATTAGGTACAATGCATTCAAATGTTCCTACAAACTGAATAAGAGTTGTGATACATGATAATTATTTCATCAGTTTGATACCATGTAAGCGATACAATACAGCATAGGGCTTAAGTGTATACTAAAAGTGAGCTTCGTGATAAAGGTTGACTGCACGAACATTTCATAATAGGAACGAAACACGCCAACTCATTGATATACCACTTGTTTCTACTACGTACTTTTCAACTATCAAATAAATAGTAATTTATTTGTAAATTGTTATCAGGTAGAAATATTTAAGATACTAAATTGATATATTAATGGACGAAGAGGTAACTGATAATTATTTTGTGATTGATTGATGAATTGACTGATTCTTTTGTGTTTCCGGACACCTCAACTGCTATAGTAATTAGTCATGATAATGAAGTGAAAGTTTTATCAGTGGTTTGATCACTACCACATATCGTGCTAAAAATCCTGAAGTATGGGGGAGATCAGAAGTTGTGGGAGCTATTTAAATGTGTTTTCTTCTAGTAGACAAAATTTCCTACACATCAAGTTTTGTTGTAGATATTGTTTTGTATATGTTTTGGTGTAGAATTAACTATATTAAATATATAGGGCTAAAAACATCATGTTTTAATTTACAAGGCCCAATTTAAATTCTATGCTACAAAGTAATGATGATATTGTACTACTACATGATGGTATTATACAACGCAAGAAAGTAATTTGTTTTGTGCAACATTAAATGTTAAACATATCATAACATCATTATTATAAGAGCGATAACTAAAATATAGTCTTGTAAATAGTAATTAAAAAATAATAACATTAATTCATTGCAAAACCGATGCCATTAGCGATTTTAGGAATTCTGGGACACTTCCCAATTCCAGAATCATTGCACCCTCTCGTCAAACATTGAATGTGTCATTTGACTCTCTCAGATTTAGTTGTCTCTCTCGGGGGGCGTTAATAGTTTATTATGAAACGATGATTCATGATGGGTGGTAATGATGATGGTAATATCATACACGGGTGTGATATTACTATACGAGCGTGGTACGAGCGAGTATCGAAAACTTTACACGTGTATTAACACTCACTACATGGAGTTTCATACTGTTCTTATTCTACAACTTTTATAAGCTTTATAAACTTTTACATTTAATCGTTTCGAGACAGTTGACATGTAGGATTCAGCCAAGGCCACCTATTGGACGGATACCCTACCTGCCGCAGGTGGCTTTGGTTTATCAGGCCGCCTGCGAGAGAATATAAAAGTTGCGGCAATAAATCCGAGGTCACCATTTTCGCTTTTTCTCTTATTTCTGGAGGTGCCAACTCCTCTACTGATTCGCTAGATATTTCAAACTAAAGAATTAGCAGGTTTTAAAATACGAACACACGGCAGCAACATATCACACACACAATAACTTGAGTCATTTAAATGTCCATCACCACTACCACTGAGCTAGTCAAATAGGATCAAAGTGAAATTACGATCTAATTAATTTCAAATAATATTCCACATACAAATTTCTGTGTGCTCGATCTTTATCAAAGAAACTATAATTTGTCAGAATTCTAAGAGCCAAAGATGATCTAGGATACAATGACCTCGGAACTTTGCGAGTCATTTTTACAACATAAGATTCAATAATATGAAAAATATTCATATTTTTTATCATAAAATTCAAATATAGATTGTTGTATATACTTTAAATCTTTTCGACTGGCAGTATTTCTTTTTCCGCCCAGACTCTGATGCGCGATCAAAAATATCTTAAGTAATAAAGGTAGTCATACCCAGACAACACTTTTTCCTCGGTTTAAGGTATATGTATACTCAAAAGTGGCAGAAAATGATGGAAAATTGCATTTTTGTTTTTTGCCATTCTGAAAGCGTTTTTATTAGTCTTTCTCCAAAATCCGTTTTTATCTATCTGCAATAGTTTCGGAGATATAATAAAATAGATTCAAGGTGGCGTCGCTGCCACGCCCCCTTTGCTCCCTTAAAACATGATTTTGGAAACGTAAGATGTGAAATTAAAATACAAAAACTAGCTTTTCAACTGAAAACATCACAGAACAAAAGCAAGAGACGACACTTGTGAAGAAGATAAAGAAAGAGGGAAGACAAATTGCAAGAAGAAGGGGTAACGTGTGCTGTAGGGGCGCTATAGAAATGCAAACTTTAATTACTTCTCCTCAAAAGTTCATTTTCCTTTTGTTTTCCTTCCAATTGTTTAACGAAATGCATTACAACTCGGAAACTAATAAAGATATTTAAATGATTTCTCCTGAGTTTTACAGATTATCTTTCAGGTTATTATGTAAACTACATATAATATTCCACTACAAAATTCTTGAAGAGATGCATTCAAAAAGAAAGTAAAAGAAAATTAATCCACAATTATTTTGAAAAATGTAAAATATTTTTAACCTTTTAAAATTTTACTTTTCACATTAAAGATTACATAATGCAGTAGTTATTTTTTCTATTCCGAGAAAAGAATTACGAAAATATATTAAATATTAATTGAGATATTGTGTCACAAGTGAAATCCTGTAAAATCTCGTATAATTCAAAATGTAATTATTATTTTAAAAAATTGGGATGTTATTTTAGATTTCCAGGATATATGTCTACATTAAAAGGCATAAACGTAAGAGGTAAAAGTAGATTTTTTGGAAATGTATGCTTTGAGTAGACATATACCTTAATACTAACGGTTAATATTAATTAATAACAAGGATTCAGAATTTTTCTAAGCCTCAGTTTTCCAAAGAACTGCAAATGTAAACTGCCATGAATTTTCTTGTCACCATCGTAAAGCATACTAGTATTTCTATTGTTAAGATTTTAAATATAAATTGTAATATCTTCCTACTGTCAAAGTTTTCTCGCAACTCAAATACAGATACAAAGCATTTAACACTTTTCCCAAACTGGTTAAGAGAAAATGACATGAATATGATCAATACATCAGCAACATACGAGCATATACCAGTAATGACAAACATGGTTCTCTGGTATTTTTAAAACACCACTCAATGTACTTTTAAGCTAATGGAACAGATATTGATCTCTATAACCTTTGTTTCGGAAACAAAAAACGAATACAAAACAGCCGGAGTCAATGTTTCCCGCAAAAATGGTGAATGAAACATAAGCATTTTTCATTTATTTCAGATCGGTGTTATGAGTGGCGTAGTTATTTGTTTCGGATCGGTGTATCGTTATCATGAGTGAAAATGTAGACGTGCAAAAGCACGGGCACCATCACAGTGTCCATATTAGCAAACATTTTTACACTAGACATGTCGTGACTTGATAAGTTTCTGAAACATTCGTGTCATACTTGTCATCGATATTATTTAAGATGGAATAGTAAATTTCTGCTTTCTGATAACGCACTAACAATAGTCAACTTCAATTCAATCGCCAGGATTTCATTAAAACGGAAACATTAAATAGTTATTTATATAATAAAAATCGTATTACATATTATTGCAAAACAAGATTCGAGGATTGTCAAACAAAAGCGTCACGCCGAGTCTGGATAGATGTTAGGGTACGAATATTGTACGTTTTATCCACTTTGCAAAAAATCCCAGTAAATTTTGATTTTTAGTTTAAAATTGGATAAAACAATTGAAGTCATTTTTGCCAACTTAATTTTCATTAAAATACCCACTTTTCGAAACTATAAAGAGATGTGGCTTGGCAGATGGTTGGACGAGCATTTGGGTGATTGGTTGTGTGGGCCGCGTGAGAGTTGTGAGCGGATGGACGTTTTGGGGTAAGTGGACGTTTTGGGTAAGTGGTCGTTTTGGGGTAAGTGGATGTTTTGGGTAAGTGGTCGTTTGGGGGTAAGTGGATGTTTTGGGTAAGTGGTCGTTTTGGGGTAAGTGGATGTTTGGGTAAGTGGTCGTTTTGGGGTAAGTGGACGTTTTGGGTAAGTGGTCGTTGGTCGTTTTGGGGTAAGTGGATGTTTTGGGGTTGCACAAACAGTTGGAAGGGCGTTAGGATAGAATTTCACGGGCGGTCGAGCGAGCGTTGAGTTGGAGTTTGGACGGACATACGGTTTAACAGTTGGTTGGACGGTCGGTTGGACAGTGAGTCGGACGGACTGTAGCTGGGTGGTTGGATGGATATTTGGGTGGACGGTTGAACTGGTGGTTGTATGGATGGCTGGACGGTCGGTTGGACGGACAGTGGGACAAGAGAATGGACGGGCAGTTGGACGGCCATTTGGAACGTGGGGTGGGCGGTGGAGCGGTTATGAAGAAGCTCCACGACAACAACTGCGTAAGGGTAGCACGTAAAACCCACCCAGGCAGAAAATTACGCAAACAGCAGCATTCATCATCCTCAGGGGGAGGAGGAAGCAGGAAGACACGGGGCGGAGAGGGTGGACATTCAGCTCAGGAAGAGAGCATTTCTGTGTGCACTCATTTAATGCACCGTACATTTTTAAAGCAATGGAACTCGTGGCTTTCTGTTCATTTTATAACTCTATTAAGTCAGTTCAAGTAGTATTCGGTTCAAAGTACACAAGCATTACTAATCCAATTAAATTGAATTCATTGCATGAGGCCAGATGAAAGTTATGAAATTTCCTTCTTTTTTCACACTACTTTGCATTCGTCTCTCGGAAAAGAGATGTGAAACCGAGTGATTATGCAAGAACATTATTTAAAAGCAGATAAAGCAAATAATATTTGTGGAAATATTATATTAATATTAATAGTGTGGGTTACAATATATATACCAAGTAGACCTTCAAACGATACAATTTTATTACTGTGTTAAAAATAAAATTTACATGTTAAGTTTGTGGCGTAATAACATTTGGTTTCATTAATATTCATTTTCCTACTCATTATCCTTTATTTCATTTTTCATTTATTAAAGAAAATAACGTACAAAATTTGTGTAATTCTCATATCGTTAGTAAGAAAATTCACATTTTCTACTTTCACCATCTTCCAAAAGGAAAAATATGCACCCAGTTATAAGATTTTGCATATTTTACACTTTTCACGGATTTGATATAAAATCCCAACTTAACATTGAAATTACCCATTGTAAATATAATTTCTGTGGCTATCGCTTGCAATCAATCTTGAAAAAGGCACGCCATTAGATGTGTCACGCAAAATTAAATACTATGGTAGCAAGTTTTAGATTCTCAAACAACTATATTCAGCAGTTATATATTTAAAATAAAATTGTATTGACAAAATTTACAACATTTTAAACATATATGTTCTTCAAAAATATTTATAAATTAAACAAATCTTTTGAAACATAATGTTTGTCTTGGTAGAGTAACACGTGATCGAGTAAAAAGGTAGGTACATAGAGATAATAGACACATCGATTAAAAAGAGTGGAACTGAAAGTGTAATGCTAATTTCCTGGCTGTATGATTCACCTGAGGCAAAAATAAATTCATGATCTTTTCTGTGTTGGTGAGGGTTTTCAACAACGAAAATCGCAATTCGATACCACACGATTCGGAGTCCAACCATTGAATTGTTATGATTCATATGGTAGTTTCTGCGACGACCGCCGGTGATGCGCTAGCGTCTCGGATTTACTATACTTGTTTCTACTACAAATGATTAAAATACCCATTAGAATTATCCGGTGACTCAGGAGACTCGCGAGAAAGAAATCATGTAAACAATTATTTAATCAAAAATATTACTTTATCTTATAAATTGTCCATTCCCCCATTTTTTAAGTTCAATATTTACCGCACGTAAGATTCTGGTCAAGAAGTATGGAAGTAATAAACCTTTTACAAAATTAACCATTTTATGCTAAAGGTGGGTGGAGTATATAGTAAGCAAGTGTGAACCAGAAGTACCCATTCTCTTCTCTCAGGCCTCGTTCAATACCATTAAAATCGTGTTTTTTATGGAATTAAAGGTTTTATATTTACAGAGCATTTCCGATTTCAATAACCTTTCTCCTGTAAAATCATAAGTCTCACACGCTCATAGAATTCAAAAAACCATTCATCATTTCAACAAACAAGTGACGCAAATTTCGAGGCTTTCAATTTCGGAACAATTCAAACGCGCCGTGACATTCATTGCGGCACAGTAATAAACTCCCTCATGAGAGTAACATTCTTTGTGAGCCAGGGAAAAAAAGAGGCACAATGGCTAGCGACAGAACGTTTCAGCTCATGAAAAGCAATGAGCGTGTTCGCTGAAAAAAGGACGAATGAGCAAATCGCTTCTCGGGTACTGTAAGTGACGTTCCGAACTCGTTAGATTTTTGTAACGAGCTGGAAGCAACGTCAAGTCAATATACTCATGTCAAGCACTTTGTGCTATATTGCAAAATGCTTAGTTCTAGCCTCACAAACTACAGAAATTGTATATTGCGAGAAAGACACAAAGCCACCAATCAGTGTGTAGCGTGTCTATAAAAATTGCACATTCGAAACTGAGCAACTTACTACGTAATTGAGTAGAAAAGTTCACATGCACAATAACATGCAATATAAAAATACAGTTGAGGGCTCGGAGAAAAGATGTTAGAAAATTTTTGATTGCCAACAGGACTATTTCGGATTGGAACAGGTTTCCTGCGACAGTCTTTGCACGTGTTCGCTTAAAAGACCAAAAGTTCAAAAATAAATTATTATAGAATAGTTCATATTATTAATTCATAACTCAGTCAGTTATTATTGTTATCATTATTTACTTGTGTTATTAATAAAATATATAATGTAATTATTATTAATGTATCGAATATATTGTAGTATCGAATGGTTGTAACGTGTGGTAAAATGCAATGAAATGTCGAAGGTAACACGCAGTAAACGATGTAAAGTGCCTTGCAGTGCCGTGAAGTGAAGTACAATGTAGAATATTAATAAAAATGCGTAGTTATTGCGTTTAAATATTTATATTTGGTAGATATAAACATTTATAGTTGTTTTTAATAATATTTTGTTATTAATGTGTATTCATTTTATGTTTAATTCATTGCGCATTGTTCTTATTGAGTGGATATGAAATCAGGTGTTTGTGATATAAAATAATTAAATAGAGTAGTCGTAAAATTATTGCTGTTGTTGTTGTTGTTGTTATTATTATTATTATTATTATTATTATTATTATTATTATTATTATTATTATTATTATTATTATTATTATTATATTATTATTATTATTATATTATTATTATTATTTTATTATTATATTATTATTTTTATTTAAACTATAGTGTTCTTCGACCAGGTAAACCTACTTGCAGAAATGACATCTATCTATATACGAGTATTTAACTAAAAAAGGGCGAATTTATGGTGACTCTATGCAATGTTTCATTTTAAAATTCACACCTGTAAGAGGTTTGGAAAGTGATGATCAATAAGCACTTTCTTTCCGCGTGCTACTTCGCTCAACATCAACGTGAAATCGGCAACACTGCATTTGGTGCTGTCTGTTGCTGTCAACAGCCCGTTGAGCTTGGTAGTTCCCAGTGAACCAACAGAAAGAAGCTCTCATGGGCGTCATAGGCAACTGGAAGCGCAGGCGTTGTGCTGACACGTGGTCGCTTAACCAAGAAACCTAATACGTGACAACAGAATTGTTTTTTTCTTATTTAAGATCGCATCAGCATCTATGTCATCACCGACCACTATTAACGTTATGCTAACTATGAAGATGAAACAAAATGGTGATGATAAACGCTGAAAGGAAGAACACAATACCCGAGGCAGGACTCGAACACACGACGCTTCGATCCAAGATCACTATGACACTATTCATTTATCGATCTCGGTCACCATACCGGCGGTACTTATTTTGTTGTATTATAAAAATCGGTTATGGTATGTTATCGTTAGACTTCGAATTTTAGCGCAAATGCCTATTTAGTTCCTTTAGAATATTGTGTAAATAATTGCAGATATTTACGAATCATGAAAGTTCAAACAAGGAGAGGTGGCTCAGTACATCAAGTAATATCCCTGCAGTGCTTCTGACGAGAGGCCTTAGGTTCGAGTCCCGACAGTGACAAGATTTTTGACCCCAACTTGACAGCTAGATTGAAGTCAGTCGCTGTCGGGATGAGAATTCTAGAGACCGGCTGCTCTGATCGTGGTTTTTCCTATCAACACCAAGTGAATATCTGAGTAGTACCCTAAGAAACGGACCGCCCGCGATCTTTCCTTCCTATTCCCTGTCTTATCCACACGCATTGCACCACACACTAAGGATGTTTTTGCCATGAAAAATCCATGGCGTCGACCGGGTTTGAACGCGCGATTTTGTGTATAACAGCGCGATACGCTAACCGTTACACCATCGACGACCTCCGTATGTTGGCAGGTTGAAAAAAAAAGTGTGAAAGAATGAATGACATTAAAAGAAATGAAAGCGAATAAAATAATATGCTTGTAGTCACTCTGATAAATGTAAAAATTTGAATTTTCTGAAAAATAAACCAAAATTAATCCTTTTGGAATCAGTTTTAGCTGCCAGAAACCTAACTGTTCGTCGTCTAATGGTTTTTTAAAGGCACGATTGAATCATTTTGTGTCCTATTTTAAGTGCATAAGCCATTTTTCAGGCTCAATAGTGCTTCATTACATAATTGTGTTACATATTTTAGGTACCTAAATTATCACTTTTTGGGTTTATAATTCTGAGATCTAATTTTCAAATTGGTTAAACCCACCAAAGTGATCCACTAAAATATTTGCTCAAACTGGAATTCAAACCTCAGCGAATAGTAGGAAATCCATTGTATGATCGATTACAGCACCAAGTGCAATGGACACAAAATCGTACCACATCCACCTTAATTGCCAGATTTGAAACCGAACGATTTCTTTAATTTTAGAAAATTGAAGAAACCATTGCGTAAAGAACGTTTTTCTAATGATAATCAGTTAATTGCTGGGATGAAAAGCGTTTTAGAGAGCGTAACAAAGAACTTTCATAAAATAGATATAAGTCACGTAGTATATTGTAAGGAAAAGGTGTAACTTGCAGGGAGCAGGGTACCTAGAAAAGACATAAAAGTGCAAAATCTGATAATTTGTTTTCCTTTCTACTCATAGCAACGACTTTTATGAATTTTTTTCTTAAACTGTTTTAAGATTCTCCCGCAAATTAAAAGATCGATTTCAAATTAGTGGGTAGGGCCATGCTGTCACCGAAATCGCTCGTGACTTCGCAAATCGACAATCAAAGAGGTTGACACACGGTCGTTTTCAGAAGAAAAATTGTGGTTTTCAGAAGAAAAAAGGACCTACACAACATGTCTTCTGAAAAAAATGAAGATCGCTTCCTGTCTTCACATCATTACTAACCTTCTCGAAACGAACAATTTGTCGAAGTAAAAAAAAAGAAAACAAAAAAAAAGACAGGAGGCAGAGCCCAGTCGGAGATTTAGCGAGATGCCAGATGAACTATTGAGACCGTTCCCTCCGCTGCAACGCCTCCCCGGAAATGGAAGCGAAACTTGGGAGAAAATCCTGCGCGAGTTTGACGCCGCCCGCCGCTGTTCATTTGGTGCTCACGTACGCTGTGGATTCGGCGGGCTCAGCAGCTCGGGGGTGGAAAGACCACGCGTCTTTTTCGGAAGGGATGATCCACGAGAGTGGGAAGATTGAGCAAGAATGACAACGGGGACATACAGAGAAATAAAATAGAAAGGGGCAGAGAGTGAAATAGAGACGTAAAGAGGAGGGCAAAATAAGGAGATGGTGGAACAGATTGAGAAGAAAAATACGTTACGAGACAGTGAAAGAGTGAATGTGAGTATGAGTGCGGGGGTATAAGGAACATAGGTATAAAATGGAACGAAAGGGATGGAGAGGAATACATAGGGAAAAATATTACTATTAAAGGAGAGCAGAGAAAACAAAAAAGAGAGAGAGAGGAGAGAGAGAGAGAGAGAGAGAGAGAGAGAGAGGATATGAAGTAAATGACATTGCAAATAGAAGTGTGTGAAATGAAAGTGAACGTGTAAGGAGACAGAATGAGTATGTGTTAATAGACCAACGAATAAATTTGTAAGAAACCCGAAGTAAGTGAATGGCTACGAGAGCGAGAGAAAAATACAAAACTATATTGGGAAAGACAAAGAGAGATGCGTGATGGATCACAGGCTTCGCAATAGGAGACAAGGAACGGAAATTTAAACAGCCAAAAAAAGGTACAATCAAGGAAAACAAATAATTTTGTGGAGAGTGCTGCAGACGGTGCGGGTGACCAAGCCAGCAAAGGTGATGTGGCAAGAAACAAAAGATATAGTAGGACGAGAAAACGACATTGAAAGTTACGTTCACTGCTGAAAAGGGAGGGATGGGAGGGGAGTTAATGAGTTACCTACGAATGAGGAAGCGGTGTGGAGGGTGGAATGAAAATGGCTGACACCAAGCGGAGATGGACGAGCTCTAAGAGCAGTGGAGTGCGTTCAGGTGTTGATGCAGCGCGGTAGTTAAGCGGTGAAGTGAAGACGGGACGGCGATGCTAAGGAATCGGACGAGTAGACGGAACGAAGCTTCGATGCCGTAAGGGTTAGCATATCAGTTAACATATTGGTTAGCGAAACGATTAGCGTATAGGTGTACACAACGAAACATATAGGTGTACGATAACGAAACATATAGATGTACGCAAATCCGCGAGTTCAAACACAAAGTTGTGATTTTTAAAGCACGAAAAAATCCTTCGTACGCCTGCCTTAGAAAGAGAAGTAAAGCTGGGTGTCCGGTATTGTCGATTTACAGCATTTAAAATATCCTCAAGCCTAAAAGAAGCTTTGAACAAAATTCGTCAATTTCATCACAGAATAACTCTTCGTTTCTCTGCTAGACGGCGCAACGAGCGTAGCGGAATTTGTGTGGTCAGACGGAACATCATGGCCTGAGTCTCGCTACGTAAAAGAATGCATTAATTGAATTAAATTGATTGGGGGGAAGGACCAGTGTGGTAATTGATCGATTATTTCGTTTTTCTGGATCCAGCTACTATAGTCAATATCGCCCTGTAAGTGTCGTGTCTTTATATACAAAGAAGAGGCAATGTTTCTTTCTTGTCTCTAAGATTCAGCACCAAACTTACACGTCAACTTCCTTCTTGAACTATCCTCAATCGAGCATTACCCTATCCGAGATAAGCTCTAAACGTCCGACTTGTAGTTGTGAATAGCATGTAAATGTGTGTATGTATGTATGCGTGTATATATGTAAGGAAAGACAAAGTGACACAGATGAGAAAGGAAAGATTGCTCGTGGTCCCTGGCTCGTTTGTTAGTGCCATGCCCCTGCATTTCGCCTGAAGATGATCAGAGAAACCACGGAATACTACCGATCAGAGCACCCGGCCGCCACAATACTTCAGACATCGGCTAAATCCGATCAAGTTATCGGCTAGCGTCAAAAACGCACCGCCACCTCTCCTCAAACCCAAAGGACTGTGGGACAAAGTTGGTGTCACGTATTGTTGATTTACAGCATGTAAAAGATCAAGTGAAGTCATACGCTTCTGCGGCCAGAGTCATGAAAATGATCTTGGCTGTCCACGTGACGCCGTATTGAAGGCTGTGTTACCGACATTTCAATCATCTTATCGTGATCTTCCTGACGAAGACCAGCCCTGAGAAAGATCACGATAAGATGATCGAAACGTCGGCAACACAGCCTTCAACGCGGCGTCACCCGGACAGCCGAGATCATCTGATGAAGAAGCCTCTGAACAAAATGTTTTTGGCGTATTCACAATGTCGAACATAAACATAGGAAAAACAACCCCGGGGGGGGAGGGCGAGGGCCTCGCGATGAATTTTCCGCCCTAAAGGCTCATTCACAATGCAATCACAAACATAAGCATAACACATAGACATAGACATTAACATAAGCGAAGAGTTGGCGTATTCACAATGTCGAACATAAACATAGGCAAAATAAGAGTTTCTATTGGCTATGACAATATTCTAGTTTACTATTGGTTGGATATGAGAATCGATTTCGAGATTTCAAAACAAATACGACAAACACAACCACGCAGCACACGAATAGTTCGCCTATCGACTTCGATACTCGATTTTGAGTTATCGAACTGTGATTGGCTCATTCCTTATGTCTGACATAAGCATAAGCACAGAAGCTTGAAGCTTGCAAGCTCTTCAGTTAACGTCTTACGTGTTATGCTTATGCGAACGCATTGTGAATGAGTCCTAACTTTTATGTCAACGCCATGCTTATGCTTATGTTTGCATTGTGAATGGGCCCTAAAACGCAAAGCGCGTCCGCCGGGCGACGGCCGCTTTATGAGGGCGGAGGGCAGTTTTAGTGCGCGCCCGCGGCCGTCGCTCGCTCGCCCCTTCCCCTGCCCCGCGCCGCTGATGCGGATTTATCGGCTCCGCCTCCCGCGCTCCCCCCCCCCCACGCACTGCCCGCCGCGCGGACGCCTACGCGTGCAGATATGAGGGCGTCAGCACTTGCTATTGTGAGGGAGGGAAGGAAGTGCGTGAGAGTGAGTGAAGGGGTGAATGGGTCGAGGAGGGGGGGTGGGTGAGTGAAGGAGTGAGTGAGTGAGGAAAAAATGAAGAAGTGAGTGAGTGAACGAGTGAATGAGGGAGGGAATAAGAGGGAGTGATGACTGAAGGAGGAGAGAGGAGGGGAGTGAAGGAGTGAGAGCGTGAAGGGGAAAGAAAGGGGTGGAGTGTGAATGGAGCGGTAAATAAGTGAGTAATCGAGTGAAATGAATTAGTGGGTGGAGTAGAGGCTGCGGGAGTGACAGTGATGCATGAGAGTGAGTGAAGAGGTAAAAGAGTAAGTGATTGATTAAAGTGGGTGAATGGGTGAATACGTAAAGAATATTGATGGATGGAATGATTGATTAGAGGAAGTGATGGTGAGTGAGTTAAGAGAAGAAAATTTTTGGGGTGTTGGTATGATGGATGAATGTTGTTTTGTTTCAGAGCGTCAGCTATAGAGTTCGTTGATCCCGTGAATGTAGTGTTGATTCTATCCTAGGATGGGTCGATGTTTCTCTCGCTGGAACCTGCGCCAAACGTTGTCTTGGGGAGTTTTACCCCCTCCCCCGTCCCAACGCGACACTGTTCTTGCCAGGACAAGTTCTAAAATCCCGACTGGTCACCCTACTTGTGCGGTAGTGTACTTGTCAGTGTAAGTGTGCGTAGGTATGGAGGAAAAGAGCAGGGACAATGAAGAAGGAAAGATTGCTCGTGTTCCATTGTCCGTTTTTTAAGGTATTGCTTTCGTATTCGCCTGCTATTGACCGGAGAAACCACGAAAAAGTACGGAGAAGAGAAGTTGACAGTTCTATACATTGGTGAATTTCACCCAAATACGTAGCAAGAGTTGAAAATCCACTGTCGACATTCAACTCACTAGAACTTCTCCACCAATGCTGCTGCAAATGGATCGGTTTTGCCTCTCTGTTATCTTAATCTGTGCATGTTACTGTAATGAAGGGAGGGCCTCTTGGAACAACTGTTTTAATTGATAACAATCTACAAAGGCAAAGTCTTTATAACTAACAACGAAAAGTAAACTGTATTCAGTTATCCAAACATCATCTCTGGAGTCTCAATGTGTCAGAGACCAAGGAGGTGAGAGATTACCGTGTTCGCGCGCCAGAGTAAACAAGACTAACATGCACAATTCCGAAACGCAAGCAAAATCTCAATGCTCGAGCGTCCACCTCTCCTCTGGTTGGTACGTCACACTCCAGAATGTCGTTTACCCCCTCCCATGCCAGTTGTGTGGTCGATTGTCATAGACATTGACAAATTCATCGTCGGTGTCATTCGAATTAGCTTTATTCTCATATTTTTCTTGTCATTTTCATTAGTATCAATATTAACGGTATTGCCATTACTATTTTCATTAGCTTTACTTATCGTATTTCTCAATATATTTGTCGCGATTATTAATATAATTGCCAGTGTATTCGTCCTTTAAGTCGGGAATAGACAGCAATTTTAATATCGATATAATTAATGACGGCAGTGACAGTAAGAATGACAATAACAATTGCGCAAACGATCTTATTTTACTGTGGTGACTACTAAAGTAATGACAAGGACATTATCGAACAACTACAATCAATAATTTCAACGACTGGTATTTAGTTTTAAATATTAATTTTAAAGAAAGTTAATTTCACATTCAATTCAAACACTTCACTTCACTTTCCAAACACATCCAATTTAAACACTTCACTTCAATTACTTTGCAAACAATACCAATTCAAACACATATGATAAATTCACGATATATATATATATATATATATATATATATATATATATATATATAATACATTTTACGAGTTCGTTACAGACAAAGTATATATTTCTGTTTTATAAACATTTTAAATTGTGCTCAATTAACCATGGAGTACTCGCGTCCCACATAAATGACCACACGGGTTATTTATGTAACCCAAGTTAAAATTATACTTTTTTAGTCAACATCAGTTTTATAAAAACTGTCAGAACAATACTATCCTTAGAATTTAGCGTACGTTATCTCTAAAAAGCTTATTTGTATAAGACGTTAAAATAATGAAACATTAATGTGTGGTATTTAAATGTGTCTCCGGGATGAGAAATGGGTATAAACGACGTACATTACCATACAAAATATTTTTTTCTCTATTGATAATGTATCATGAGTCATTGAGTAGTCGGACAAAAGAATTTCATTACATTATGCAATAAAAGAATATATTTCTGACAAAAGGATATCGTGCTTCTGATTTCCTGCATGGAAAACTTCCTTTCTATCACCCATAATAGTAGCGCTCAGTCGGGCTACAACTGTAGCCCAACCTACTTTAAAACTATCTGATGAAAAAATACTTTTATTTATTTGTTTGTTCCTGACTTCTTTCGTTCCTTTCTTTCTTTATTTACTTATTTATTTAATACCAAAATGAGGTGGAAACAAAAAAATCAACAGATTTTGGCTGTCGTGTACTTAAAAACGAATGGACTTCCTACCGCGGGAACATAGACAACATAGCGTATAGGTTGCGTACTAGAAAAAGAATAAAATAGCTGGTATACACTTGTAGCCTGTCTGAGTTCTCGAGGGTTAAAAAAGGTAAAATAGTGTATCCTTTGTTCGCGAAACTATTGAATGTTAAATCATTCAAAGAAACAGGAATGGGAAAGGAGCAATGTGTCTGAAATGTTATCAGTTGAGACAAATCTATTTATAATACGTCAGTTCTGGATTTTTCGAATTCGAACACATTATCAAAGAGATCCCACGAGTTACCACACGTGTCAATAGGTCTCACTATTAAACGACGATATGACGTTATCCCCTTTCTTTGAGTAATATATGAGTACCCTGAAAAACGTGCTAGCAAGTATGTACAACACACTATTCACAATGTAAACCACTTCGGGTGTTCCCGTGTATCTTAATTTTATGAAACCACAAACATACACCCCATTCCTTCTAGCACTGCTCCTAAAACATGGTCAAAGTGCATTACATCAACGTAACACAAATCTATTCTCGCTAGGCATTCCCCTTTAAGGAATAATGAGCGCTATCAGTTATCCTTGTTCTTGGTAGCAAGTACATCCTAATGAAGCATTAACGCGCTTTGGAGAGAGATCGACAAATTTGGGGTAATGTCTTCTTAATGGTGGCATAAAGCGGAAATGTGGTTCTCCTTGCGATACAAGTACAGCTAATTGAGATGGCCGCCCCTCGGAAGTCGGGTTCAGATTAGGATTAGCAGCGCTTTAATAGCTAGGAAATGAGCAAGTACTTGGCACCGATTCTCAGCTCTTCGATGATGAATGAAATTTGCAACCATGAATATCACAGCAGAATTAATAAATAATTCTTTGTTAAAACCCTTTTTTATCAAATACTTTATAAAAGCAGAAATGGATGAACTAAAGACGACAGAAAATAAAAATGATCAATAAACTGAATGGAGAAAATAAATAGTTCATTAGGGAGATAGCGACAAAGGAAAATGAGATATATCAAAATTCTTATGGGACGAGAAGTATACTAAAAGAAAACTTAGTAAATGATGAAAAATAAAAAAATAAGAGAGAAAGAGGTCAGATAGAGAGAGGAAACAGAGAAAAGATAGACAATAAAGAAAAAGTGGGAACACAAACAGAAAAAGAAATAAAGGAAGGAAGGAGAGAAAAGGGAGAGAAAGGAAGAAAGGAAGGAAAGAGAAAGCAAGCAAGAAAGGATAGCAAGAAAGAAGGAAAAAGAGAGAAACGAAGAAAGAGTCAGAAAGAGAGGGAGAATATAGAATAGAATAAAAATAAGCAAGCCAGTGGACTGCCTTAGAGTGGAAGCGCGCAGAGGAGACGTTAGGGCAGAGAGCCTCGTTAAGGAAGCGCCATTTCCTCCCTCGGCATTGCACCGTTTTCATCGTCGCCCCCGCCGCCCCCGCCCCCGCCGCCCTCGCCTCCCGTGCCGCCCCGCCGCCCCCGGTGCCCCCGCCGGCCCCGCAGGCCCCGCCGCCCGCCGCCCGCCACCCCGCCGCCCCGCCGCCCCGCCGCCCGCAGCCCCGCGCCCGCCGCCCCGCCGCCCGCCGCCCCGCCGCCCCGCCGCCCCGCCGCCCCGCCGCCCCGCCGCCCCGCCGCCCCGCCGCCCCCGCCGCCCCGCCGCCCCCCGCCCCGCCGCCCCTGCCGCCCCGCCGCCCCTGCCGCCCCGCCGCCCCGCCGCCCCGCCGCCCCGCCGCCCCCGCCGCCCCCGCCGCCCCGCCGCCCCGCTGCCCCGCCGTTGCCCCCGCCGCCACCGCCGCCTCCGCCGCCACCGCCGCCTCCTCGCTTCTCCGGCTCTCCGCTTCCTCCACCTCCCCGCCTCCCTGCCTCCAGCACGTCATCCCCCGCCTCCCCACCTCCCCGCCTACCCCGCCTCCCCGCTGTGACCGCTCTACCTTTTCACTATTCTCTAAAAAGCCTACAGCGGGTCACTTAAGTAACCTTGTAGTATTACTTGATCTGTGACTTGTTATGACAATGTCACACCAAAAATTAGGAATGGTTTTATGTGTCCTAATTGCCCTACGGGAGTGGGTTCGTCTTTTAACCTGCTTTTGTAATAAAAGAAACGTAGTCAAGTTTATCTTTTAACTATGAACAGCGTTCTGAATATATTCTGTTAAGTAGTTTTCTAATCTAGCATTTACACATTGCATTGAAAAATTCTACCACTTGCTCTACCTTTAGCAATTACGTGATTCCCTAACAACTGCAGTTACGTTTTAACACTTTACATAAAATTATATTACCCGTAACTTCACAAAAAATACAATAAAATAACTGTACACAAGACTATAATACATGGAAACACAAAATACTGAAAAAAATCACATACCGAAATACCCTTTACATACACTTTCAAAGAAATTGTCACATGAATAGTGAATGAAATAATAAAATAGTTTTCATAATTACGCACTAAAAGAACAAATATTATCGATAATAGAAAAATGAAATAAATAGATTTTTACAAATATTTTTCAGTAATTAGCTATCTGGCTTCCTTTTACGACTGCAATAATATATAAGATAATATTTAAATAATTTTAATGGATTTAACTCGACTATCTACGTCTGTAAGTGAGGTGAATTCTATCTCTGTAGCATAATTCTCGCTTCTTTAAACAGTTCTTTTTATGAAAATTTCTAGTGAATTTTCTGACTCACAAAACGTCTCGAAGAAATATTTCTAGACCTTGGAGCGGCGACGGCGACCCAGATCCTTTCAAGGTCGTGGTAACCCGTTTGCTTGGGCGAACACGTGCTCTGGTGAATCTCTACCACAGTCCTTCGAATTTTATACAATCTGACTGCAATATCCCCGCGTAATGAATTTCTTACGTAGTAAGCTAAGTTGAAAGACAAAACACAACAAAGCTGGAAATAGAAAGAAACATTTTCTATAGCACATGCTTTCTATTTCACTACACGTTCTTGAATTTTCAAATATATTATTTCCTCGTTGTTAGAAAAATAGTATATTTCTGCGTAATGCGTTCACATGAATTTATCAAAATATTCATGATTCAAAGTTCTAAATTCTCTCATACATGGTATATTTATTTTAACATGGTGAGACGAATTACCTTTTTCAAGCTTCTAATCATCGAAAATACGTCGAATTCTCCTCTCCGTCCAGCACGAACAATTGCGGTGTGATCGGAGCTTCTCATAGCGATGCTTTGCGCTAGGGCCGATATTTTCAAGGGTGATTTTTGATTGGTCCTCGATCTCTTGTACGCGAGTGCGTTCAGAAACTTTAATAAATTCTCGCAAAAGATACCATTTACTGCTGGAGCGATCTCTTGCAATTACTTAACATTATAAATGCTACTTGTCGTGTCTTGACGTTCTCGGGTGCTTCTTAAAAATCGATGTAACCGACATATGAGCGGTTCCCCCCCCCCCCCCCGCCTTCCAGCCATTCATATGACGTCGTCTCCCACGCACCTCATATCCGTCGTCTTACCAAGTCCCCCTCATCACCATAACATCACTCGTTGCATATACACACATGACCTCACATATTTCTTTGCTTCTCTCCATCATCCTTGCGTCACCTCGTCCAACCATGTCATATCACCTCGCCTCACCACGTCACACATCTCACATACTTCAACTCTCACCTCATCTAACACCTCGTCTCCCTTCATCACATTTCCCTACATTTCCTCAGCTCGTCACACACATATCAGTTCTCACTTCATCACGCACAAACACATCACCTTGTCTCACCAAGTCACACTGTTATCACCTCGTTTCACACAAACACACACGTACACAAACACATATTTCATCGTCTCGTCATGTTGCAAATATATCGTTACTTTTCCGGAATTTAAAACAAAAATCATATTTTATTATTTAATTTAATTTATAATTTACAATTTTTCATTTAATTTTGATACAAATTAATTTTCTTTTAAAAATCGATGTCGAAGAAAAAGCAAGGAAAAATCATATCTATTTTGTAGATGATATTGAAAAAAATTGCCTATAATTCTCGCACACACACATTAATTACTCATATGTTTAAAAAATTGTACATGAATTTGTTGTTATAACGTTGCTGAAAACTGTCTTTAAAATTTTCTGTCTTCAAAATTATAGTAAGAGCCTGGCAAAAATTTTACCTTTTGGAATTTTGAAAAAAATCAGAGATATTCTGGCCATCCATGCAGATTCATCAAAACGAAACGCTGACGACACCAGCTTCTCCAGCAAGAGGGGTGTAGAGGAGGTAGGGGGGGTCTCCCTACCGTCCGTTGTGACGTCAAGGGGCAGGAGGGAGACGAGAGATTTTTGTCGTTGGTCAGACGTCGTGGAGTGAGGTTAGTTTGAGAAAAGAACTACGAGTATTTGTACTCTACATTTTGTTTATACATCGTAGATTGTGATCGGTGCTTCTGTTGATAGAATTTACTGTGTTGGAAAGATACAACTTCTATTAAATTGAAACTATAAACATTCAATAGAGATGTTTAAAAGAAGACAGAGTGCAAGAAGATTATGTCAGTGCTGATATAATAGTCATTACAATAGAGGCTATTGTTTATTTTTGATAAGCAGATGCTGGCACTTACAAACCGAGTTGGCTTGTGTAATGGCACTTGGACCAGGTGATCTGCAAGGAAGTATGCGCAGTCTTCCCAATTTGAAAGCTCGGGGTAGAGCAGTCTCGTTGGACGAATCGTGGTGCATACCATTGTCTTCCGAACAAAACAAGGTTATTACGGAATGTTATTATATTTATTATGTTACTTTAATGTATTGCAAATTATGCATTATTGAAATTAAGAATGTTATGTTATGAGACATTCATATTTATGCTTCATCTTTGCTTGTATCATTCTCTTAAAGTGTACAAGACTAGATGATTTATCATGTTGTATTGATCATGCAGAAGCTTTAGAATGATATAAGAGTCACAATGTGTTACATTTCTACATTTATTTCAGCACAACATTTGAACACTTGTAATTTTAAGAATAGGTTCATGTTGATCTCTGAGGAGATAATATTATGTTTGTCATTTGTAGTTTATTTTCTAGTTTAAATGTTTTTGTGGTGTTGACCGGAGACTGAACAGTGTTCTGAAGAGAGAGTCACTTGCTTAATTTTTTGTTCTGAAGGTGAGATGTACTGTAAGGGTCATTTAAGAGAAAAATAACCTGCAATGAATGCTGCACTTAAAAAAATTAATCATTCAATTTGTGTTTTTAATGCTTAAGCACCAGTTTGATAGTGCAATAAGGAATGTGATAATATTGATTAAACATTACATCACTGTCGTGTCATTCTTTACTTTTTAAAGTTTGATTAGTTCTAATGTTCAATTCTTACTTTAGTCATAAGAAAACTAGTAAATTGAAAAAATGGTGGTCTCCAGAACAAAACAAAGTTTTGTTTATAGTTGAGGAAAACTTGTTTTTTCTTGCGTTTTTTTGTTTTCTTTAATATTATACAATGTTTGTTCTTTTTGTTATGCGTGTTTATGGAATGACATTCTGTATCTTGGTAAATTCTCAAGAAAACGTCCAATTATAAATGTTCTGTGACTACGACTTTGTGTTATTTTTTTACAAAATCTTCAAAAGGGAGGGCCTCGAATCCATGAACATTTCACACCCAACCTGAGTAAAGGTCACAGTACGTATATGAGAAAGTAAAAACAACTTCAGCATTTATTGCACTAATTATGCCTACGATAAATATTTTATCCCTAAAAGGCAATGACCTCCAGCCAGCGCTGGAGTGGCTCGGCTTCTCCAGTCTCTCCTGCCAAGACCTAAAGAGAAATTGCATATAATTTTAGCGTGATCGCACTTGATATTCATATTATACTATGGCTATCTTAATTCATGCACGTATTAGTTTTCAGTGTTATTTTCACTATCACTTTTACATATTTTGTTCATTTTTTACTGAGAGTTTTATATACTAGCTTTGTTTTTACTGTACATCTATTATAGCACTGCCTTTTGCTTACGGTTTGGCATACACTTAAACTTGTTGTTTTTTATACAGTATCTGTCTAACACGGAACCTGTATAAGCCGGAACCTGCCTTAACTGGAAAATTTCTCCACCCAGTGAAGTTAAATGGTATTTTACATAGCATAAAACTGAACCTTTTCAACGCGGAAACAGAACGGTTTTTATGTCCTCCAGGGGAAACACTTTTATAAAAGGAAATTCGCGTTAATATAATGCAATTGGCAGAGAGGCGCGGGATTTTCGTAATGTAATGAATGCATCTTGTAAGATTGTTTTAAATTGTCTACCCCTGTGACACGCAATTTCAATCGTGGCTGCCGGACATTGAAGTAGACTGACTTCAGCTTTCAGCGTAGAATTCGACTCTGGGGTTACTTGTCTCTCTAGGCGTAGGTCTTAGGGGAATTCCCTCTCTCCCGACTCTCTGAGCGTGGGAAATTGTATGAATATGGCTTGCATTTACGCGTCTCCCTACTCCGCATTGAAAATCATAATACTTCGACCGGATATGCATTGCTCAAGGCCATGTGAGGGTATCAGAAAATCACGGTACTGAGTTCTGATGATTTGTGCGTTGAGCCAGCAAGCTGGTCGAATATAGCCAGCAAGGTGTGTATTCTTCAACTGAGAAGCTGTCAGTGAAGAGTATTTAATTTTCATTTATTGGTGATTTCTTCCACAAATATGTTATATATGTAAATGTATTTTGATCCTTTTAATAATCAGGTAATTTACTGCTATCAGGGCATCACAAGTGTCACAAAGCGGAAAACTTCCTAAACCAGAATTTTTTGTGACCCCGCTTAGACAGATTTTACTGTACTTTCCTGCCTGTTGCTATTCTTGTGCATGAGTTTGTTACAAGCATAAATGATCTTAATGACGTCGGACCACCGCCGTTCTTCGCTTCTTTTTCTTCTTTCTCTTGGGTCCCATGCTCTTACCGAATATTGTTATTCACGAAATCCCTTGCATTGTAGATGTTAGGCCTTCACTGCTATGTCCTTTCAAACGATGTTTCCTTTTTTTCATATCTCTCAATACTTTATCTCTCAATCGGATGTTTATAATTTCCCTCTTCACATACTTGCACAGACCCGTAATGATGTCATGTCTTTGTATATCTTTTTATATCTGTATATCGTTTTATATCTTGTACATACCCATATTCTAACATCGGAAGTACATATTGGAAATTTTAAGTTTCTGTTGACGTATTGAACTTCAAATGTGAACTTCGGCAATTACAATTTCAATTCAGCCCAATTTCACTTCAGCAATTACAATTCAATCGTCAGGCCAATCCTCTTTATCCATTATCGTGATATCTAACAACGGTATATTATTGGAAGAAAATATACCGAAGTAATGATCATAATACCAAAAAGAATTCTGATGTCAAATTACATCAAGACAGCGTTTGTTCGCGCTCATTAAAACCGGATCACCGTGCTCCAAGCCTCGGAAGCAAAGGAGTGCAGACAAGGAGACTAAAAATTGATGCAGGGGAAAAGAAAAGGGAACGAAAGAACGGAATATTAAACCGGAAAAAAAAGAGGAAAAAAAAAAAAAAAAAGACGAAGAAAAAGAGAGAGAGAGGAGAGAGAGAGAGAAGCAAAAAGGGGAAATGAGAAGAAAATGAGAAGGTTCGGAAGGTGAAAAAGGAAGGACGAGGAAAGCAAAAAGAGGGAAGCAGGAGAAAACGTGAAGGGAACGATGGTGAAAAGAGCCGGAAAGTCGTTGACAGAAAATCAAAAAGAGGAAAGCAGGAGAAGATGTGAAGGGAACGATGGTTTATAAAGACGAAGAATGTTGACGGAGGAAAGCAAAAAGGGGAAAGTTGACCAGAAGCAAATGGAAATGAAATGATGTTGTGGATGAGAGGTTGGGAAGAAGATGAAGGGGGAATGGAATTTGAGAAAAGAGGGCAGGGGAAAGGAGAAAAAAGAAGTGAAATACGAAGAGGAAAGAGGGATAACTTTTAGAAGAGTCGAAGTGAAATAGTGGACAACAGCAAATACTGATGAAATTGTGAGAAACCAGTAAGAGATGAAAAGGCTAAAAGTGAATGACGGAAAACATGGGAGAGAAAAGGAAACAATGATATATGCCTGAAGGTGACAGAAGTGAAAGAATATGAGAGACAGTGAATGGGATATGGAGAATACAAAGCGGACGACGGGCATATGATGACAGAATACGTAGCATAATAAAATGGGAGGGACAGATGGAGCATACCGGTTAGGAGGAAGGGGGGAAGGAAAAATTTGACGTATAGGGAAGGAGATAGGACGATGCGCGGGCAGGGAATGGGAGTGAAGGAGAAGGATAAATGAAGACGTGAGGGAAAGATATAGGACAATGCGCGGAGCAGATGGAAGTGAAGGAGGATAGATCAAGGTAAGGGGGAGATAGGACGATGGGCGGAGCAGGGGATGAGAGTGAGGGAGGAGGTTGCCCTCTCAAACATCGCTGATGAGCGCGTGCGGTGCACACTCAAACACTTCATTACGCCGCGCACCCGATAATTCCACGTGGGGTTTCGTTACGCCCACACTCCCCTGCCGCCGATGCCACGGACATGCCTTTTCTCACGATCTTTTTCCCGCCCATGACCTTACACTCTTACTCGTTTTAGCTCTATCATTCAACCAGACCCACGTCAACACTTTAGTTTACTCTCTCTTCCTCGCTCGCTCTCTTGTTCTCGTTCACTCGCTCGCTCTCTCGTTCGCTCGCTCTCTCGTTCTCGCTCAAGCTTTCACTCACAATCTCGTTCGTGGCGCCTGGAACCACTAATCATCCACCCAAAGTCAAGGAGTTGCTGCGCGGAAATGGCGTCACTGGTGTCGAGAGAGTAACCGACAGTGGGTAGTGAATAGCAAATCGCAGACGCTAGTGTCGAGGCAGGGTTTCTCGGGGTGGAAGTGGCAGTGCAGAAGGGGTGGGAGGGGCTGGGCTGCGCTGGGCAACGCGAGGCTCGAGTGCAGCGCGGGTGGAGAGGACGTGACTGCGTCCGCCAATGCCGGTGGGCGGCGGCGGCGGCGGCGCTCCCAGGGCATTAGGCGGACAGCGCTTGAGCCCCAGTACGACCGACCGACCGCGCCACGCCCCCGCCGTCTGCCCACCGCCCGCCCGCCCGCCGACAGGCGCCTGCCGACGCTCGCCTACGTCTGCCCGCCTACGCCGACGACCAACCGCCGGCGCCCAATCGCCAACGCCGCCAGCCTGCCCACCCCCGACGCCTACCCCCCCCCCGCCGCCCGCCCGCCCCCCCCGCTGCCCCGCCCGCCCGCCCGCCTCCCGCTGCCCACCTACCCACTCGCCCATTCCCTGCCCGTCAGCCCGGCCACCTGCCTGCCCGTTCGCCAAACGCCGCCCCCCGCATGCCATCCGCCCCCGCCTGCCCGCCCACCTGCCCGCCTGCTTACCCGCCTGCTTACCCGCCAGCTTACCCGCCAGCTTACCCGCCGTTACCCGCCGCTTACCCGCCGCTTACCCCCCTTCCCGCCTACCCGCCGCCAGCTTACCCCGCCAGCTTACCCTCCAGCTTACCCGCCGGCTTACCCGCCGGTTTACGTGCCTGCCCGCCCGGCGGGACGTCCGCTTGGCCGACGCCCTCGCCGACCGTCGCTTCCACGTCTCCCACCAACCCCTCGCCGTCCTTACCTCTCGCCACCGCGCCCCTTCTCCCAATGCGGCTCAAATGCCAACCGATGCTCGCCGACGCTACATCCCCCGCTCCAGACAACGTCGCCATCCAGCTATTGCCTTCCTAAGGTTCCAGTCGCGAGGCTGGCAGATTTTTGCTAGTTCGGTCGAATTCAATCACTGGGGATTTCTAGCGGGCGGCTACTCTGATAGTAGTTTTACGTTGTTTCTATGATAAACGCCAGTCGGATGCTAAAGTAGTGCCCTAACAACGGTCGTTAGACCGAGCTAAATATCAGCTTTTCTTTTTTTCCTATACTCCTCCCATTCTTACTCAACTACACTTACATGCAATATACCACCACACATGCCGGGAGACTAGTCGGAAACATAAAACTTGTTCCAGCTGAGGCAGTGACCTGCTGGGGGAGATACTTTTAGGAGGGGAAATTTTCTACAAGGCGTCATGCAGGTCGGCATTTCAGCACCCAGCAGAACAGGAACATCGCTATGTTCTCAGATAAAACATACACTACATTTACGGGAATAATAACAGGAGTTGACGAGTCCGGAAACATCAATCAATCCTCGTTCCCCCACCCAAATACTCCACCTCCGAGATTCACCCTCTTCCTCTATCTGTACCCCCACCTCTGCCTCCGCCTCCATCGCCCCCGCACGCGGCTTTCCGCCAACGCGTCGGACGCGCCGGTCATACACTTGACGAGAGCTACTCGTTTGATTTGCTCTCCTCCCCCTCCTCACAGGACGACGACGGCTCTGTGTGTGCGTGGGCTTGCTCGAGGTACACACGGAGGCAAACCCTCCGGGGCATTTCATGCATAGAAATGAAGGGAAGCAGACGGCGTTTGAGCATAGTTAGTTGCGCGTACGTGTTTTACGAGGAATTCTGAGAGGGACTCTGTGCTCATCTAAATTGGATTTTTAGCTTGTGTGGTCTGTTTGGCTTACATGTGATGTGGTAATGCCGAAGGGTGGGAGAAACTGTTAATGGAAGGAAAAAGAGAGTAAGAGGCGAGAGATAGAAAGAGATAGAAAGAGAGAGCGAGAGAGAGAGAGAGAGAGAGAGTGAGAACGAGAGAGCGCGCGAGAGAGAGCGAGAGCGCGAGGGAGAGCTAGAAAGAGTGAGAGGGAGCAAGAGAGAGAGAGAGCGACTTGGGAGAGAGATGGAGCTACCTGTGGCGTGGAGGAGGAACTTGTATGAAAGGACACCATAGGGTGAGGGGAACGCTATACCAAATGCAGGCTGCAAATGCTGTTCACAATATCCATTAACTAGAATGCCTGTGTCAGTGTCCCAGGATTTGGAACTACGTCTGAGTAGCCAAAACATGTTTGAACCAAAACATGTCGACTTGACACTCACGTAACGTATAAGTGTTTTCATCTTAAGATTATGTTGCATTTGGTCTTCTCACGTATGCTCTTTGATCATCATCAGCAGCATTCATAATTCATCTCCCTTCTCATCATCCATTTAGTGAAATTTAACGTCCTATCACCAATGTGACCTCCTGCCACAAAAGACAATGTCATTATTAGCAACGAACTTATTTCTCCTATTCCTGTATCCATGTTTAACAATTCATCAATCCAATCTATTCTTCAATAACCACCCATAATCCTTATGAGAAACAAAAACAAAAACTGAATTATTCTCTATCAAAAGTATGGTACGTGTTTAATCTTTCAGAAACAGCGAATACATCAATTTTCATTACCTTAAGACATTTTAGAATTAAAATGATAATTCACAAATGTTATAACCCATTATTACCATTTAAATGAGGAAATGTATCAAATATATACTCATAATAAAAAAAAAAAGGAATAAACCCATTGAAATATTTCAGACAACAGTTGTATTTAAAGGGTATAGCCGAATAAGATGTGCCAATGCTTCCTAACCAAATCGATAATCGCGATGCTCACGTGAAAGAGAAAAATGCCGTAGATTCCCCAAAACTCAGCCTCTTACGGTCATATGTTGCAAAGATACAACGAGAAACGTGTTTCTCATATTGTATTTTGTCTCAGCTTATATTGAATGTACCAGACAGAAACAAATTGAAGAGACGGGCAAAAATTATTGTTTTTTTTTGTCATTCAATTCTGACGCCAAATTTAAATAGAAAAAAATCAACAAATTTTTAAAATGGTTTTGGACGTGAAAACGTTGGAATACTGTCTAAGATTATTACCCTAGAATGTATCTTGTAACATTTTAAAACATATATTTCTTTTCAGATTAAAAAAAATGGATGATTAAAAAAATAAAACCAATTTTAAAATTTAAAATTTTTTTGTTTAAACAATTTCTATTTAAGTTATTGAAAAGTATTAAGACAAAAATGTGGTTTACAAAGTTTTGCTGACAAATATTTGCCTTTATTTGAAAAGAATTTATGTTGTCGAAATAAAACCATCAAAACACTTGTTTTTGAGATTTATGCATTTTTTCTAATATAAATAAAATTTATTGGGTTTAGATACAGTAATTATTTACGTTTATAATATAAAACAAATTTCTCGGTTGTATACTTATTAATTGACAATCATAGGCCATTAACCATTGTCCTTGTCTTCTTCAATACCTGGAATCACTTGTACCTTTATTTATAAACAGTCTACTCAAAATTTCTGACCGTTTAACAATTTTTACCAAGTAACGATCGTGTGCCAAATAATAAATGGTCGCAACTATGCAGGAGCAGTATCCCAGGCGGCAACTTCTGTTTGCACGTTCAAAATAATACCGTTTGACCGATATTCCTATGGTGGAAAGAGATAGGTGGGCTCCTCTAATACACCGATTTTTGCTTCTTCTGCGCAGCGCCAGATTGCGTCACGAGCCACGTGACCACAACACGGTTGGAAAGCACATGACGCACGTGACACACCGGTTGAAAAGCGAGACCAGCCGTTGGTTGCAATGTTACATGGAGAGCAAGAAGTGTTGAGAAATATTTTGAAAATGGCATAAAATGATGAAGGTGCAATTGAAATAAAACATGCAATATTTGAGGAAATGAAAAAAGTACTTATTTGTTTCTGTTTCAATCACTTACAATTGTGACAATTTTGGCATTTAAAATTCACGATAATATTCTGACGCAAACTAATGCTTCAAACTCATTGGCTGAGGTCAGATGCGCGGGAGCTCACCCATCTCTAGCTACCATGGACAGTCCGATTGAATTTGGTTCAAAAAGATGCAACACATATACGATTTTGAGTTCATATGTCGTGATTGAATCTATGTTTAAATATTAAGAAAAGCGTTTTTTCTAATCACATTTTGGCGTGTATTTCAAATGTTTGAACTGATAAAATTGGTTTTAATTTTGTCCGCACTGTTTAAAAATCTGAAAATATTTATGTTATAGAATGTTATAAGACACATTCGAAGAGTCGGAGGGAAATTGAGATAATACTCCAACATTATGACGTGGAAAATTCATTTCAATAATTGATTTATGTTTTTGGATTTGAATTTGGCGTCAGAATTAGTTCACAAAAATACGTTAAAATTCGTCTCCAATTTTTTCAGCCTGAGATATGCAATAGAATCTGAAACAAATAAAATATGAAAAACACGTTTTTCGTGTATCTGCCACATATTGCTATAGGAGGCTTATTGTTTGGGAATCTATGGCACTCTTTATTCTCATATGAGCATCGCGATTATCGTTTTGGTTTGGGGGCATTTTCACCATCTTATTCGGCTATACGGAAGGGGCAATGTAAATTAAGAAAAAATGTCGATATTTAAGAACTAACGTAAATATAAATAGATTAAATACCTTCAGGTAGTTGTGCTATTTTTTGTTTTGTTTTTGATATATTGCAAGAGCATGTACTACATGTACTACAATATATGGCTAAGAATGACTGTAATAAAAAATATCCTAAACGATAAAAATCTCCTTTTTCTTCTTCTTTCTCCTTCTTTCTCCTTCTTTCTCCTTCTTTCTCCTTCTTTCTTCTTCTTTCTTCTTCTTTCTTTTTTGCTTCTTTTGCTTCGTCTTCTTTTTCTTCTTCTTCTTTTCTTCTCTTTGTCATTTACCTTTCAGGAGTGTGCCGTTTTCGACTTCTACATCACTTGGTTTTTCCAATTTTCTGGCCTTAAGCTTCCGTCCTCAAAGGCTTCTTTGATGTATTTTTCCCATTCCAGAGTTGACCGTCCCCTCTCTCTTCTTAATGATTTACATTCTTTTCTTGGCTATCTTCCTTAGAGTAACCTCTAGACATGTTCATATCTATGGAGTGTTTTGTTTCTTAATATTTTAGAAATTGAACAAATTTTCTTCTTCCATCTCCTTAACTAAAGAGCGAAAAAAATTCTTAACTAAACAAAGAAAATACAAAAAATTATGCTCCAGCCCGACGTTCATCAGGTCTCCCTTCGGTTCACGACTGTTGAAATTCGAAAGATTTGAATAAGAAAACAGTGTCGCATGTAACAGCTTCTGAATTTCAAATGTTTTTTTCAAGACCCGCGGGATTTGCGAGTTATATAACTCCAACATCACATTCCCAGAAAACTGTTACCAACCCGAGGTTTATTTAAATATTGCATTAGTCTGGGAAAACCGTGAATGGGCACAGCTGAAGGGACCTATTACCGACCTGCTAATTATTCACTCGCACGGTCGGGCTGCCCGCGGACGCAGTCAAATATGCGGTCACAATGGAGCTACACACACACACACACACACACACACACACACACACACCATTTGAACGACGTAGGTTAAATGAAGTAGTGTACTAAATGTCCTATCTTTAGAGCTTGTTTGATTGATTAGTGTTTCCGGATACGCCAACTGCTAAGGTCACTAGTCTCTTAAATGTAGTGCAGGTTTCTTCTTGCGGGGAGTGGCTGTGGACTTTCTCGATGGATGACGATATCCGGTGGCGACCTACAGCTCCGCCTGCGAGGTTTCCCTATCCAGGTATCACTCACTAACGGACACCGCTTCAGCCATGACAAGAACAATGCTCCCAAGCGGTCCTCTTACTTGTACTTGTGGTAGTACTTTGAATGTACGTGTAAATGTGTGTACGTAAAGTGATGACGAGAAGACAAGGATGTGAAAGGAAAGATCGCGCGCGGTTCGTTTGTTACAGTACTTCTCAGGCATTCGCCTGATACCGATCGGAGAAACCATGGAAAACTACCGATCGGAGCAGCAAACCGCCAGAATTCTCCTTTGGGGATGGGCTGAAGTCGACCTACCACCGACCTAGCTAGTGTCCTGCAACCGTCGGTACAGTAACCTTAAGATCTCCCGGACAGAGGCGCTGCCGTGACACCAATTTTGCTAGTGCTACAGGAAAAATCAAAGATTTTGTCAGGAACTAGGGGATATTATTTCTATAAAATAGAATTTATAATTTTGAATAGTAAAACACAATTTAACTTCGTCAGGTTTTATGTCACCTTTAAGTTCATTTTTGTGAGCTACAACTTCGGAGAGTGGTACGCTTTTCCCCTGAATAGGGATTTAATAGCTTAACATTATATTATTTTGCATTGTTCAGGCATTCTTGGCGGCTAACAGATATGTGTAATTAGGAGGGAAATTTGACAAAAGTATTTGCACATGTAGCACGAATATTAAATATTTCAAAGTTTGTACATCGTATATTTTGTTGTGATTTTTAATATGTATTTTCTGCTCAGATGAAAAAAGTATTATTTTATAACATTGAATTAACATGTTTTTAGATATTCATCTCCGGCATTTGTAATATGTAGACAAAATTTTAAGTAGAATGTATGATTATCACTCCGATATTCCAACATTCTGACTACTATGAAAATAGAACCTATTTCCATTTATATTCTCACACTTTTGGGTACTCGGGGAATCATAAGAGATGTAAAGAATAATTGAAGGAATATGTAGCAAAATATTTGAAGAAAATATGTATTTTAGAACAAATACTTCAAGCATTTGGCAAGAGATTACTATATTTTATGTGGTTTTGCGAACGACATTCCCTCCAATAGCAACAGGCACTTTATTTACGAATACTATGCTACTAAATTATTGCTATGCTCTTTTAAGAACATAAGTAATTAACTTTGTTTAATAAGTTAGCGTCGTGTGTTGTCTCAATCAGGTTCTTTGTCCAGTTTCCCTGATTCATTAAGCAGATGCTGAGATGACCCCTCATTTTGCTTCTTGCCTTAAACGTAGCTTCACTATACGTATGATTTGTTGAGCTCTTCTTTTAAAAGTTAGAAGTAGAAACGAGGGTCTTATTTTTCAAAAAAAAAAAACTTATTTAATCAAACATATAGTCGTTTACCGTCGCAAATACGATTTTTATTTTTCGAGGCCAAAAAATTCCAGTTTTCAAATGTTTTCCATGCTAGTTCGATACTTTTTTCATAATTCAACAATTTGGTAAAAGAGAGAGAGAGGTATTCTGGAGCTCAAGGAGGCGATCTTCGATTATGCTCCCCCTCATTCATCACCTACAGGTTTTAAGCTTTTTTAATTATGCATAAAATATATTGAATTATATTAAATTCTTTGGGATGTTTTGAGAGTGATAATTTACCAGGGACAGTTTCTGGCTCCGGTGTAGGTTTGCACAATCACCGTGTTTTTTCTGAGTTGCTTATTAAATTTATTTTATGTTAATTCTAGTGAATGAGTTATTATTATTAAATACTAATAAATTAATACCAATTAGATTGATCATGAGGTCTTAAGGATCGATTGCTGATGGTGGAATAATTTAGACACTAGCCAGATATCTAGGGCGAATTGAGTCGCTGTCTGGGGGAGAATTCTAGCAGTCAGCTGTTCTGATCTGTAATGTTTTGTGATTTCATTGATCAATACCACGCAATTGCTGAATCAGCCCTAGCAGTGGGCTACGTATTTTTTATTGATTGATTACTAGTAATTATGACCACTCCACCGTTAAGGTCATTATTCCTGTAAGTGTAGTGTATTTGATTTGGGCCCTACTGGAAGGCGATATCCAGCGCAAAACCACCGTCGGCTAGAGGGGTTTCCCGCAACCGGGTGTCTCCCACCAGAGAAACACCGCCCCTGCAGGGACAAGCTATACGCTCCCGACCGATCTCCCGGCATGTTTGGTAGTGCATGCAGGTGTGTGTAAGCAAAGGAAGAAGATAGGACAAGGAATTAGAGGAAAAGTACGCGCGCGGTCCATGGCCCGTTTGGTAGGGTACTACTTTGGCTTTCGGCTGATGTTGATCGGAGAAACCACGGAAAATTACCGATCCTAGTACCCGGCCGCTAGAAGTCTCCTCCAGACAGCCACTGAACTGACCCAGCTATCTAGCCAGTGTCAAAAATCCTGCCACCGTCAGACCTCTAAGACCTCCCGGTCAGAGGCACTGCAGTGATATCAGTTGATGCCCTGAGCCACCTCTCCCCGTGTTAGATATAACGCGCGAACTTCCCTTCCTGTTCCTATCTGCACCCCTTACTCTCGCTTACACTAAACGCGCTACACCATCACACATGTAAGGGCACTGGTCGCGAACAACCTGTGTCCAAGCTGTGCAAGAGGAAGTGCACCACTGGCGGGGGACCTGGATGAGGAGAAACCTCCCAAACCGAAGTGTAGGTTCAAACTCAGTTTGAAAATTGCTACCGGGAAAGGTGACTCAAAGCATCAATTGATGTCACTGCAGTCTGTCCCACCGCGAAGTCCGCCTCACCACGAGGTTCCAAACCCGCTAGATTTTCGATAGTAGCTTGTCAGCAAGGTCGTGTTTTTTTCGATCAACACCAACGAACACCGGAGCAGCTCCCTAACAAACAGACCACGGACCGCGCGCTTCCTCTTCCTTGTCCTATCCTCAATTTTCACTTACACGCACACTTACTTGCACATATTCCGGGAGACCGGTCCGGAGCTTAGATCATGTTCTGGCCGGGGCGGTGCCCTAGTGGTGGAAGATACCTAGTTAGGGAAAATCCCGGTAGGTCAGCGCCGGGTCCCACATCCAGCGCGTGAAGATTATCGCCACATCCCGTTGAAAAACAAGCACTACACTTACTATACTGATGGCCCTAGTAGTTGACGCGCTCGAAATCACTAACAATCAACAACAAAATCAATCAATTGGAAATTGCTGTTTCTGGTGCGTCGAGATTGCACGTATACGCTTCGAGGCGCAACGCGTAAGAAGGCTCTTTATTGAGGCTATGAACTTAACTCGAATCCCAGCAAGTTAACTTGCGGATTAGAAACACTTGCATATTAAACTAGTATTTTAATATTTCGTATACAATTGCGGATAATACGAGATAATGTATGCTGTTTTAGCAATGCTACTTCTTATTTACGGTGGATCTCAGCGGGACTATTTTAAAAGTAATATCTGTAAAAACTTACAAATCAATCCACAAACCGTTACAAAAATGTAACCCTACTTTTTGGCTTTGACCCGTAATAAGATTTTGCGGCGGCGATGGTATAGCGGTTAGCGTATCGGACTGCCATACCCAAGTTTGTGGGTTCAAACCCGATCAAAGTCGTGGATTTTTATGGGCGAAAAAATCCTTCGTACACCTTTCATCGGAGGGGAAGTAAAGCCGGCTGTCCCATGTTAGTACATTTACTGCATGTAAAAGATCGTCAAGCCTAAATGATGCCTCTGAGCTAAATTCAAATCTCCTGTTTCGTCGCCCACCTTCTTTCATCCCTTGTAGGTGAAAGGAGTGTAACGAAATTTGCGTGGTTACACGGAAGCAGGCGTCATGGCCTGAGTCTCGCCACGTAAAATAAGGCCAATTCAAGAAAAAACATATCATACCCGAAATCCTCATACACGATAAATCACCTATGTAATTATAAAATCATATAAAATCCGATTCTAAATACATGTTTTTGTGAAAGCACGAAGAACTAACCCTAAGTTCGTGGTCTATGCGACGCCCTTAGTCATTTTGGACAGCTCAATAACACTGCAGTCTAGAGGAATCAGTCTGGACGAATCTAGTGCTAAAGATTTCATGATGAACCCGATTTCTCTTGGAATTCCGGCACAAGAAATTGTCAGCGAGCAGTAGAATTCCCCGAACGTCTCCTGTTATCAATTATATTGGCTCGCGAGAAAGTTCTCTTGAAATCTGTCGGCTCCGTTTTCCAAGAAGCTAAAAAGGATCAATCCACGCCTAAAATGTCAACGAAAAGTATTTAAAAACTTTCCGTGAACACCATTAAAGTTTTAAAATTTACCATAACGACCAATTCAATCCGAGTTATTTGTTGTACATTACCGAGGATTGAACCAATTTCATTCACACAGGGATTTGTTTCATCTAGGCATAAAAGAACATGTTTTTCATATTAATATATCAGGGTAAAATTGAAAACAAAGCCATTGTCATTATAGATATGAATTTATTAAAAATATTGTTACTCACCACTATATTCGTACGCAAAGGTAAGTCCAAATCCGATGACCAGTCCGATGTTTGATGGCCAGTTCGATATTCGAAGCTCAATCTGAAGTTCGATACCAATTCCTAACCCCATACCGAATCCATACAACATATACAGTCCGAGCATGACCTAAAGTCCGATCACGATACCGTGTTTTAATCCAGTGCGAGATTTCTTCTTGCAATCTTCATCTGAACATTTTCTACCTGCACTTGAAACATTTAGAAAATAAGAAAGGGTGCGAATTGTATTCTAAAAGTAAACCACAGAAAATAGAATATTACGTCATTTTAGAATGTGCAATTATCGTCAGTATTTTTACTGTTAAATCATTTAAAAGGCATTATAATTGTTATTTAAAAAACGTTACAAAGTATGTAAAAACACAAAATTTTAAATTACGTACGTTAACAATAATTACAAAGAGTTTTAACATTCTTTTGAATCTCTTATGTGTAACAGAGCGACAAAATCAAACAAAATGTTTCAAAAAGTTGTTCAATAATCCATGATTTATTATAATAATTTTTGTTACAATCTTTCCATTTTCCTACTTTTATGCATTCCCTTTGATTTTTTCGGTAGTTTATTTTGTGCTAAGGGACAAGCAAATCAATAGTAATAAAAAGAAACAGGGATACTGGGAAGTTTTCGAAGCAAAACCAAGGAACCACAATGGAAACACGACTTCAAAGTGTTATTCGGTTTTGTTTCACAACATAAAAAGAGGTTGTGTGAAAATTTGCACACAAAAGAGCCTTTTCATATGGGTGCATGTTTTCTTCATTGAAAAACTTTGCGAAAATGAATATGTAGTAAAATTAAATGTAATAAGTTTAAGAGAATCTTCTTTTAAATTTAACGCAATTGAAAGATCAAAGGTGTAACAGAGTATATTATTATATTAGTCTTCACTTTTAAGTAATTTTTCCTAGGAGTGGGACATCGACGTCAAATTATCTCTCTCAAAACATCTAAGTTAAGATATCCATGTTAATGATATTCATTTAAATATTAACTAACAAAATTAACTAAAAATCATTAACTATCAAAACACAGCTTGTGATCCTCTGCTCCGGGTAATTGCTAGGGGCAGGACGTTCAGTTAGCTATTGAATAGTACGGAAAGAATGTGAGCGTCTGTGTTTACAGCACATTACATTTTAACTTTACAAAATTACCATTATGGAACTTTTTTGTCAAAACACAAAACATCGATTTTAATAAGAGCTGACTTTAGTTAATCTATGTGTAAAACATAAACATTTTTTATAACAATAGGTTTTAAAAATGTAAACATCAATGACGCATCACACATCTTTACTTGTTGAATAAAAAATTTTTATGAGATATTAGTGTCACACGAAAGTAAATAAACGAAGTTTGAAAACAAAAACATAAACTTTTGTTCGACGAAACGTATGTGGCAAAACACCGAAGTAAAAACAGGTAATATGCTAATTCACATCTCATAATCACGCTAATTGCAGTCCAGAGACGATGAAACCGAAGCAGTACAGCAATGATACTCAAATCGCCGTCCTCCACAACATTAACCCGGCGTCAGTTGGGTGAAAAAAATGAACACGGACGGATGGACAGGATCTAACAGACCTGGGTCAGAAAACAAGAATTACATAGCAAATATTTTGTTTGTAACATTATTAGAGGACTTTGTCATGGTAGTTTGATCTAAAAGAAAATATTTTAGTCAATGTATTATGCATTTTTTGTTCTTATCAAAAAATATTTGTTAAGTTTAAGGAGCACAACGAGGCCTTCCTAATACTCTCTTCGTCATGCCACTATAAAGTTTGGCTCTTTTCTGAAATTACAATTGAATTTGACTTTAGATATACGGAATACATCATAAAAGTATCGTATTATCTAGATCACAATAATAAATTATTCTAAAAATACGAATACCTACCTACTTCATTACATCTACACGAACGAATTTCTTGGGTCTGAGAAACCAAAGCTGTCATACCTGTCACACTGATCGTTACATTTGAAAATAAAGGCAAGTGCTATCAGTATGTGATTGGTTGAAGTTTTTGCTACTCCATGTGTCTCACAGATCCAACCAATCCGTTGCCGGGTTAATTATAGCAGAATTAATCTTTCTTTCCAACCCTATAAAGAAAAAACATCTGAATATTTTAAATGTTCTACAAATAACTCACTACAGTAATTCGCTAATTTCTCTTCTATTTATTAACCGATCAAATCTACTACTTAGGAATAGGAATGAAGTATAGTACCCACGGTGTGAAACTCAAGTAAAAATATTTCAATCTCCATCGCCCCTCTGCTGCGCCTAAACTCAGTTCCGACCTACCCGCCTCACCCCCCACTCATTTTGCCCCAGCCCGTTTCACTCCACCTTACCCTAGCCCAGCCCGTCCACTTACCTCTCCCTTCACCCATTCCCCACGTGCCCACACGCACAATCACTCTGTTCGGCCTAGCCTAGCATGTCTACTTCCCCGTCTCTTTCTTTCCCCATTAGTCCCGTCCCGTCCATTTCTGGCTCTTCACGAACATTTTCACCGGGAGAGGTGGCATAGTGCATCAACTGATGTCACTGCAGTGCCTGTGGGAGGTCCTAGTGTTACACTCCCCACCAATGATAGGATTCTCAACACTGGCTCGTCAGCAAGGTCGAATTCAGTCGCTGTCTGGAGGAGAAGTCTAGAGGCCGGCTGCTCTGATCGGTAGTTTTCCGTGGTTTCTCCAAACAACACCAGACGATTGCCGTGGCTGCATCCTAACAAATAGGTCACGTGCTGTGCACGATCGTTCCTTTCTCTTCCTTGATCTATACTCACTCATTACACACACTTACACTAACATGCATTACACTACCACACATGTCGGGACATTAGTGCTTGATCCAGCTGGGGCGATGCCCTGCTGGTGGGAGATACCTGCTTGGAGAAAATACCACATCTCACTTTCCAGCGGGGGAAGATCAGCGCCACCTCCCGAGGAAAAATACGCCCTACACTTAGGAGACGAATGCCCTCAGTAGTACACACGCCCGTTATCACTAACAATCAATCAATTAACCGAACATTCTCGTCCCGTTCCGTTCTCATCACCATCTCAGGGGTTCAAAGCATGAACTGATTTCACTTCAGTGCCTATGAATCAGAAGTCGTACAGTTTCAGTTCCGACGGTTTTCGTCTCTAGCTACGCCGAGTTCAGCCGCTATCTGAAGAATTCTAGCTGCCGGCTGGTCTTATTAGTTGTTTTCTGTGGTTACTCCGATTTACACGAGTCAAATACTAGAACGACATTCTTTCTTTTCTTCCTTGTCCTATCTCTTACTTACATCCCTTAGTTAAACGCACTGTAACATGTAGTACAATACTACCGCATATCCCAGGACATCAGTAGAGAGCTTAGAGCTTGTCCAGGCTGAGACAGTGGATCGTAATAGGAAAACTTGATGGATGGTTACTTCAAACTGCCTTCTTAAGCGAACCGCCACTCTAAAAAAAACGGCAAAACTTCGTTTTCCGCCCAGCAGCTACAAGGTACGACCGATTCAGTTTGCTTACGCATCTGCATACTTCTTTTGTATATATTAATTTGTAGATAATTTGTTTAATGTTTAATTTATATCTATTCGTGTAATTTCCAGCTCTGACGATGATCGCTACGCGATCGAAAAGATCTTAAGCAGAAATATAAAAATTGATATCAAACATCTGTTTTATTTACTTTGAATTAATAAGGTATCTACATCACCAACAGTCTAATTAAGGATGGTTACTTGTTGGAAAACTTCCGCATGTCGACATGGAGGCAGGCGCCGTATCTGTCTATGCAGCAGAGGAAGATTACCGCTACCTCTCGTGAAAAGCATGCACAACACTTATACCATTGCAGTTGCCGCATTCGGAATCACTAGCCAATCAATAAATAAATTGCCTCCCCACGGGAGCTACAGCTTACCCGAAGCTGCCCTTATCCTCCATCATCAACCATCTGGACAGTTCCCCTACTGTGTTTAGAAACTAATTTTAATAGTATGATTTTCTCATCGTTGTTAGAAGTTATAGACATTTTCATGGGCACCTTCATTACAAAATTTCACGTTTCTAACTTTCGAAGGTTTCTATCAGTGATGATCTGTTAGTAATTCCGTTTCATCCATCAGAACAGACGTAACTCCCAGAGTAAGTCGTGACTACGCGTTCCCATATTCTTCCTTCACCAATCAGAGCTGTCGCTCCCCAGAGTGACCGTCGAATCCTGGCGTGGGTAGACCTGGGAAGGCTCTGCAATGCGACGTTCGCAGCGCAGCCGAGCGGACGAGCGCCGAATGAATTATTCGCGAGCGCTGCACGCCCTGGTGACAGCGCGGGGCCCGCGGACACGTCGCGCCGACTGACGACGAGCAGGTGGTGACGGGCACGGACGGCGTACGCGAGGGTGACGAGACAACTGTGCACCAACAGACGACACGGGTGAGGGGTTGTGGGGGACTTCGTTCTGATTTACTTACGTATTTACGTAGCTAAATATCAATACCCAATCATCTTAGTCTCTATATAAAAAAATGGATGTTATATATATATATATATATATATATATATATATATATATATATATATATATTAGAGTGGTTAACTCCAACACCGTGTGACTGATCTCTATGAAAGGTGGCACATCTACGTGGATTTTTACCCACAAGGTTTTTTGTGCTGTTAATTTTGTATGCCAGAAAAGACCAAGTATTATTGTAGATAGATCTGAACCTAATGCGACGAAGTCCTCCCCAGGAGATTCTCCAATCAAGGATTTTATCATAGAATTAGCATCTTTCTCAATTTAAAGTGATCTTCTAAGAGCAGATCTGATATTTGTTTAAACAATTGAGTTGCTTTAATTTCAGAATCGGTGCCATGAAGCAAGCCATCTACATAGTTGGCAATGGCATGAGGTGCTTCTGAAAAAGTAGCCTCATTATCAATAGCAATTTTGTTTCAAACACCGCGTTGCCAAAAAAGCTGAGGAAGCAAGGCCATAGGTAACAGTTTTTATTTTGAAAGTTTTTACAGAAGTTGAAGGATGCTCTCTCCATAAAAGTTTCTGATAATTAGTATGTTTTACATCTAATCGAACCATTCCATACATTTTCTCTACATCAGCAGCAAAGGTACAATTAAAAATTCTAAATTTTAAGAGAATATCAATTAATTCAGGCTGAATAGTGGGCCCAGACCAGAGAATATCATTTAAACTGTACCGAGATGTGGTTTTCACTGATTCGTGAAACACAATTCTCAATTTTGTGGTGAATGAACTAGGATTTTGTACACCAAAATTTGGAATAAAATTGCATATTTCACTCCTACCTTCATGGCATTCTTCTGCATGTCCAAGTGAAATCTCTCATAAAGACAACATAATCCCATCTGAGCTTCTCCCTATGAAAGCGCTGTTCCAATGACAACATAAATTGCTTTGCGATGTAGTATGATCTCCCTAGTACTGAGGGATCTGTCTTAAAAGGCAGAGATCCAGAAAAATGTTCACTAGGTAGCCTTCAGGTTGTGGCTAAAAAATGAGTTTCAGCAGGGTGGACTGCATGATTTAGAAAGGAAAATAACTCACTTCTATTAATCCTATCACAGATTCTTTGAATATCAGCTTCTACATTATTTGTTACCGTGGCTTCTTGCTCTGAGAAGAAAAAGCATTTTGCATTACGCCCTTCCTCGATTTCGCTAGTCGGAACTGCTCCTGCAATTACTATTCCTAGCCACGTATCTAAGATGAGAGGGATGTCATTAGGCAGTGACAGTTTGGTTTTGAACACTTCAAAGAATACTGCAGAGTTTAATAAGATGTCAACTTTGTTTGACAAATGAAAAGTATCATCTACTAGCTAGAAATGAGGGAGAATTTTTAACTTTGCTATATTCAATGAGAATTGGGGCAAATTGGATGAAATTGATGGCAATATTAAGCATTCGGCTCCAGTTTGCCAGTTACTGACACGAGATTTGACAACAATGTCTACCTTTCCATTAGAGCCAGACTTCAGATAATTCACTGAATGTATATAATAATTACATTTTGTTCTGGACACACCTAATAATTGCACGAGAGCTTCTGTCATAAAACATACTTCACTACCCGAGTCTAGCAGGGCTTAGACTGGTATTTCATTTCCCGTCCTATCGGTGACATAAACTATAGCCGCGGGAAGTAATGCTTATAATTGCCTGGACTCATTGAATGCCATTTGAGAGAGAACCTTTTCAGGTTCTGAGGCCACTGTATGATTTAGAGAACATTCTCCCCCAACGGGGATGACTCCGATTGCATGTTAACGTGAGATACCAGGCTCGATTTTGGGGTTATGTTGGAACCCACTGGGTGCTAACACAGTAATTTAACAAATGGGACACGAGCCGCATACGAACGTTTCTCCCTCAGTTATACTTAAGTAATTTGTAGAACTTATTTACTTCGAATTTCCCATCACATGTTCATTGGTATTAATTATCCCTTTACATTCTAACATAAAGTTCTAAATAATGTACTAATTAATATGGACAAGTACAAGTATGATTTACAATCAACACAATATGTGGATCTTTAAAGAGGGATGTTTCACGAAGTCTTGAGGAGAATGGTGAGTTGAGTTTAGGGTTAGAGATCGTTAGGTCTAAAGATATTACATCTAATGATAGAAGGTCTAATTTTTAAAGTCTAATGTCAGAAGGTCTATGAAAACACGTCTAATGAAAATTTTGTATTTTTTTTTAATGTGTAATAATATTTAGTGTAATAGTTAGAAATGTCTAATAAACTTCGGTCTATCGCGCACGAATGTCTAATCTATCACGATGTAACAGAAATATTCAACAAAATGTGATTCACATATCATTACGTCTGTATGTTAGTGTCTGAAATGAATCCACAATTCAATGATACACTTTAATTCAGGAAGTACGTCGTGTAATACAATGTATGTAGTGTTTTCTTTTCGAAAATGGTCGATATGACAGTTGTGAACTAAAATTCTTTTACCTTTACACGATGCAATGTTGCAGGTAGTTATCTGAAATTTAGTATTAAATGCAATGTATTACTACGGAAAAAGTTATATTGTACGGAAGCAGTTCTCTTGAAAATTTAATTGACATTGTTAAAATATAGATTTTTGGTTTTCAGGCATTTAAAAATAAAGAATTACAAAATTTGCTATTACACCTTTGAATATCTCTTAGGCATTCGGTGTTTACACATATTAGGCCTTATTAATGAAACCTTCTAATTTTTTGACTTCTTTTGGTATTAGACCATCTGTCGCGTAGACCTTATGTCGCATTATAAGTGGTTCGCAATTGACATCCTGTTCATTAGATCTAACGTGTATTAGACCTTTTGTCCGTGAACCTAACGACCTGAAACCGTGTTGAGACATATTTAATAAATTATATTACCTCGTCACTAAATTGGCATTTTGTAGGGCAGTGCTATTAATATGTTAATGCTTTTCGTCATCAGTATTGTAATGATTTACACGATCCCCGATTATGTGCGTTTGGATGATGAACAGTTCGAAAACATTTACAGCAAAGACGCCATAGTAAAAAATAAAACCGATTGAGGAAGAAAATAAAGCGAACCCGATACTTGTGCGAGTTTGGACCATAAACATTAGATCCGGCTTTGATTTAGAAACATTTTAAAAGTTATCCCAGTGAAATCGCGTCAGGCAATAAGAAGTTATTGAAATTTTTGTATTTCGTATATTTGTGTTAAGGAAAATATTAATGGAGTCCATTGTTGGAGCGATGAAACGCTTATAAAGAAGAGGGTTTTTCGAATACTGCAAGAGAACGCGATAAGATATCAAATTCAGACTTTCGGGGGGCAAAAGAAGAAAATTAGCTGCATCATGCAAAATTATCCCATTTAAATATCTTGACGGAAGTATCAAAATTTTAATAAAACAGATAAATTAATTCAAGCAAAAGCTTAGCAAGAAGAAGCGATTAGCGAACAATTGAGTGCGTTCCATTTCACATTCAAAAACGGAAAATAGGGAAAATAAAAGGATTTTGACCAAAGGAAAACAAGAGGAAAACATCAAATTTTAGGAAAATAAAGTGTTTCGGAAAACGTTAGAAATTAAATATTTTGAGAGAACCAAGGTGACGCGATCGTCAGTTATCGAGCGATCGGGAAAAGTGCTGAAGCAAGGATAACAATGCTAAGTTGAGGAAGATTTGCCAGAAGGTGCCTGGACTTGGTGAAGGCAGGATGTGTGTTCGCGTAGGCGATTTTTGAAAATTTTGTAAAGTGCGGAAGTAATGGACATAATCCGAAATAGTAACTGGGAATACTTTATGTACGTTGTTTAACAGTTCGTGAAAAGGAATTTCATAAGAAAAAAGGGGGGAATTTTCGGAATTATTGTGAAATTCGGCAACGCCCGTTGGACTTGCGAGAGCAAACGGCGGTGTGAGAAATTTTGCAACGGTGGGGAGCGCGACGTTGCATTGATAATTAGAGGCGCGGAATTCGATTCGGAATGCAGAGAGTTTCTAATAACTTGAAAGGTTTATGAAAAAAGATGGCAGCGTGAACTCCGACAGGATGAGTGAATAGTGATGCGTATGCGAGTGTTCCGGAACTGGTGGCGACAACGGGAGGCGCTGTTGGGCGTGAATAATCACACCAGACACGCAGATTCGTCGCCGAAGCAACATCATACGTGAGCAAAAGTATTTTGACATTTTTTTTTGAATTGAAGAACACTCTGTCGAAGACCAAGTCATGTAATTAATATATTTTAAGACGTAAATCTCGACAGAATGCATTCTGGGGTTTAATTATATGTGTGAATGGTATTTGTTTTGTTGTTGTAAATAGTTTGTGGGAATGAGAGAGTATATATCCATGTATTGTGTATTGAGGGAAGAGAAATATTGATTTGTTGTTGTTCTTTGTTGCTGGGTTATGTTTATGTGTGCCGTCAGAGGCACCAGTGCTGTTGCAGCACTAAATAGTGCAAATTGAAAGGGAATATGATAAAGGAGGCGATTTGAATAAATTTCATGGCCATCTTTGGGGTCATGATTCGCAAAATCAATGTTTTTCGTAATCATTCACGTAGCATTAGACTGATCCACGCACGTGAGCGCAGTACCTTGCTCGCGTCTGTACAGACGCACCGCAGACCACGCCCAGGTGAGTGAAAAGGCCAGGTAAGCTAGCAGAGGGGCAATTGTGAGTAGGAGAATGGGAAGGTTATTATCTGTGGCGACCCAACGCGAGGCTAGTGTTTGTTTGTTTGTTCACAAGAAGGGCTGGAGCAGGGCAATCTATTAAAAGTAACAGTATCCGGGGGGCCCAAGTGGTGCAGGATTATATACAAAGAGAGGAGAGGGAACCCATTACAAGTGGGCGCCCAACGTGTGTGCAGGATTATATAAAAAATAAAGAAAAGGAGGGGTCGCAAGGGAAACCATTACAAGTGGCGGCCCAACGGTGGGGCAATGAATAATAGGGGCAAATACAATAGATGATAGGAGAGAGTAGATAGTAAGAAGTAAAGAAGGGAGGAAGTGAAAACCATTACAAGTGGCGCCGCAACGTGGTGGGCTGTGGTTGAGCAGGTACTCAAGCAACGTGTGGATCAGTGGTTATAACGCAGTAATCGTTATCAGTGTCAGTCGCTATGGAGACGAGAAGCGGTAAATTGGTCAGTGTACGAGACGCGTCGGACTCCGAAACTATTTCTGTTCGAGAGGGGGACGACGAATATCAACACTTAGACGAATTAGAGGTAGAAGGGGAGGGCAACGTTTCAGTTAATGTGCAGGGGGCAGTAATGAGCCAGGCAGCAGCAGAGGTAGTTCCAGCGGAGGAACAGAGGACGCCGGAACCTACGATGGCAATGCTGTTTCAATTCATGCAAAAGATGGGCAGTAATTTACAAGAGATGAAGGCAGATAGTGTCCAAATGAGCAACAGCTGGCAAAGTAAATTCGAGGAGGTCGTAGAACAGAATAAAGGGATAAATGCCGCGCTGAACAAGTTACAGAATGAGGTGCAGGCCGCGGTTTCGAAAGTCCCAGAAGAGGTGAACGCATTTCAGGTAGAAACGGTTGCGCGATTCGCTAGGTTGGAACAGAACGCGAAAACGGTGGAAGAAACGTCCGAAACTCGTTTCGCGGTCCAAGAAGTGTTTAACCAACAGATTAGTTCTGAAGTGGGGGAGGTAAGGTCGACAGTGGGCACCTTGCAACAATCGGTGCACTCGCAAGAAGCGCGTTTAGTTGACGTCGCCAAGGACGTTCAAAAATGCAGGGAAACATCACTGCGACAGGACGCTCGGATTGGAAAAATTGAGGAATCGGTCTACGGGATGGACGAAAATATTCGATCGACAATCCAGGCCGAAATTCACAATTTAAAATCGGTAGGCGCAGGGCCGACAGCCGAAATCGACGTAGCAATTCTTCGCAAGATCGAGGAACTTGAACGACAGGTGTTCACCGCGCGTAGAGTAAATGGCAACGGTGGTATGATGGGGCATCCCACGTTACCCAATTATTTACGATTCCATGGCGAAAGCAAGAAGCAGCCGTATTCGTTCCTAACCGCGCTGGAGAATTACTTCAGTGTAAATAATATACCGGATGGGATGAAACTAAGATTCGTCGAAGAGGCATTATGTTCCAAGGCGCAGTATTGGTGGCAAGCTTTGACGCCGACGCCACGTACATACAGGGAATGGCGCGCTAAATTTCTGGAAAGATATTGGAATCAGCACCACAAATTCGAGCTGAAGTATAGGTTGATGTCAGAACGCTATAGAAAGGGAAATTCGGAAAGCATGAGTGACTTTGTCACGCGTAAAGTAAGCGCATTTAAGGTGTGCAGCGAGGACTTTAACCCGGCCGAAATTATCCGAATTCTAATCCGACAGATGCCGAATGGTATTCGAAACCTATTGTGGAACAACATGCCAGATACCATCGACGCGCTGATCGAGCGGGTGAGCAGATTCGACCAGGCGAACGACGGAAATGAGCAAGACGCGCAAGAGGGACGCGGTCAAAGTTCCAGCAACGGGAATAGGAATAATCGGTATTCTGGGGGAGGATATCGGCAGGAGAACGTATGCGCAATTGAAGTCCGTGGTGGTGATAAATCCAGTAGGCAAGCACAATCGCGTAATGGACAGGCACAAAACAAACCGAAGCCGAAAGAGGATAATAGGCAACGTTCGGGGGATGAACGAATGGTGCGAGAAGAAAGAAGTCAGGTAATTGAAGGGGTGAAACCTAGCCAATGTCTAGTATTGCGAGGTGTATGCTACGGGAGAGAAGTACGAGCGCTGGTAGACTCAGGCAGTAGTGTGAGTGCAGTGTCGGAAGAGTTCTGAAATAAAGTACTGAAGGAAGGGCGCATGTTAGTTGAATTGCCGACGCGGAAGCAACAAGTCATGATGGCAAACCGAAAAGCGGCGAATACCACCGGGAAACAAGTCTGGTTAGAGATTGATGTCGGAGGGGTGACCATTGAGGTAGCAGCAGTCGTCATTCGAGGGCTGATCCGTGACGTCATCGTTGGGATGGACGCATTGGGGCTTACCAAGCCGTCGTCGACGTAGGTGCTAGGAAAGTGACGCTACGATCGAGAGGTTTTATTGGAAGCAGTCCAGTGGTCGCTGAACTTGATGAGGCGGAGGTAGCAGGGGATGAGATGCTGGCCGCTATGGAAGAGATCCTCCAGAATGTGGATAGGGCCGCGGAAGGAGTCATGGACTTGGGAGACTGTCCCGCAAGAATTCGACAACTGTTGCGAGAGTTCGCAGAAATTTTCGGAGAATCGTCAGAGCGGGTGAAAGGCTACAAGTTTTCGTTACAGCTCAAGGACACTACACCGTTTGTTGCCAGGCAATATCCCGTACCGCAAATGTACGTAGAACAGGTGCGCAAGCTAGTGGAAGAAATGGAAGAAAGGGAGTAATAAAGAGGGCAATTACCCCATATGTCAGTCCATTGGTCGTGGTAATAAAAGGAACGGAGCATTCGCATCTGCCTGGATGCGAGAAAATTAAAGGCAGTTGCTATTCCACGGTACGAGACGCCACCTACGATAAATGCGATGGTGATGAAGTTGGGCGGGGCTACTATCTTCAGCGCGCTCGATTTTTCATCCGCGTACTGGCAGATAGAGGTCGAAGCTGACAGTCAGCGTTATATAAGTTTCAAATTTGAGGGAGTTGTCGCGATTATTTCGCGTATATGTGGCTGAAAACCACAAAGCATGGTTCGAGGCGGTACCCGTTTTGAACGAGGTTCTGAACGCTGTGCCACACTCCAGCACCCATTCGACGCCGTGGGAGGTGCACTTCGGCGTGAAGAAGTTAAGGACGTTTGACGCAGTGAAGATACCACCGGAGATCAGTGGATTACCAACGGTGACTGCAAATAACAAAATAGTATACGACCAGTTGAAGAAATCGGCCAAGCTGCGGAAAAGGGCTCAGGGACATTTCTATCGGGGAACGTTTAGTGTAGGGGACGAAGTTTTGATCCGTTCGCCACAATTGTCTTCCTCCGACCAGAAATTGTTTCGGAAGTTCTTTCCCATCTATGACGGTCCGTACAAGGTAAAAAGGGTACTGAATAATAACAATGTTTTGTTGGAAAACGATGGGCAGGAAATAGGTGTTCAAAATGTATATAACATTAAACCTTACAAGACACAGATAGTTTGATGTCACATTGACGAAAGTGTGCGTTGATTCAGAGGGAAAGGTAGTGGAATAGTGTGTATGTGTTATTTCTATGCAAAGTGTTTAGGTTAAGTATTAGTTTTAAGTATTTCTTTATGAGCAAGTACGAAGATTGTTTAGCAGTAAGTAGTTGTAAGTGTTATCTATGGAAAGAAACGATTTATGTGTGCGTTGTGAAGTGAGTTGCAGGTGCACAGTGACAAGTGCGGGTAGAGACGGCGGTGTTACGAGCCTATGCAGTGCTAGGTAAACATTGGCAGGTTCGTCCGTCGCGACTTTGCCAAGTACGCGTGTTTGTGTATACTCCGCCGAGCATTGTTAACGAGCTTCAAGTTTACGGTCAAGGTCAAATGTAGTGAGCGCAGTAGAGGGGAAAACTACAGCTAGTGTACAGAGACGCCAACGGTCAACCGGGCGGGAATAAAAGCAAGCATAAGCTTTAGATGTTGGCTCGTCAGAACTGCGCAACATCTTAGGCGGGGAAGATGTAATGATTTACACGATCCCCGATGGTGTGCGTTTGGATGATGAACAGTTCGAAAACATTTACAGCAAAGACGCCATAGTAAAAAATAAAACCGATTGAGGAAGAAAATAAAGCGAACCCGATACTTGTGCGAGTTTGGACCATAAACATTAGATCCGGCTTTGATTTAGAAACATTTTAAAAGTTATCCCAGTGAAATCGCGTCAGGCAATAAGAAGTTATTGAAATTTTTGTATTTCGTATATTTGTGTTAAGGAAAATATTAATGGAGTCCATTGTTGGAGCGATGAAACGCTTATAAAGAAGAGGGTTTTTCGAATACTGCAAGAGAACGCGATAAGATATCAAATTCAGACTTTCGGGGGGCAAAAGAAGAAAATTAGCTGCATCATGCAAAATTTATCCCATTTAAATATCTTGACGGGAAGTATCAAAATTTTAATAAAACAGATAAATTAATTCAAGCAAAAGCTTAGCAAGAAGAAGCGATTAGCGAACAATTGCAGTGCGTTCCATTTCACATTCAAAACGGAAAATAGGAAAATAAAAGGATTTTGACCAAAGGAAAACAAGAGGAAAACATCAAATTTTAGGAAATTGCCGGGAGAATTTTATTAAAACTAAAACGGAAATAAAGTGTTTCGGAAAACGTTAGAAATTAAATATTTTGAGAGAACCAAGGTGACGCGATCGTCAGTTATCGAGCGATCGGGAAAAGTGCTGAAGCAAGGATAACAATGCTAAGTTGAGGAAGATTTGCCAGAAGGTGCCTGGACTTGGTGAAGGCAGGATGTGTGTTCGCGTAGGCGATTTTTGAAAATTTTGTAAAGTGCGGAAGTAATGGACATAATCCGAAATAGTAACTGGGAATACTTTATGTACGTTGTTTAACAGTTCGTGAAAAGGAATTTCATAAGAAAAAAGGGGGGAATTTTCGGAATTATTGTGAAATTCGGCAACGCCCGTTGGACTTGCGAGAGCAAACGGCGGTGTGAGAAATTTTGCAACGGTGGGGAGCGCGACGTTGCATTGATAATTAGAGGCGCGGAATTCGATTCGGAATGCAGAGAGTTTCTAATAACTTGAAAGGTTTATGAAAAAAGATGGCAGCGTGAACTCCGACAGGATGAGTGAATAGTGATGCGTATGCGAGTGTTCCGGAACTGGTGGCGACAACGGGAGGCGCTGTTGGGCGTGAATAATCACACCAGACACGCAGATTCGTCGCCGAAGCAACATCATACGTGAGCAAAAGTATTTTGACATTTTTTTTTGAATTGAAGAACACTCTGTCGAAGACCAAGTCATGTAATTAATATATTTTAAGACGTAAATCTCGACAGAATGCATTCTGGGGTTTAATTATATGTGTAAATGGTATTTGTTTTGTTGTTGTAAATAGTTTGTGGGAATGAGAGAGTATATATCCATGTATTGTGTATTGAGGGAAGAGAAATATTGATTTGTTGTTGTTCTTTGTTGCTGGGTTATGTTTATGTGTGCCGTCAGAGGCACCAGTGCTGTTGCAGCACTAAATAGTGCAAATTGAAAGGGAATATGATAAAGGAGGCGATTTGAATAAATTTCATGGCCATCTTTGGGGTCATGATTCGCAAAATCAATGTTTTTCGTAATCATTCACGTAGCATTAGACTGATCCACGCACGTGAGCGCAGTACCTTGCTCGCGTCTGTACAGACGCACCGCAGACCACGCCCAGGTGAGTGAAAAGGCCAGGTAAGCTAGCAGAGGGGCAATTGTGAGTAGGAGAATGGGAAGGTTATTATCTGTGGCGACCCAACGCGAGGCTAGTGTTTGTTTGTTTGTTCACAAGAAGGGCTGGAGCAGGGCAATCTATTAAAAGTAACAGTATAACGTGCCGGGCTTGTAGAGAGAGTATTACAAGTGGGCGCCCAACGTGTGTGCAGGATTATATAAAAAATAAAGAAAAGGAGGGGTCGCAAGGGAAACCATTACAAGTGGCGGCCCAACGGTGGGGCAATGAATAATAGGGGCAAATACAATAGATGATAGGAGAGAGTAGATAGTAAGAAGTAAAGAAGGGAGGAAGTGAAAACCATTACAGTATTAACAGTTGTTAGCTCCCGTATATAGCCAGATTATTATTGACCTCAATAAAAAAACAATCTATCACTCATTCCATTTGCTCTTCACCGAGAAAACGTAGGAAACAATGCGTTTGTGTTCGTGTTACTTCACTAATTTAACTCCTGTCTATTTCTCCGAGATCACCCTCAATTTGTTTGTTTATCATTACAAAGAACCTCTGTCTCGCTAGTTTATCACTACATTAATAAAGTAGATAGATTTTATGATTATTTTAAGTATAACCTGAGTAAGTTATTGTTGTGTTTCGAAATCAATCAACCCCAGCATTTTGTAGCAATTTGAACCGGATGATAATAAAGCGCAGCCTAAAACAGCGTCTTTGTAATCAATGTTGCCTGTTTAGGATAACTTTTAATAACTACGATGAGAAAGTACCAGACAGGAAGTTGTCCACGCCCTAATCCATATCTCCCTCCCGGACACAGCGGGTCTCTCACAAGATGCATGAGGTCGCGACAGGCGAGGCGCTTCGAGGTGGCAAATGAAAACGGGCGGCCCATTTCAGAGACGAGCCGTTGAGGTATTCATGGGGGCCGTGATTGAACACAGCACGCCATCATGCACGTCACACGCAATGGCGGCGTAGGCACGCTGACTCCGTCGGCTGCCTGATCTCGCCTGTGTGCGCAGGCGTTGCGGCCTAATGCAGACGGACCGCGCGCCATGCCGTACGTCACGCAGGGGCTTCCACCACTCGTCCCACAATAACATATGCTCGTGGTGCTGCAAAAACACATAACGCAAATTAGAATTATTCAAAATACGTTTTTACGTCAAATATTAAAACCCTTTTTAAATGAACTAGCAATAGATACAGTAAGTACATATATTTCAAAATTATCAAATCGTTTTTATTCTTCTCTTCCATCTTGTCCAGCAACTAATGAATTTAAATTAGGCAAATCATGTAATACCTTTTCCCGCATTAAGAATCTATATTCCAAAGATCTCTTCCAACCTCCTTAAATAGCAATATGAAATACAAACTAAAAAGAAAAATATTAAATTAGTTATTAATAATAAATTATGTAGAACCCTTCCTGGGTAACCTTAGGGTTTATATATCAATGTCAAATGTTATAGCTTCCTGAATTGTGAAAAAAATTAAAATTGTACAAATCCTTAAAAGACGTCGTATGTCGAACAAGAAGAATGAATAATTTTAAAAAAACGTCTGGTGACTGTGACTCGTGATAGCACATCAACGCACTCGATAGTGTTGTTCGTGTATTATTTTATCATATTTCGCGAATGTTCGAAGCTAAGTGAATAATATTTATCTGGAACTTGTTAATGGGTCTCTACATTCCTCAGGCTATAGTTCGCGATGTCACAATTTCGCATCGGAACGGCCTTCAGCGACGTTTGTGTAGTGTTTTATTATGTTGAATCAATGTCGCAAGGTAGCTAAAATAGATTTATCAATAACTTATTCAAGAGCCTCCGCATTGCTGTACAGTTCGTAATTTCTGAATTAAGAAGATGTTTAAAGCCTCGTTTGTAGTAGCATTATATTATTCTGATTCAATGTCATAAAACAAGTAAAATATATTTATCTTCACTTGTTGATGGATTTGTACATTTGTTTGACTACAGTTTGAAATTTGGTTTGGCTACAATTTGGCAGGGTGAAAATGTGGCTCATGGCCTCATTTGCAGCAAGCATTTTATCGCGCAGGGTGAATGTACCAAATTAATTAAAATGTATTTATGTCAATCATAATTACTGCGTTACCTATAGAACTAACGCAATGAAAAAGTCATGGAAATCTTTAGAAACGAGAAGAACAAGGGCGAGGCTTTGTGCTCTTTATAAATCGTACGTAGGTCAACCAGCTCGGAAGGTAATGCAGGTTAGACTAGAAAAAACAATTATTTCGGCTGAAGCGATCACAGCCACAAAATTCATCTTGGGAAATTATCCTTTTGTAATAGAACAATTAGAGATTGTAACTGTTTACCCGCAGCAATTTTCAAAGCTTTTCCTTTAAGTGTCCGAAGTTTTAGAAATAAGTTAGAACAAGATGAGTGTAACAGATATTAAATGAGTAAGTGCTATGAAGTGCTGTGAAGTGCTGGTCAGTCAAAAACAGTGTGTTGTAGTGCATTGAAATAAAGTGTAGTTGACGCGATCAATGAATTAAAAAATATAATTTAGCCAATATTTATGTAGCTTTTATTAAATTTTAGCATCACCAACATATAGTTATTGGATATCATGATAGAGTTGAAATAATTGTTATAATACATAATATTAGTGATAGTATGATTATTGATATCGTAGGATTCCGCGGCCAGAGTTATGATCTGGGCTGTCGGGGTGACGCCGCGTCGAAGGCTGGGGTGCCGACGTTTCGACCGACATATCCCGGTGCTCTTCAGGGCTGTATTGCGTATGATTATTGCATCTTCGGCTTGTACTTTACTCCTTTATTATTATTATTATTATTATTATTATTATTATTATTATTATTATTGTTGTTGTTGTTGTTGTTGTTGTTGTTGTAATGTAACTGCCATCCGGTCATACCCAATTGCAGTTCAAATAAATGTAGGTATAATCATGATCTGAATTGACATGCCTTGCAGTGTCATGTCCTCTCCTATCATGTATTTTTGTCTTTCCATGTTCAGCCCTGTCCTGTCATACCCTGCCGTTCCCCCCGTGCTTTCATACCTAATCTGGTTTGTTATATTTACTACATTCCTTTGTTCAGATAGTTGTATAAAATGATCAGCGTGACTGATGAGTTTGGGTAAGGTAAACAAGTCGGAGATCCCAATCTTACTAATTCACTTTCTAGAAAGCGTCTTTTGCCTTACTACATACTCAAGATAATCGTGAGTAATATCACACGTACATTATAACTTATTTAAATGTCCTAATTTGAGAATTTATCTTGATATTTCTCTCGGAGGCAGATGTGGGAATTTATGAGGAAATTTCCAATACACGAGTGGTATTTTATAGGATTATTCCTGGAATGAAATTACCTCCAAAACGGTTCGGAATGAGAAAAATGTTAATTACGTAATGTACACGACAGGGCTTCCTATGATTGATGTAACATTCCCTGGCCAGCAGGGAAGATGTAGTAAGAAAACGCAATAATTTTTTTGGTGTACACAGTCTTGATTAGTACATATCTCATGTAGAGTTAAACGCTATTGGTGTTTATTTCCTTACTATAAAATTCAATACAATCTTTCGAGTTTATTGATGAATATTTTTCGTGGGGTTGTCTGCATTTCAACAACTCTTTACGCAGAAAGTATATTACACCCACTGCCGTTTTTATTATCACGATATACTTCTAATAACACAGCTTCATTTTACTCTTTAAAGAATAAATTTGCAAAATTTCTTGCTTAGTGCTTACGTGCATACTAACATAAACCTATATTCCAAATTTCACGCATCTACCTTCCATAGCGTTGGCTCTAGTTTGACACGTAGTCAATTTATCCTTTTATAGATTTAGGTAACATCGTAGCAAATCATTTCCATTTTAATACTTCGTACACGTAGCGCCTCTGCCGGAATCTAGTCCGTCTAGTCCGTGAAATGCAATCAACGCAGAAAGTGCTCGTGAGTTAGAATGGGCCACGCTGTGCGCTTCTAACCCCTCCCCTCTTTATCCGGCGCTTATTTCTCGGTCCGGCGGCCCTTCACTCGCCCACCACATGACTCGCCTGCACGAAACAGGACGGAACAGGACGAGACGGGAAGGGTCCCTACCCTCCCCCTCCACAGCGCTGCCAACTGTCTCGTGAAAATCACGCGGCCACCGAGACATAATTGGCGGGCAGACACTTTCCTAAGGAGATAATAGTGAATGCATCACTTTCTGAAGCGTAGGTTAATAAGTGAGTATTAATTGATAGCTGGACCATCAATGACGTAAGGCATTAATACAGGGTAAATGTGAATGAAAAGTCAATTTTTACCTTTAGAACCATGCGTTTAATGAATAGAATAATTTTATATTATGACAAAAGGAAATGATCGATTTTTACGAGGCATGTTTTTGCATTTTTCGTCGATTTTGACTAAGAAGTAATTTTCTACCTTTTCCCGCTATTTTTAAAGCATTTTCGCCGAATTCATCGATTCTATTGTCATTTTAATGACATGCGCTTAAAATAAATTAACGCCATGCAGCATATATTCTCCACGGACTTCCTGAATAGTCTATTCGACTTCTTCGCACAAAAATTGTAATGTATACAGTTGTATGTAATCTAAAGTTCGTATGACATCTATCAGCGCCATTGTGGGTTCGACGGATTTCACGATAACTAATGACGCATAGAGTGGTCAAGAACAGTCGAAAACAAAAATTAGCTAGCTGAGTTCCCATGAACGAAAGAAAGAACCTTCGATTACATAAATAACATATCCAAAATTTGAGTTGTTTATCTGAACTGGTTTGGATCAATTTTTCTTTGCTTTTAGGACATTTTAAAAACACTTTAAGATCATTTTTGGCGGATTCATCAAAATCCGCTCCATATTCATTAGTATCGTAAGTGTTGTGGGTGTTATAGTTTATCCAAATGTGAATATTCCTCCTCGTTTAAGCCTAAGGTTGAACGCCGACCTACAAGTCGACCTACTCTACTACGCGTTTTCTCTTTTCATATGCCACCACGCAATGGGGAACCGCTCCAACCTCAACAAGCACTTTGACCGGGAGGTCACAGGTTTGAGTCCCGACGACGGCAGGATTTTCGACTCTAGCTTTTCAGCTAGGTCGAATTCAGTCGCTGTCTGGAGGAGACTTCTAGCGGCCGGGTGCTCTGATCGGTAGTTATGTTCTACGTTCCAACTATGACTTTACAATGTAACCAACGATCAAAAATACGCAAATGTGATGGCTCACATTTTAATATCGACCCATTGTCTTCTTCGGTATGAATAATAGTAGGATGATTATGAGAAAGGGAAATAGATGAGAGAGTAATTATTATGAATGAGGTGGATGAACGAAAGGGATTGAAGTTAATAAGCCACTCGTGCGACGAGTAAATACTAAGTATAAAAAGTTATCGTTCATGTAATATACATGTTTGCCAAATGTAGATTTCACTGTAGCCCTCCCGTAATCGCAATATGACTTGTATTACAAAGCGAGTTCTATAACTAAATTCGTGTTTGAACTGGTGTTCGTTAGATTTTAGTAGTTTGAGTGGTGTAGTTAGACGCTAGCTTATAGTTTCTGTTTCATAAACACACCATAGATCGGGGCGAAATGGCACAAATTAAATAAAATGCCACAGAATGGAGAAATAGTGATCAGAATAGAACGACAACTGAATCAGCGACCGCTCCAAAGAAATTATGCAAAATAAAGCATATATAAAAATACTCAGAGGAAAGTTATCTCAAATATAAATGAAAAATTAGTTAATTAGAAATTATACGATAAAGTCTCAACTCTCAATTGAAACTAGGTGACTATCTCAAAACTTGTTGCAGATAGAAAAGAACTTCCAAGAGAAAAGCGAGAATACTGAGCAGTTTTCCAAAGATTTGTCAGACAAAACAGGTGTTAGAGCAAAATGACAGATATTTTTTCTCAACTCAAGCTCGAATTAATGGGAGAATTAGAAAGCGAAGTTTTACAGTTAAATTCCAATGTATAATCAAAAATTGAAAAAGTTGAATTTGAAATTGCTAAATATATCCAAGAGCAAATTAAGATTATTCAGTCACTTTCAGAATCACAATCTGAAGTGAAGAAAAATGTAACCGACTTGTGAATCGAAATGATAGGCAACGATCAGAAGCTGCAATCCGAATTAGATTTTCGTCAGCAGGAATTAGAAGGAAAGGTAGTCGATCTTAAAGAAAAAAATGACTGTCTGCCTACTACTTCTATGGCTGTGCATCCCATGGCAATCAACCTACCGGCAGGCTTAATCTTTAGCGCACAAGGTAGAGAAAACCTTTGCGTGTTAATTAAAGCAGTTGACATTTTTTTACGCTCTATAACTTCCCCGAAAGTAAATGGCACAAATTAAATAAAACGCCACAGATGGGAATGGCAAAAAATTGAACAAAATGCAACAGAATGGGACAGGTAAAAAATTAAAATTATGGAAAAAAAAAAGAACATATATGTAACAAAACAAATTAGACCCGAAATAATAATAACGTTATAAAAGGAAACTTCATAAATCAAAACAGTACATATGGACTTATCAGAATCAGAACGCCATGAAAATTTCAGATAAAATCGAAAGCAAACTGTGTAGATCAGAATAAACAAAACAGAACAAACAAAAAAGTATGGCAAAATTAAACACGAACGTAACAACTGACCTGGACCAATAATCGGAACAAAACAGAACAGAATAGAAACAAACCTATCGGAACAAAAAAGAATAAATCACAACAGACTTCTTATCGAAATGAAACATAACAGAACGGAACAAATCCTAAAAAAACAGAAGAGAACACAACAGTTAATAACAATAACACTTATTATAAAGACAATAAAGCCAAAGAGAACCAAAACCGAACAAAAAACAAAAAATCGCATCGTAGAGACCAGAAATCTCGCGTGGCCGTGTGCATTTCGTGTTCCCCGCGTCAGCAACGTCCGTACCTCTCCCCTACTGCCTTGCACAGGGCGCCGAGCGCACATCAGCCGACTCAATGAAGGCGGTTCCTGCGCGGCTTCCCCCACGCAATGCAGTTACCGTTTGTTCCCCGCTTCACCGAAACGCAGACCTTGAGATTATTCGGTTAATCAACGGACGGGGCGGCTTCAAAGGAAGTGGGTCTCCGACTGGGGAACACTGCTGTCACCTCGTGTTCGCAATTGAGGTGATTAAGATCGAAATTCAGTCGACGGAATTTGCGTGGTTAATGTGACTGAAGCATTATTATCTGCTTTCTTTTCATTTGCATTCGGTTGAGAAACGGACATTGAAATTAGACAGAATTTTAATTTTACTGGTATTTACAATTTTAAAAAATTCTTCAATTCGAGTAATGATATTGGATGGAAATGCAATTTGCTTCTGGTAATATTATTATAAAACTCGATTAGAATCAGGGAATAATCAATGGTTTCAAAGAAAAGGATGCTTTGGGAACACTGCTATAACCTCGCAAGAAATAATTAAGATCGAAATTAAGATGGTGAAATACATTACTTCATGTGTTCTTCCCATTTGCATTCGGCACTGCGATGTCAATTATACGCTTTGAATTTAAATTTAATTCAAAAGCTTTGAATTTAAATGAATCTAGATGACATTTAATAAATTCTTCAATTTGACTAATCACATATGCAAAAAAATATTACCGTCCGGATTATTGTTGTAAAGTGATAGATAGATAGATAGATAGATAGATAGATAGATAGATAGATAGATAGATAGATGTGACTGAGAATGATATATCTGAACTCACTATTAATATTTTTGCAGTTAAACGTGATCCTCGGACTTCTGTTTGCGAATATTAAGAAACAAGTCATCAAAAAAATAGAAAGTGTTTAATTGCAATTCATTTTGTGGAATTATTTAAAACATAACTAATTAGAAACAAAATATTTTGAAGACCATAGAAAGTGTATTTATTTTTATCTTTTTCATTCCTTGACCCTGGTTTCAGAAAACCCATTTCAAAGATTTTTTCTATTTGAATTTGATATCAGAATTGGTTGCCAAAAATACCATACAATTCAACTACTTTTTCCAGTCTCCCCAATTGTTTTCAGCTTGATACATGCAATAAAAGGTAAAAAATATAAAACTTGAAAAACACGTTGTATTTCTACAACTAATTGCCCTAGGAGTCTGATGTTTTCTGAATCTACGGCATTTTCTATTCTCTTTAGTATAAGCATCGCGATTATGGATTTGGTTTGGGGGCACTTTTCACACCCTTATTTGACTATACCCTTTACACGTAAGTTTTCCAATAATGATAAGAGCAAGGAAGTTGAAATTACCTACTCAAAATCAGTGCTGGGTTGAGATTTTATGTGCTAAAATTAAATTTTCTACTTAAATATTGAGGGAACTACGCTACATTAAACTCTGAAATTTACATTCAACACTTATTTGATCGTCAATATTCCTACCCATTTTACTAAATATTGGATCTCCTATTGAAAAAAATATTAAATCTTTAGAAACTTAAAAATAATATAATTCCTATTGGGATAATGTTGAAATAATTTCTTCAAAATTAGTTCCTGCAAAACAATGCTGATAATACTCTTCTTTGGAATTGTTTGTCAAAATCATAAAATCGAAACTTTGTTTAAGGAGAAGTGCAAAGATCTAGGAGATTGAAACTATGCATCCAAGAATAATGTAAGATTAATTTTCTAAGACCCTCGTTTCACTTTTATTAGCCAAATATTAAAACGGAGATTGAATGTTTAACTCCGGAATGGTTTGGAAACGATTTTTTGAGAATTTGCTGCAATGTACCCACTCGGAGTTAATAAAGGCAAAGTTGATATGAGTTTTGCTGAGTAGAGATGTAAATGTTTATTACGTAAACTGAGTTTGCCAATAATAAGGAATAGAAAATACTGAATTCCAAAATAAGGAAAGTCTTAAAGTAGTGCTATAGAACGACGCAGCATGGTTTCAAATAAATCGCTGAATCTTAAAAACTATTTCACCTATGAAGTCCCAATCTCACAAAAGTTCCTTTGAGACACGTGGAACTTTGCATGCAAAATTTAGCGTAAATCCAAAATGGTCTAGTGACACAGTTTTCTAAAATTAGACCACTATACACGAAATAAAGCAATTGAAACATTCAAATGAATATATGCTGACATTGTATTTATATTATATTTTCATTGTATTTCCTTTGTTTTTATATCCATTTTATAAGAAAGCAGCATTGGTAAGGAAACCTAAAAGTTACATGCTTTGAAACCAAATTAATTTGATTAATATTTTTGTGACGATTTAATTCATCTATTACATATCATATATCATACAAGATCAATAATATATTGAAACACTGAAGTAAAAATGATGAAAAGGTATTTAGACTCATGGAAAACTAAAGAATATTCTTCCGCATGTTCAGAACACAGTCAATAACTTCCTACCAAGATGACTGCTCGATTTTAGTTCTCAATTATTATCGTGTAAAAATATATATTAATAAGTGACTATTGCGAAAAGATTCGGGATATCATTCCCTTCGCAAAGTGCCAAGCCAGTGCACCAATATTTTCTGCAAGCCAAAAAAAAGGATAAAATTGCAAATATTCAGATATGAGTTTCTTATTATTATCCTAAAAGCGAAACGGAAAATATTACAAAACATAGAACACTTAAACCCGCAGTACACCGTATGTTGTTTTTTTCTAGGATTAACATCAAATAAGTGTGGTAAGTAGCTGAAATTAAGAAACTTAAACAAATCTACCAACATATTATTAAACTTTTAAGTCCATCGTACAAAACAAATGAAAATGTATGCATGTAACAGTTACCAAAAACCGTCTCTCGCATGTCATGTTCGCAGTCATTTTGAAAAATAAAACAGCAATATGAAATGTTTGCCCGTTCCTCCAAAGAGATGGCTTATGCAAACCGCTGTACACGACTGTATCACGCAATCTACGTCCAAGGGGCAACAGGTAGACGTGTAAAGGCAGCATTTCAGCATGTAAAGCTTGGATTATCCTTTTAAAACAAGGAGTTAAAATCACTATCCCTAAGCGTATTCAGTTTTGGTCATGGAATAGTTCGTAAAAATATAGATATTTGAGACTGTGAATGAAACTAGTAAAAGAGGCTGATTTCCGAAATATTAATCGAAATAACTTCTATCGCAATATAATCAACATGTGTGACATAACCTTTCCAACGGGTAAATTTAAACAGGTAATCTGCTAAAGACATATTTAAAGGTAAATCATTTATTATCCACTTTAAAAAATAAATTTGAGTTTTAAAACTAGTGTTAAAAAACTTGCATTATTATATTGACATTATTATATTTAAGAGTACATGTGCTTATACAATTTAAAATAAAGTTTCTCAAAAACTCAACAGTTTTCTGGGAAAATGAGCTCAAAATTCAGCATTTTCAGAACCGCTCAGACGACATTTTCTCAAAAATAGGTCCAAATGTTTCATTCAAATCAAAGGATAGTGCTAATTGCACTGTTTAATATGATGTAAAGTTCTTTTTGGTGTATTCTTTTGTTAAACAAATGTATTTTCAAAAGTAAAATTTTAAAAATTTCCTCAATGTAGTTTTCTCAATGTTTTTAAATATCTCTCACGCCATTAATATGCGTATTTTCAGCTCTTTAAAAACACTATTGCTTTTGGAAGTTAAAGTGGTTTAAATGACTTAAAATGAAGTTTTTCGAAAACTCAATAGATTTCCGTGAAAAAGATCTTCAAATTGCACATTTACTCTAATGCTTAATCGCAATTTTCTTCAAAAAGATTTCAAATTTTTCAATTAAAATTTCTATTTAGGAAGAGGTTTTACTCATTTTTAGTATTCTTAAAGTAATATTTCGGTTCTACAATTAGGAAATCGAAAAGTTGAGAAAATATCAAAAAATGTACTTTCGACAACAATAGTTGCAAGAGGGTGAAGCAAGACCAAAAAGCCAGTCCACACCAAGAAAATTAGAAAAATTTATTACGAAAAAGCCTGTGTCATTCTGCAGTACTACTAAGTTTTGTCAACTGTATGTTGCAGGCAATCTTGCGCAAAAAATAAAACTTGCAATTTTAGCGTAATCTGCGGAAATCGGAGCTATGCCACCTTTATAAGTGTTCTTTGCTCTATTTTTACAAGACGTTTGAAGAAATAAAGGTACTACAGAATGGCACAGAATTTCTCCTAATGAAGTTTTCTAATTTCCTTGTGTGGACTGGTACTGTACAATCTTGCCCTTCCATCTTGCCTGCTCCAGTTTATACAGCCCAAAGAACAATTTTTTAAAAATTTTCTCATCTTTTCGATTTTCAAATAGAACCAAAATATTATTTTAAGAATATTAAAGAAGTCTAAAACCTCATCCTAAATAGCAATTTTCATTGAAAAATTTGGATCTGTTGTTAAGAAAATTAAGCTTTACTGTAAAAGCGAAATTTAAAAATATTAAAAAATCTAATTAGTTTTAAAAATATAAAATTCATCTGTATATAAAACTTTTAAAAGGTGCATATTAACGGCGTGTTTAAAAATAATTTTTTTTTTAAAAAAAAAAAATTAACTTTATTATAAAACAGTGATATTACTACTATACGTTCAATAATTTTGAAGAAAAAATGTGAGCCATTTTTGAGATTTTTTGAGCGTTTCTGAAAATGCAGAGTTTTAGGCTCATTTACGTAGAAAAGTGTTCCGTTTTCGAGAAACTTTATTTGATATAATTTAAGGAACGTGTACTCATAAATACAATAACCTCTAATATAAATATTGCCGACGTGAAACACAACAACAATACAGTAAAAACGACAGTAACACGACAGTACAAAAATTACATTTGTCTAATTTTTGAAGAAAAAAAAACAACAACAAAGGAATAGAGCAATATGACATTTATTTCATCGTATAGGGTTTGTTTCAAATTATTCCTACTAAAAATTTAAAGTAAAAAAATTGGAACCGTTTTTGGAAAAGTTTTTTAGAAACTTTTGAAAATGTCCGGGGGCTTCATGTAATGTATCCCCATCTTTTGAAAAATGTTTTTCAAAATTTTAAAGCTTGAACTAAGGCCAGATGGACAGGGGTTTCTTTAATTGCGAAAACATCTTACGCCTGGTTTGGGCGCTAGTAGTTTTCACGGACAGGCGGACGAACAAACAGACGGACGGACGGGTGGACGTTTTGAAAAAATAAATTTTTGGTATCAGTTTACCCCAAAACGTATATTTCCGTTGAAATCTCGAAATCAATTTTTCGAAGCTCTACCTACCTCTTATGAGTGAAAGTGCATCAAATGACTACTAATGAAATTTATCGAAAACTTAATAGTTTTCTGAGAAAAAGAGCTTAAAATTTCGCATTTATTATAAGTCTTAAATGTAATTTTCATAGAAACGGGTAAACATTTTTCAATAAAAATTACTCTCTATGACGAGGTTTTACTCTTCATTAATATTCTTGAAATAATATTTCAGTTGTACTGTTCGGAAACCAAAAATTAGTACCACAAAACACATTTAAAAAATATGTACATTTTAGTTAAACATGGAAAACAATATTATTAAATTAAATTTAGTAAAGTCAGTGCTTATTGAAATTATTCACTAATTTATTAACATGTATCTTATTTTTGTGAATTTTCACCAACATTTTCAGTAAATTTATGAAGAGTTTCTTAAGAATAAGCGTCTCTTGAAAGTTGAAAACATTTATTTGTGTTTTACAAAATTATAATAGGCAGCGTAATCTTAAATACGGTCTCAAAGTCGACATTCCTTTAAATAAATCAGATGAAAAAGATTACATTTATTTATTGAAATTACCTAATATTATTCAATTACCTCATTTAAGTATTATAGAGAGCAAAAATATTACATTTATGCATGTATATATTTTACTTATATTTTTTTTAACACTTCACTAGCTCACGAAAATATACTTTATATCTACAAGAATACTCATACTTTTGAATACTTTCCATGCTTTCCAAAATACTTGAAAATAAGGAATTTGCTAGAAACGTCCTCTCATAAAACGATTATTTTTTCTTCTTCTTCTGCGGGGGTCCTACAGCTTTGGCCGCTTCCCGCACCTCCGACGCCACAGGTCTCGGTCACGATGCATCTGATCGGGGTTTCTTTTAGCGAGAGTTGAGTTTTTACGAATGCTGGGGAGCTGGCCCAACGATTCAACCCCCACTCTGGAGGGCCATAATGATTTTTTGTGAAACAATAAATTCTGAACCGTAAGATTGGTTAAAGTGCAAATTTAAAAATAATATTTTAATCGTCATACTACTCATGTCTATAAACATGCGAGAAAGCCTCGCGTACTTGTTCATGCGAACCACAAGGAAACCTACGGACGACTTACCTCACGAAGTATAACAATACATGCAGCAATCGGTAAAAACAATTTAAGCTGATACGAAGGGATAGGAATAAATAAAATGGTGTCTGTGTCAGCGGTCTCGTGCGTTTGATTGAGTTCCTTATTTTACTTTCCCATCAACTGTTCCATACACGCACGGTATTGTAAAATACCACATCTCCAGGAAAGTGGACTATTTAAAGTCAACAGAGAGCCACAACTGCTTCCAACAGTAAATAAAATGCTGCTTTTACGTGTAATAATATGAAACACGATCGGGATTAAGTAATAAGCTTAGTCATTTTTTGCAATAATTGAAATTTTACCTTTGGAAATATCCGCATCGATTGAGTCTTTGAACAAAATACGACGTATACTGCCCGACAAAAGATTTTATCCGGAGTGGTGCGATAACAGCGAAATAGCGCTCTCATTCGGGTATTATGAGCTTTATAATGAAATGAGTGTTCTCATGGGTTCATTATAACAATGTTTAAGCCAGGAATATTACAGGCAGTTCAGAAATGGTTTATCATAACTGAAACAAATATTGTAACTTGGGACCTACAGCAGCCAAATATTCTCACACATTAAACGACCCATAAAAAATGCTAATAAAGCGTTCTCGTGTTTCTTTGTAACTGCACTACAACACCGACGTCGACCTATTATTTGTTCAGCATTCACAAACTTGTCAATGGCTTCCAACTCCCTTAATTTTGGAGCATCATCAAGAATCAATATTATTTTACAGCGGCAGTCCTTCACTTATTTGAGTTATATATTGTTTTTTAAATCGGGTTGACAGAAACAAACCATTAAGAACGAAGGAATTAAAATGCATATTTGTCATTCATTTTTCAAACACCTAGCTTCACTATGAGACAGATATCACACTACAAACCCTCATTGTATTTCGCAATCACCTATTCATTCTTTTGAAATCAAAACTATTCCTCACTTTACTTTTGATGTCAATACAACACATACTAACGCGAGATTGATTTCTGAGTTCTTAGTCTCTGTGAATATCACTCCACGGTTTTTGAGTACCATATACAATAAACACAACTAATTTATTACGTAATAATAACTTAACACTCACAATTTTTCACCATCAGATTACATCGGAAAACAAATGCCTCGCTACCTTTACATAACAATAAAATGGTTTCCTTTCTCTTCGTAATTTAATGAAACCCGAAACCATACGAACGTGAACGAAATCCTGGTGAAAATCCCTTACCCGCCGTTTGCCGTTACGAAATAACAACTATTATTAATTGCATAAAGATGAAACATAGGTTGTCTGCTAGTAAGTTTTTTCTTCATAAAAGTTCCAATAATTACTTTTGTACTGTCAGTACTCTCTCCGTAGGAGGAACGTTCGCACTCGACATTAGTAGCGCGCATTTGTATATCGTGTGTACTTTTCTTTGTCTACAACTTTCATGAAATATGTTTTCAACATTATACCACCTATCAAGGTCAATTTTATCATGATATTTCAACTAATTCTATGTAAATTGACCTGATGATGGAGGCACAACTTGACCTTTGAAACGTTGCCACTCTGTTTCTTGTTTCAAGACACTATTGTAATGTAAAAATCATTTATTTTTTAATAAATGTATTTGTGACTGTCTATAAAAAGTAATTATTGGAACGTTTATTAAAAAAATAAATTATTAATTGCCTTTGTAAACATGTACATTCCGTTTACATTTAGCACTTTGTTTTGTTAATAACGCAAAAATTGGGACTTTTCTCCCTGGCAAAGTGCCCTAGTTTGATGAAAATGTTACTTGGGCGACTGAACTATACACGACATTGATTTTACATTCTCTATTTTTGCGCTCTGCTTGAGTTAACATCGCACTGAATGAGATCTCACTCGGTGTTGTTGATGCTTCAGTTTGGCGAAACTTTTGAATAAAATACAGAGAGATTATCAACTCTTAACAGTTTGTCAATGTTTGATACAGTTTAAAAAATTAATGCGAACATTTATTTTAAAATATAGCCACAAAAAATTACAATGCACGATGTTTTTGCTAATCAGTGCAAGAAAGGGAACATTTAGGAAATATCTGCTGGCTAATATATTAGAATAAAAAATAAAAAATGACTCAGTTAATCCTACATTATATATTGAAAAATTCTGTTTCATATAACAGCATAATGAAACTCGTATCCCTTCATGTCGAACTATATTTACCAATAATTATAAGCGATTCTCGACTCTCGATTTAACTACCTTGTTTTATTCTACGGGATTGAACGATAGTCTTTGTCATACCATTAATCTCACCAAAAATGAATGAGAATGAATGATGTCGATCAATATTAGTAATTAAATTAATTATATACCCTATCTGTGAAATGTATTCAGTATTACGCAATCATTCGTCTCGTATGATCCTATGCATTCCCTGTATTCAAAAGCTATTGGCGGCTAGCGTGCATTAGTGGCCTGAATGCATTAACTAACTGACCTTGCGATCTGGTGCACACATTCAATGCCACCCATGTTTATTGTATTTTCTTATTTAACTATCCATATAATAACACAGTGTTCTTACTTGTTTTATTAACATGCCATAATGTTTTTAAATACATGAACGAACAAAATATACGTTAATATATCGATAAATAAAATTGTTGTCATATTTTATAAAATATGAAGAATAGTATCCCTACATTTTTTGAAGTGTCTTTTTATTTCAGTGCAGAAACCTCAAAATATGTGTGGTAGTGTGCAGAAAAGTATAAAAATTGTACGTGTGAAAGGAAAAACTAGAAACAGAGTACTTTTATATTTAATATTTATTATCATCTGAATAACTGATGAAAACGTAGATTTGCACTTTCATCTTACTACGACTTCAAGTAACGTATAGTTGAACTGTGTTATATATAATGAAATAGATAAAAAATCGTCTCAATACTTAGAACTGCTACCAAACATCCGTGTTCTTGCAAACGTTAAAGCCACATGTTCATCAAAACTTGTAATATTGATTAACATGAAACCAACATGGGATATCATAAACGTTGTACAAGGATCAATCATATGAAGAAGCAAAATATACATTCTTTGAAGAGAATTTTTATTTCTCAAAATTCTCGACTCAAGTGTTTAAGCATCTATTTCTCCTGATAATTTCTTGTTCATACGAGTATGTTGGTTTCTGGCGTTAAATGTGGGACTTGGCGAAATTCGTGAATTATGAAAATTGACAATAAAGATTCGAATTGTACGGTCGCCAGCTGTTTAAAACAGCACAACTTAACCTTTTGAACAAAACCTTGCCTTAAAACAAAATAAGGCGAGGTGACCATGCGTTTACTTAATTAAGTGTTTTCGGGGCTAATACAGAGAACCCCTAAGCCATCGGAATCGAGAAGATTGTCGTCACATTCGAAACCTTTCGAAAGGTCGCCCCAGATTCGGAAAGAAACAGGAACATAAATTCTATAGGATCTCTGAGAGTGGAGATATGATAATTCAAATAACTTACATGTGTTACGTTTATTACAAAACTATGAGAGAATACCAAGTAATTTTTTTTTGCTGTATAGAAACAGAGGTTGCTGCAAAAAAAAAAAAACAATACAGCATTACGAATACCAATACAAAATTGACAGACGGGGAGATGTCGTCTCTTTACAAAAATACTGTGAGAAAAACAGGAACACAATTCAAAGGCACTTCCAGCAATACGCGTTAACCTTACACAGAATTACTGTATTTCGAACAACCTCAACAATGTCCACTTTAGGACGAGGAAGTCGAATACGCAAATAGACAAAAGTGACAAAGAAGCCGACCTCGGCTACCTTTCAATACAAAAAAAGGGATGATATACAGAACTATTACAAACGAGCCATTCAAAAGTTAAAACCAAATTTAGTATGAGTGCGTGAATACAACGTTGTATGGAAATGGATATTTTACCAAAACGTATACCTTTATACTAAGTTTATCAACGAAACAGGAATACTCTGGAATGAAGCAGAACGGCCGAACACTGCCCGTCCTTGCTCCATTCAACAGGCCACGGCCTCACGACTGCTGAACTACATACTGCCTTACAACGCCCGTACGTAATCGAGCCAGTGCGTTGCGGCGGCGTGCCGTTGCCCAGCCGACTCGTTTGCCCGCTTCGGGACCAGATTTGAAGCAGCTATTCAAATGGCCACTGCCAGAAAGCCGTACGGGCACATCCGACGCCTTCTAACGAAGCTCAGAACTGCCGAATGCGACCAATGCCGTCTTACTCACGACAGGAGCGAAAAAACTGCAACATTAACAATATCAATTAGAAATGCACAGTACAAAAATGGCACACCACAACAATTTCGGAGGCCAACAAACAACCAGACGCTGCCAAAATCTGCACCGTAAACCACAAAAGCGAAAAACGAACAAAGAGAGTAAACCTACTTCACAACAAAGGCTTACACGACCATCAATGAACACCGAAAATACCAAACACAAGATCCAATTCCATAATATTAAAATTATTATTGCCTAAATCAGGCTAAAAAGCACTCATACATACATAAAACCACAAACTAACGACTCAGAAGGAGCCGGGCCTTATTACACATGAACAATGGCTCGTAGCATGACTATGGAAAAGACGCGCTCCAGGCACGTACAAGCAAAGTTACAACAACAAAACTGCGAAAGGCAAAAGGCTGTGGTATAAGGCGGCAAAAGGCTACATGACAAATGGCAAAAGGTAACAAGGCTGTGGCATAAGGCTACACGGCATAAGGCGAGGTGCGCTGGTCGCGCACCGGCTTATATAGGCCTCCCAGAAGGGGAGGGGGGTCGCTTAAAAGCCAGCGAGGCGTAGCGGGGAAATATCGATTCACAAACAGTTATACAAACTCCTTGTTCGTAAAGGTTCCGTTTACCCCTTAGAGGGTAGGCAATCAGCGGTACAATGCTGCATGGCGGAACGACAGGGGTTGGTCGATGGTGGAGTCCCCTGGCGGTAATGCCAGAACTAAAGTTGGTGGATATGAAATAATTTTTTATTTTGTTATAAAAACCTTATTTTTGCAGCTATAAAAGCAAACAAGATGTCTGTACAACCCCAAATTTACTCTGAATTGCAGATTTTGTTGGTAGAACCCGCGACAACGAGTCATTTCCTTGTAATAAATAAAAACCTGTTTTGAAAGTAATAAAAAACATTACACAAATTACCAATTTTTCCTCAGAGTCAAACCAACCGAAAAATTTGAAGCTTATAACAAAATCTTAGGTTTTTGGAACCTTCTCATGGTCATGAGATCACAGTTTGAATTTTCCAATTGACCATTTTTGAGAAAATTGATGACAAAAATTACCTATATGCTAACATGCTTAACCTAATTACAGGATAAGTCCTTACAAACTATGAGTACAAAACCTTCTGAGATGGACTTCTCGGATGAATGTTGGCTTCTAGATGATGTCGTAGCCCAATTTTCAAGCACTGTGGTTCTCTTAAATTTTCCAAATTTAACATCTGGTGTAGTCTCTGCTTCACTTCCAGAAACACCTCACTCATCCAAAGTAAACAGACGCCTTGCCAGGCTACTTTGGAGATTACTAAAGGTCTGGAAGTCGCAAGGCAACAAAGTTTAGGATGTATAGTGGGTGTTCCAACACCTTCCATCGCGTGATCACCTTCATTCTACGAACGATCTCATGTAGTGTGACTGGAAGAGGGGGCTCAGGGCATCAACGGATGTCACTGCAGAGCCTCTGACTGGAAGGATCCAGTTCGAGTGCCCACCACAATGGCAGGATTTCCGACACTAGCTAGATTGCTAGGACGAGTTCCATCGCCTCTGGCGGTCGGTTGCTCTGATCGGTAGTTTTCCGTGGTTTCTCCAATCAACACTAGATGAATGCCGGAGCAGTACCCTACCAAACGGGCCACGGACCAAGCGCGATCTGTCCTTCCTCTTACTGGTCCTATCCTATCCCTTACCTACACACACTTACACTTACATGCATTTCTCTACTATGTCGGGAGATACACGGTTGGGAAAAAAAACCACTAGCCGCCTGCAAGCGGGGAAAGATTACCGCCGCTTCTCGTGACAACAAAATGCTTTACACTTACGGGACTAACGACCTCAGCAGTTGACACGCCCGGAAACACAACCAACTAGCCACGGTATTGGCCTATTGGTATCTTTGTAATTGTCTTCTTTTCCCGGTTTTATCAATCAATTAAATAAAGCAACGTCTTTGGTAGCTCAAAACTGCACCAGATCCGTAGGCCGAGAGCACTTCAACGCCGCCTTTGAGAAGGCCATTGTGCCATTACACGTCATGCCCTGGGCATGAAGATTGACCCAACTGGGAAAACATCTTTGCAAATAAAAGTATCCAAAATTTTTTATGACAATCAATTTTTTCAGCAATTGCAAACAAACTTTTTCTTTGTAACTGTTAGTTATGTGATATCAACTGAGTGAGAGTGAGTTAATTTCGGAATGGTTCCTCGATTATTCTACTGCAGAGGTAATTCAATGGGATATTAGTTCCCTCACTAAGCACCTGATGATATAAAAAAACTAGTTACGAAACGTTGTGCAATTGCTGAAATAAGTAATTGTCATAAAAAACTTTGGATACTTTTATTTGCAAACATATATTGACAATCAAGAAGAAATATTGATTTTGGGAAAACATCTCTCAATGAGTAGTGTTAACTCCAAAATATCTCCCATGGCAACGCGCGATATGGCTTTTAGTAGACCATTTGTCGTTTTCAGGTGACCTATGTAAATTTTCCACATCAAACGTCGTGCTGTCAAATACATTATATAAGCCTCAAAACTCGAGGAGACGTAGATAACTTTTAGGCTAACTTTATGCACGGTAAATATTAATTTTCAAAGGTTTTGAAATACATCCGGCATTCTCTTTTTGAGAACGCTCATAGTTTCAACAGCACTTCTGGTAGCGGAACGTCATTCGTTTCCATTATTTGGCGTCCAAAACGTGTTTGAAGCCCCAAAATACCATTACACTCAGCCAGAAACCATCTGTTGACAGACCGAGATTACCCAATGCTTCTAGAGGCTATCCAAATGTGCATAATAAAAATGTGTAAACAATTCGCAGGAACCTTCTTCATGCAGAATAATATTTTCGTTTGTATTCTAAAATATTTATGTATTCAAAAACGCACTTGTGTATTTTCTCAACAAGACGTTAGAGGTTTTTTTAGTAGCATTCATCGACAGAGTGGAAAAACTGGGTTAGGCCATGCGACCAATGTACCGCTATACTAGGCCACAGCGTGATTTGTAGATGTTGAACTTCACGATAGTCTCTTGTTCTCAAACTGTGAGATAAGAGTGCAAGGGTGCATTACATTCGCTACTGCAACAGGATCTATACGAATTACTTAACACCAGTAAGAAGATTGAAACATAATAGAAATTATTCCATTTCAAATTCTGGAAGCACACAGTTTCGTAACCGAAAATAGATTTTAAATATCACAGCGTATTAATTTTATCTACTATATTTATATAGCGCCAATTTTTAAGAACAAAAACAAACGAGTGTTAAAGCAATATATCGATTTGATTTGATATTTTCGTGTTTCCGGGCGTGTCATCTGCTTTGGTCATTAGTCCCGTTAGTGTAGTGCATGTTGTTTTCTCGGGAGATGGCGGTGATTTTCCCTCGCTGGATGGCGAGATCCGGCGCCGACCTACCGTCGGCTAGTGGGGTTTCCCCCTAACCAGGACTCTCCCACCAGCGGGGCACCGTCCCAGCCAGAACAAGCTCTAAGCTCCCGACCGGTCTCCTGGAGTATGTGATAGTGTAGTGCATGTTAGTGTAAGTGTGTGTGTGTGTGTGTGTGTGTGTGTGTGTGTGTGTGTGTGTGGAAGGGGAGAGGATAGGACAAGGAAGAGGAAGGACAGATCGCGCGCGGTCCGTGGCCTGTACTCGAACCTAGGACCTCCCGGTCAGAGGCGCTGCAGTGACTTCAGTTAATGCACTGCGCTACCGCTCCCGATCAATATATCAAAATTCATAGCCTTTTCGTAATGATGATACGCATGATAAGGAATTACATACTTATATCTGTATGTGATTCTATCTAAAATTCCACACATCGCACATCATTGTTTCAAAAGTGAAAATAGCTTCCAAATGGAACGTTAATGCGAACGTTTCTGCCGCCACGTGCTAAAGAGTGCGAGGACGCTTCAAAAATGTAACAGAACGCCCAAAACGATAATTAATGTTACACATTTCGGACTGTTTTGGAATATTTCAAAATATATCACACTTTTTCCATAAAAGATACGGAAATATGTTTGTAAGGTCGCTTTGTTCTCAGGTTTTGTATCACGATAGTGTGTGTTGCATTATTATTGTGTGGTTGGTTTGCTGGGCACCTACTTTTCTTTTATATGTCTCTCTTTCAATTTCGTCTAAAGACTCTTTGATGCAGTCTTGGCGGGTAATATCTCATCCAGGAGTAGCACAGTGTGGTTCAGGTTTTTGTATTGATGGTGTCTTATAAAAGTTGCAAAACAGCCTCATATTCTCAGCATACTATACATAGCAGAAATATTATTAGGTTCGTGATTAGTTGGCCGTCGCGGTGTTCTTGTCAGTTTTGCCAACGTTTCCGACGTTATTTTCTGATTGATTTTGAGCGCGTGAGTGCTGTAACCACTTCCCTTCTGCATATCGTCTATACACTATTTGCTCACTTGAGTTAAAAATACAACCTAAACACTTTTTTACCGGACTATAGAAATTTTGTTATTTACCTTATTCGCCAAACATAAAACAGTATTTATCAGCTTAAGGCAATAATTTCAATAAATTTTAGTCAAAAATTAAAAATTCTTAAAATTGGTAAGACACTACGTGCCTGCACAAAAAATTAAGTAACTGGCGTAATTAGATAGTCTTGCAAGTAACGAAATTAAGTAGCAAACTGTTAACATTCGGCAACCGTAGGACACAATCAGAGCATTCTCTTGTTTAAAAGATTTGTACAAAATATGTTGGACTCGCAGACAGAAATTCACTCGCAAATTTTAGAAAAAACAACATTTATATGCACATAAATACGTTTATTTTGTGAGTTCCACATATAAACAAGAGGACGTTCCCGGAGAAGAACACACAAAATTCCATATCCGGTATTTTGAAGAAAATTTACTTGACTGTGATCAAACGTGAATAATTTGTTTTAGCTGTCACTCATACAGGTGACGTGTTTCCTTAGGGAACCTTTAATATTCGAAGCTTTGGGACATATAGCAGAGTATCTATTTTTTTTAATAAAAGGGTAGTTCACTATAAGTTTAACGGAAAAGAATCATTCCACTCATAAATTTGAGAAAAAGGCGCGTATTATATGCAAATATGTACGGCAGTTGTATGAATTGTGACTTAAAAATCAGGCCAATAATAAACAACAAAACGTAGGGGTAGAAAAATACACAACATTTTATATCCTCTATGTTTAAGAAACTTCAACTGTCTGTGATCAAAGGTAAGTAATTTATTTCAGTTGTTATTTACACTAGAGACAAAACTGTTAAGAAAACTGACAATATTCAGCAGGATTTTGACACGTGGCCAAGTATTTATTTTTAGAAAAATTCCCTTGTACAATGTGTGTGTAATACGGAGGCTTTTCTCTCGTAAATTTTAGAGAAAAGAATTGCGTGCTGTATGCAAATAAATAAGGGGATATATAAGTTTTGACGTATAAAACATTTCACGTTTAAACAAAAGGGCCTTGCGGAACACCCGAATTTCCTATGCTCTCCCCCGGTGCGGGCGGTTAGAGCGAGCTCCGCAGAGAAAAATGTAATTGCGGGATGCAGGCGGTCGCCTCCAAGTCTACGCGAATAAAAGTGAGCTTTAATTAATCCGTTGGATTAAAATCACGCACAGGCGCCACCTCCTGCCCCCGTCGCGCACCGCCTCCTCGCCACCCGTTGCAACTGCGCGCCATCTGTCACTCTCCTTCGGTTCGCAGCACTGGCGGAAACCCTCATGTCATTTGTTATTGTTTCGTTGCAGTTAGTCAACGTTTCTGTGTGCCGCGGCTGCGACCCATGAACTCGTATCCCTGAATTTATTTGTTCCGTTTTTCTTCTATGCCGTAGTTACCGCCACTACATTCTCTACGGTTCTTGGGACAGAATTGTGTGATTCATCACGTAACGTGATAATGTAATTATTCACGGACTGTGCCCGGCGAGATCTGATCAGTCGCCTTTTGATGTTTTGTGGGAATTGAGTGTACAAAAATAGTATACTCACAATATGGGAAAATAAAGATAAAATAGGGAGAAATAATGTCAAAGGGTAACAAGAATACTTAAACGAAAGAGATTCGCCACGTGTGTTGTTAGTGCAAGAGGTGCATAGAAGTGACGGAGATTATTATCAAACTTTTCTGTGAAGTTAGTTGTACTAAAGTACACGGCATGGCCAGAGAAGCGGTCGTCTACTTAGAGTCGCCCAATGAGAGTTTATCACACGTGCACCTTCAGTGTATGTAGACAACGGTCTACAAATAGACACTTTGTAGTTAAAATGTACCCTTATCTTGAACACGTGGAACTTCCAAAAAATGAAAAGTTTTACATTTCTGCTTCTTTCATTTTTTTCTAAAAAGTTTTCTTTTTATCTCATGAGTGAGTAGGGTGTAGTGTAGAGCAGTGCAGTGCAGTTAAGTGTAGTGAACGCGATCAATGAATTTAAAAAAATGCAGCCAATATTTATGTAGCTGGTATTAAATTTTAGCATCACCAACATATAATTATTGGATATCATGACAGAGTTGAAATATTTGTTATAATACTTAATATTAATGATAGTATTGAGATATACCAAAATTTTCCTCTCTCTCTACATCTATATCTGCTAAAGATCTTAGCGTCCGGCTTGCTGGGTCAATGGGTCACGATATATTATAATCCTTATTACCTCTGTAATGGATTATAGGATCCGCCGACTATACAGCGCAGCTGGGAATCTGAAATAGAATGATTCTATTCCTAGTTCATTTCTGTTTGGATTGACTAAATGAAAGATCACTTTCTTTTCTAAAGAACAAAAAATCAACAAAGTTTATTTTTGCCTTTCTAAAAAACAATTTAGAGAATTTACAATTTTTAGGCCTTTGATCAAGATATCTTTCAATTTACACCTTATACCGCGGTTAACTTATCTTTTCTTCGTTGATGTCCCTCGTAGACTTCTCAGCCGAAATATCTTGCGATCTTGCCGTAGTCCAAAGTTCCAATTTATACACCAATATTGCTTCCACATCAAAATATCTGCAATATCATTCACTTCCCAAACGATCAGTTCAGTAGCGCGTTTCAGAGCAGAATGAAATCTTCCTGCATGATTCATCCCTCGAAGACTTCGTATTAAACTACCTTCATTTTTTTCATAACATTTGACCGTCCTTCTCTCATCCAGCCAATCTAATGCATTTAGAAAAAACAAAAACTACATTGTTTATTCACGGTCGTTGCTAAGCTCTAGCTCTCGTGATATTTCGTAATGCATGTTCCACCATATTGTCTACAAATAAATGTTAGTTTATTTTAATGTGACAAATGGGTATGTCACAGCTTCCCCTCTCCAAGCGTCATTTGGTTTGCTACAACCTAACTAAATGACAAGGCTAAAATTGAACACTTTCTTCTTGCTTCTTCACACTAAACGACATTAACACTACACTTTGCACTGCACTAGGTCTTGTTACTTGCTGCCTTAAAACTATTTACATTTTCCTTTCGGAATGTGCCAACAATAACCATTTCATCAGGTATTCTAATAACCGTATCTGCCTAATATTTGCTCCCCATTAACTTCATTGAATACACATACACATTAAATTAAACTCCCTACACAAACTGACAAAATACACATAATAACAAAACAATAACAAAAGAAAAACTATTACACCTAATATTTACAACTATTTACAAATTTCTGTTATGACCAGTATATTTAATCATGCGTGTCGTCCCTCATATACGGCTTCATGTTCCTGTAGTTATATGTTCCCATTTGCCGTCCATTTTCATCATTCAAAATCGCGGCATTCTTGCTTAATACTTTACAAATTCAGTACAGTTCTTTATACAACGGGAAAAATTTATAAAATAGCTTCTTATCCACTGACGACACTTGAGGTACTCTAATTAACACTTCATCACCCTCCTTATACTCGCCTCGAAAGCATTGTTTCTGTTTTAGCTTTCTTTTAGCTGCTGCCTCCCTCAAATTGTCATAAATTATTCGCGTATCTCTCACATCATCTGGGTGTAGTCCAATTTGCCAGTACGACGCAGTAAAATCCAGTCCCGTGAATATCCGAGCTCCTTTTACCTTCCACATCATTTCATCTAATTTCGGCGGTTTTTCATGACGAGCGATGGTCTTGCTATTGAGTTTCCTAGCATCAACACAAAATCTGATCTTATTGTCTTTCTTACGAACTATCACTATTGGGCTTATATACGGTGTCATCGATTTTTTTATTATACCATCCTCAAGCATCGTGTTTATTTGTTTACGTACTTCGCTTTTATATACATGGGGATCGGATATTGTTTCAGATTAAAAGGTTCCTCATCCATCAATTCAATTTTAAATTGATATCCCTTTACCGCCGCCCTTGAACTTCCAAAAATATCTCGATATTCATTGACTAACATTTCAATAGCTTCACTAGCATCTATTCCGTTTTCGTCGACCGCGCCCTCCGCTGCCGTGTGGATCTGGTCCTGGTCTCTTCAATTTGTTCCGCAATATCCAAATACACATATCTTCGCCCTCCTGGTCTTTGATCCTAAACAATGTTGTTGCCCTTTGTCACCTCGTAACAATACACTCCTGTTACCTATGTCGACCTTGGCGTCACACATTTTAGGCCATCAATCCCAAAATAATTGGACGAATCAAATTCTTCACTACAATGGCCGGAAACTGGTGTGATCCTTGAACTTCCACATCCACCCAAATTTGCCGACTTCTCGTTTCGATGCGCCTTCCATTAGCTGTCGAATATCCAAACTCCTGGTGGGTAGCTCATCAATTTTATTTCCTTTTTCTTTAACTGCTCATACAATTTTCCGACACTGCACAAACATTAGCACCTGTGTCAATTAAAATGTCTACAGGTATATTCCGAAATATCCCCTTCAACATTAAACACGTGCTATTCTCCGCCCGTTCGTCCGTATCTTCCCTTAATAAATCTTCCGCCAATACTTCAATGAATTCATTTTCTAACTGTTCGATCTTGTCCTTAATGTCCGACGTATATTTCCCAGATTCAGATTCTTGCACCATTTTAATGTTTCTAAGTCCCTCCGATATTCGTTTTTCTAATTTAAAATCCGAATTAACTAATTTAGATTCTATGTTTTCAATTGTTTCGCCATGTTGAAGCGACATTGCGTTTAAATTATCTACACGCGATTCGACGATTGTCAACTTTTCGCATTGTTGGTCATGTAAATGTCCTAATGTCACAATGTTTTCCTGTGAATCATTAACTTGGGAATTAATTTTGTCGCCAGATTCTTTTAATTCCCTCTGCATTTAGTCGACTTGATTATTAAAAGACTCAATTTTACAATGAATGATGTTAAATTCAGCCGATGTATCCACCCGTAATTGCACTATTTCCTCGTGAATTTCCTGACGAAAATTCTTCAATTCTAATGACATTTCCGATGTCATTCCTTCCAATTTAGCGTTATTTTTTTCAAATTCAATATTCATATCTGAAGTGATTCCATCTAATTTAGTATTATTATGCTCAAGTTTTGCGTTCATTTCAGCTAACATCTTAAGAATTAAATTATTAGGGTCCATATTTTCTAACGGTGCAGCCATTATTTCCTTTTCTTGTGGTTCAATCTCAATAATTTCACGCGAAATTTCTCTGTTAAATTATTTTAAAATCACACCAATGAAATGGTCTTGGCCCTTTCTTATAATTAATAATTAATTTCAAATGTCAATCCATAAATTTCAGATTCCCTTTGGATCACTATATTATAATTTATAAGACTAATTTTATCCGTGTCACCAATTGTTATAAATTATAACAAATTATGCATCACGTTGAGGCGCCATTTTGAGATATACAAAATTTTCCTCTCTCTACATTTATATCTGCTAAAGATCTTAGCGTCCGGCTTGCTGGGTCAATAGGTCACGATATATTATAATCTTTATTACCTCTGTAATGGATTATAGGATCCGCCGACTATACAGCGCAGCTGGGAATCTAAAATAGAATGATTCTATTCCTAGTTCATTTCTGTTTGGATTGACTAAATGAAAGATCACTTTCTTTTCTAAAGAACAAAAATTCAACAAAGTTTATTTTTGCCTTTCTAACAAACAATTTAGAGAATTTACAATTTTTAGGCCTTTGATCAAGATATCTTTCAATTTACACCTTATACCGCGGTTAACTTATCTTTTCTTCGTTGATGTCCCTCGTAGACTTCTCAGCCGAAATATCTTGCGATCTTGCCGTAGTCCAAAGTTCCAATTTATACACCAATATTGCTTCCACATCAAAATATCTGCAATATCATTCACTGTCCTTAAACTTTCACTGATAACCCAATTCTATCTCGATTGTACTCGTTCCCTCTCACGAACATACGATCAGTTCAGTAGCGCGTTTCAGAGCAGAATGAAATCTTCCTGCATGATTCATCCCTCGAAGACTTCGTATTAAACTACCTTCATTTTTTTCATAACATTTGACCGTCCTTCTCTCATCCAGCCAATCTAATGCATTTAGAAAAAACAAAAACTACATTGTTTATTCACGGTCGTTGCTAAGCTCTAGCTCTCGTGATATTTCGTAATGCATGTTCCACCATGTTGTCTACAAATAAATGTTAGTTTATTTTAATGTGACAAATGGGTATGTCACAGTATGATTCTTGTATCTTCGGCTTGTACTGTACTCCTTTATTATTATTGTATTATTATTATTATTATTATTATTATTATTATTATTATTATTATTATTATTATTATTATTATTATTATTATTATTATTATTATTATTATTATTATTATTATTATTATTATTATTATTATTATTATTGTTGTTGTTGTTATTATTAATATTGTTATTATTATTGTAATTATTGTTATTTAACAGCCACCGGGTCATACCCAATTGCAGTTTAAATAAATGATGTATGTATTATGGTAGTACTGGAAAAGATGGCTCAGGTTATCAATTCAATGCAATAGATACACTCCAGTGCTAGACATCCTAGACTCTGCAATTTATGTCAATAAAGGAAATAATTCATTACAAAACGCTAATTTTTATTTTTAAATTAATTAAAAATCATATAACAGGAGATTTAGTAAACAAAATCCATAGAGTGAAAAATAAAACCACATGGGAAACAAGACAAACACAACATTTTGTAATTAATTTCAGTCAAACTTCACAGTGAAAGAAAGACTATTTGACTAAGGATTTGATTTATATAATAAATTACTGTTAGAAATAACATATTGTGAACAAATTAAAGAATTTAAAAGAAAAAATTATAAAATATATCAAAGCAGAAAATTGGTTTTGTAAATAGTTAATAGAGTGTGCCTAGAGATATATGTAAATATGTTTTTTGTAAAAAAAATTGCCGAGAAGGTTAAAGTAAATCAAATCAATTGATGTCACTGCAGTGTCTCTGTCGGGGAAACACTGTCTCTGACTAAGAGAGTTCTACTCCCGACAGTGGCAGAGGTTTTGACACTAACTTAATAGTTAGGTCGATTTCAGCCGCTGTATGAAGACGAATTGTTGCGGCTGGTTGCTCTGATCGGTAGTTTTCCGTCGTTTCGCTGATAGTACAAGGTGGATGCCGGAGCAGTGCCATACGAAACGGGCTAAGAACGGCGCGTGATCATATCTTCTTCCTTCTTCCTTCTTCCTTCTTCCTTCTTCCTTCTCCCTTCTTTTCTTCATTCTTCATTCTTCATTCTTCATTCTTCATTCTTCATTCTTCATTCTTCATTCTTCATTCTTCATTCTTCATTCTTCATTCTTCATTCTTCATTCTTCATTCTTCATTCTTCATTCTTCATTCTTCATTCTTCATTCTTCATTCTTCATTCTTCATTATTCATTTTCCATTCTTCATTTTCATTCTTCCATTCATTCATTTCATTCTTATTATTATTTTCATTATTCCATTTTCATTCATTCCATTTCATTTTCATTCTTCATTATTCATTTATTCCATTCTTCATTCATTCATTTTCCATTTCATTCCATTATTTCATTATTCCATTCATTCATTATTCATTATTCATTTTCATTTTCCATTTATTCATTTCATTCTTCATTATTCATTATTCATTATTCCATTTTCATTCTTCATTCATTCATTATTCATTCTTCATTCTTCATTTTCATTCATTATTCATTTTCCATTATTCTTCATTCTTCATTCTTCATTCTTCATTCTTCATTCTTCATTCTTCATTCTTCATTCTTCATTCTTCATTCTTCATTCTTCATTTATTCATTATTCATTATTCATTATTCATTATTTCTTCATTATTATTCTTCCATTTTCCATTATTCATTATTCATTTATTCATTCTTCATTTTCATTCTTCATTATTCATTCTTCATTTTCATTATTCATTCTTCATTATTCATTTTCATTCATTCATTTTCATTATTCCATTTTCATTTTCATTTCATTATTCATTATTCATTATTCCATTTATTCATTCTTCCATTCATTCATTCATTCATTATTCATTCATTCATTCTTCCATTATTCATTCTTCATTATTCCATTCTTCATTCTTCCATTCTTCTTCTTCCATTCTTCATTCTTCATTTTCCATTCTTCATTATTCATTCTTCATTTCTTCTTCATTCTTCTTTTTATTCCATTCTTCTTCATTTTCGCTTCTTTCATTTTCTTTTTCTTCTTCATTCTTCTTTTCATTCTTTTTTCTTCTTCCATTATTCTTCTTCTTCTTCCTTCTTATTATTCAGTCCTACTCTCAGCTTTACACTCACATGCATTACACTACCGCTCCTGTCGGGAGACCAGTCGGGAGCTTAGAGCGTGTTGTAGCTGGGGTGGTGCTACAGTGGTGAGAGATACCTTGCTTGGGAAAATCTCCGTGCGCTGACGTAGATCGGCGTCGGATCGCGCCATCCAGCGAAGGAATATCACAACCACTTTCGCCATAAAAAACGCAATACACTTACGGGACTAATAACCTTGGCAGTTGACGCGCACGGAATTTCAAATCAGTCAATCATGATTGTAGTCGTACTATCTTTAAGCTTATTTTAATTCAAGATGTGTCATTTCACCAACTCGGAACACGTAAATAAATATATTGTAAAGGCGGATAGATAAAATCGTATTTTTAGACATTTACTAGTAAAAGCGTTTATTTTAAGGCAGATTAAAAACGTTCAATTTTGCATTGGGATAAAAGTGAAACTATGCTCAAATGATAAAACAGTGTGACAGAAACGACGGAAACGAAATACTTTCGTCTCATTACAATACCTTAAATTTATTTAACGTAACAAAATATAGAATTTAACGATTTGTATATATGAATGAAAGCAAAATAAAAGTTAATAATATTGTCTAAATAATAGTGTATGACACATATAATCCACATGATTTTATTTTCCTCGAAAGATTGTGCTACTCAGCTTATCGGCCTTGTGACCCTAACATGCCAACTTGCAAAATTAAACTTCGTCATTTTTACCAGTAATATTATAAAAACTATTAATCGCTGATGAGAATTAACACATGGTCCTTAACGAGGCTTCGGATTCAATTCATTCTCACTGTGAATAGTATATCATTTGATAATGATTCCGAAACAGATACTCTAACCAGAAATAAAAGTAATAAAAATTGGATACTTTTTTCGAAAAATAATACTTTTTTCAGTAAAATAAAATGTATTTCTATCTACATTTAGATTAATTTGGAATTAATATCGATGATTATTTCATTGGTACTTTCCAGTTGATAAGATGTTTAAAACAGCCATCGATTTGTCGAGAAAGTTTACAGAGTTATGACCTGTTTCAAAGAATTGACAATACGATACTTGGCGACGAGTGAAACATAGTCGGATTAATAATAAATTTATGTTTGAATAAATTTAAAAAAGTATTTTTTAGATATAAATGTGGCAATTTTTAAATATGTTTTCAGTGACAATGATTATTCGTTTGAAAGAAATTTGTTTATTCTTTAAATCAAATGAATGTTGCATTTTGCAGTTGCTGTGGTTTGCTGGTCATTAAAAACTGTTTGTATTTCAGAAAGAAATCTTTTAAAATAAATTATAGTATCTGTGTCGGTATCAGTACCAAATATTTTCGTAAATAAAATTAAGACGAGGTTTACAATATCACATTTCCAAGGAACAACTGAAATTTAATTTTTTTACGCGCGAATTGAATGAAGCAGACCCAAAAACAATAATGCTCGTGATATCACAGTAGCGGAAAACAATATTACAATTTCGTGCAAGGACAAAAATTTATCCTAAAAAACATTTAATAGTAAAAAACACAACTAATTTTAAAGTTTTTATTTGAAAATTTCCCAAAGCCCTTTACAATCCACGATGACGTAAACAGCAAATAATATGTGTAATATCTACAAAATTTTAAACCACACGTTCATGTGGTCGTGAGTCTGTGTTTGATATTTGTAGACACGTTTAAAAACAAATGCGGGAAGTTTGGAGATGAAAGGCTAGGGAGCCAGGGGCCAAATATTTTTCTCCTTCCTTTTTTCGCTCGATGTAACACGGCATCCGGAGCGAACGCTAGGAGGTAGTAAACTCCCGACAAAATACCGCAGTTCTGGGGGCTCTGAAAGCTTTTCTATTGGGGATGAAATGTAATTCAGGGAGAATAATTTTTCATGAGTTTTTACACGTCTGCCAAGTTGGATGCTGTCCACGGAATTTAGCAGCAATCCCATTGTAATCTGAAATCGCTCGTAGAGTGGAAGCGTTGTAGTCTTTTTCGAGAGTCGTCTTTGGTGGTCCGCTTTTAAGGGAAGATGTTTGTCTGATTGAGACGAACGAGGTTTGTTTAAGAGTTAATGTGAACATTATGGTCTATAAAGCATACTTTTTGTTGATGCTGTAAGTTACAGTGCAAAGTAAAACAGTCTATTAATGTAGTGGAATATTTAAAATGACGGACATCGTAAATGAGTTCACAAACGACCTCTTTTAAAATGTAAAAACGTAAAATTGTCGAGATTACTTCCGTGCACCGAAATAGAGTACTTTTCATGGTAAAGAAATTTTCGTGTATTTGATATTTATATTTTTCAGTTATTTATATTTTTTAACTTTCTTTCCTGGTGATAGAATCAGATTCACCGATTGATTTGAATGCTGAAGCACGAGACCTTCCATAACGTTGATTATCACCAAACATACAGCCCCTAATTTCAACTGATTGATCGCACGATCTTAACTTCAGACATTTTAATTTTAATATGAAATATTTATGAAAGTTGACTCGAAAAGGAATGAATGATAACACGAAATTCTGTACGGTAGTTGTTCATTAGAAAACTAATATTGTTGGAACTTCACATACACGCATGGATAGGAAGGGAGGAAAGAAAACAATTACCTGTTGTAAGATACAGAGACTCGAAATCCGACTGTGAAGTGCCGACGTCACGTCGTTGCCTAATTATGCACGATGGCATACTGAGGTGCTGGGTAACTCGAATTGCGGGTTGTATTATGCGCCGGATGTTTGCCTTATGTAATAATATGTCTGAGGTAGTTCAGGGCATGAACTGATATCACTGTCGTGCCTGTGAACAGTGTTCGACTTCCAATAGTGGCAAGATTTTCGACTCTAGTCTCATAGCTAGGTCGAATTCAGTCCCTGTCTGGAGGAATATTCTACCGGACGGCTGCTCTGATCGGTAATTTTCCGTGGTTTCTCCAACCAACATTTGGCGAATGCCGGTGCAGTACTTTAACAAACGGGCCACGGACCGAGCGCGATCTTTCCTTTCTCTTCTTCGTCCTATCCTCACTTCTTGCTTATACACTCTTACACTTAAATAACTTACACTATCAGACATGACGGAACACAGATGGAGGCTTGGAGCTTTACCCAGCTGGGGCGGCTCCTGACGGGCGACGGACCGCGCGCGATCTTTCTTTCCTCTTCTTCGTCCTATCCTCACTTCTGGCTTATACACTCTTACACTTAAATAACTTACACTATCAGACATGACGGAACACAGATGGAGGCTTGGAGCTTTACCCAGCTGGGGTGGCTCCTGACGGGCGACGGACCGCGCGCGATCTTTCTTTCCTCTTCTTTGTCCTATCCTCACTTCTGGCTTATACACTCTTACACTTAAATAGCTTACACTATCTGACATGACGGAACACAGATGGAGGTTTGGAGTTTTACCCAGCTGGGGCGGCTCTGACGGGCGACGGACCGCGCGCGATCTTTCCTTCCTCTTCTTCGTCCTATCCTCACTTCTGGCTTATACACTCTTACACTTAAATAACTTACACTATCAGACATGACGGAACACAGATGGAGGCTTGGAGCTTTACCCAGCTGGGGTGGCTTCTGACAGGCCACGGACCGCGCGCGATCTTTCTTTCCTCTTCTTTGTCCTATCCTCACTTCTGGCTTATACACTCTTACACTTAAATACTTACACATGGAGGTTGGAGCTTTACCCAGCTGGGGCGGCTCCTGACAGGCCACGGACCGCGCGCGATCTTTCTTTCCTCTTCTTTGTCCTATCCTCACTTCTGGCTTATACACTCTTACACTTAAATAGCTTACACTATCAGACATGGCGGAACACCAGACGGAGGCGTGGAGCTTTACCCAACGGGGGCGGCTCCTGACGAGAGATATCTGGTTTGAGAAAACACCGCTAGCCACCGTGTAGTTCGGCGCCTGATCTCTCCATTCAAAGAAGGGAATGACCGTCCCCTCCTGAGAAAAATGCATGCAATAATTTTACGGGAAAATGATCCCAGCTATTGACGCACCCGAGAACATGAAATAAGCAACTAATCAATCAATCCGACTATTCACGAAATTTATGTTTTCTTCGTTTAAATTCGAAGATTTGTTTCTTCAACAATAATTATAACTATCTTCAAAACATTGACTTCATATAATCACAATGGTCTGGATGTTGTAGAAGAAAACAAGTCGTAAAGAAACTGCTGTACTATAATGAATCTTTCTCAGATCCCAACTAGGAAACGTTTATTCATCTAATTGGAGAGAAGGCAGAGATCTATTTCTTTATCACCAAAACAGACTCGCCTGTATAAGTAGAGGCTGAGCTGGCTCCTAAAAAGTTTGACTTCATTAGTCAATAATTTCAGAGTAATAATTCACTTCACCTTCGTCACAATTGAATGTATTTGCCCTACGTCCCTCTGCGCGCCCCTACGCGAAAGATTCAAGAATCCATATCAAGGTCGCCGCAGATCTTCTCGCAAAAACGTTCCGCGCACTTAACCCTAGATTACAAAGTCGCCCTCTATTAAGCATTTCTACGAAGGCATAGTCTGTCAGACTAATTTGGGTAAAAATAAATAAAAACTCATTTTTACAATGAAACTCTAAATTAACAGATTGAACATGTATTAAATGAAGTTACAAAATACATTTCAAAGGTTTTTGTAGATACATCTACATGACTTGACTCTCGTGCTCTCTTGAATGGACACTTGCTAAGTGCTGTCCATTCATGGCTTTTGAGAAACGTTCTCAAAAGTACCTAATCATGCGACTTTATTTATGATCGTCATCGTCCCATTATCATAGCTCCTATTACCAATTATTTTGTCCAGAACAAAACCTAAAAGCTACAACACATGTAGCTTTTAGATTTTTGTTCTGGACAAAATAATGTAGTCATTATTTACAATATTACCCAATATAGCGACAAAAATATCACTAAGTAATTGTGGGAATTCTGATTTGATGTTGTTGACGTTCTTATAAGAAGAAATAAAAGAAGTCATCTTCGTCAACATATCAGCTTTATTAGGATAGCCGGCTTTCGACTGTGCACAGTCGCTCGACTTTTGCCGACAGCAGCGAGACTGACGATGACGGCAAAGCCGTCGAAAGCCGGCTATCTTAATAAAGCTGATATGTTGACGAAGATGACTTCTTTTATTTCTTCCACTAAGTAATTACTTAGGCGTAGTCTACAGGGCGGCGCGTGTTAAAATGGCGTATATCGGAAATACGTTCGCGTACAAGGTTACGCGTATTTCACTGGCTAGTCACACAATGAAGATACACAGAGTTTCTGAAACGGGGAATGAGGGTAAGGGGGTGGGGTAATCTTTCGGCTTTCGGCATTTCCAACACTCTGTCTCTGTGAAGGACAAACACTCTCATGTACAATCGTTTGATAGGGGAGCAATAAACCAAGTGAAAGTCGTCACCAAACTCACATCGCATGCCATCAATACCTACAATAGTTCTATTTTTACTTTCTCGTACACATACGTATATACGGAGTAATATACCCAGTTGAAAGAAAATTATAAAATGCTGCGAAAAAAAAATGGCCAATTTTCAGCGAAAAAAATTCATTGCCAGGCTCTGGTTGCGAAAAAGTGCATAAAACCAGTTCCTAAATTAAAAGAAAATATTCTCTAAAATGTTGTGTAACCATAATTTATTTCTTTTATGGGTCTTTGATGCTGAAAGACCAATTGGAAGCAAAACATCCGTCCGTCCGTCTGTCCGTCCATCTGTCTGTGAGCAATACTAGCGCCTAAACCACAAACCACATACTTATCATTCCAAATTGAAGAATCCTATGTGGATCTGGCTCTAGTTGAAGCTTTCAAATTTTGATAAACATTATTTAAAATTTGGGGTACTTTACATTTCATCCCCCGGACATTTTCAAACTCTTCTCAAAAACGGCTCCAAATTTTTCTTTAAATTTCTTGTAAGATAGACACAAATTACACGTATAAACTTGGCATAGGTCAGAATATCACAGTTAACTCTGAATTTTCAAAAATTGCAAAAGTTTGATTTTTTCGGCGTCTTCCTACAACTACAAAATTGAAGACATGTATTTTTCCTTCAAATGAAATTTGTTGTGCATAAATAGTTATTTCAATTTGGTCAGGTAGATTATTTTGGAAATTGTAGTAGTTTTCGTGTAACAGCGCATGCAATATTTGCAATTTAAAAAAAATAACAAAAAAAAAGTTTTCTCACAAACGTCTCCAAATGTTTTGTTTAACGTTTTGGTAGAGTTAATGCCAAACCAACTCTATACGATGACATAAGCGCCATATTGCTCTATTCTTTTGTTTTTTCAAAAAATACACAAATGTTTTTTTTAAATATCCCTCACGCAGATTTGCAGCGATTTGTATACATTATTGCATTTTTTGATGAGGTACTTCAGATAAGTTCAAAGGAAGCTCTTCGAAAACTCAATAGATTTCTGTGAAAAATAGCTACAAATTTCGCATTTACAGTAATGCTTAATCACCATTTTCTTAAAAACGGCTTAAAAATTTTCAATGAAAACTTTTCTTAATTCTTTAATTTAACTCTTCTTTAATATTTTCGGTTCTACAATTAAGTTACTGAAAAGTTAAGAAAACGTCAAGAAAATGCACTATCGGGGACGATAGATGGGAGCTGGCCAGAGAATGGAGGAAGACCTGAAAGCTAGTCCACGCGAAGGAAACTAGAAACTAGAGTCTAGAGAAACTAGTGACTTTCTCGTAGTATAGTTTTCTAATTTCCTTGGTGTGGTCTGGCTTTAAGGTTTTGCTCCATTCTCTGGCCAGCTGCCATCTATCGTAGCCCAAAGTACATTTTTTGACGTTATCTCAACTTTTTGTTTTCCTAGTTGTGCAACCAAAATATTACTTCAATAATATTAAAGAAGAGTATTAAGCATTACTGTAAATGCGAAATTTGAAGCCCTTTTTTACAGGAATCTATTAAGTCATCGAAAAAGTTCATTTGAAATCATTTGAAGCACTTCCACTCACAATTTTGATAATGCATACAAATCGATAAAAATGTCCATATTAACGGTTTGATAAGTATTTAAAAATACATCTGTGTAATGTTTGAAAAAACAAATGAATACACCAAAATGAACTTCACGTCATACTAAAGAGCGCACAGCGCACTATATATTCGAAAAATGTGAAGAAAAAATTTCGAGCCATTTTTGAGAATATGGCGTTTGAGCGTTTCTGAAAATACGGCATTTTGAGCTCATTTGTTCAGAAAACGGTTGAGTTTTCCAGAAATTTTATTTCACATTTTTAAGCACATATACTCATAAGTTTAATAATGTGAAGAAATTTTCTTTAATGTAAATATTGTCGACGTGAGAGACAGGTCAAAAAAATTTCATATTTAAAATTTTGAAAAAAAAGAAGAATAGAGCAATATGGAGTTTATGGCATAGTATAGTGTTTGTTTGGCGTTAACCCTACCAAAAGTTTAAAGAAAAAATTGAAGGCGTTTTTGAGAAAATTTTATATTGGTTATATTTTAAAATTGCAAATATTGCATGCACTATTGCACGAAAACTACTAAATTTTCCGAAACCTTATTGAAAATACCTGTTATGCACAACAAATTTCATTTGAAGGGAGAAATCTCTGTCTTCAATTTTGTAGCAGTAGGAAGACGCTGAAAAATATTCAAAATTCTATAATTTTCAAAAATTCATAGTTAACGGTAAAATCAGACCTATGCCACCTTAATAAATGTATTTTACTCTATTCTTACAAGAAATGGGAACCGTTTTAGAGAAAATTTTGAATATGTCCGGGGCCTTTTATGCAAGGTACCGCCAAATTTTAAAGAATGTTTCTCAAAATTTTGAAAGTTTCAAGTTCAAGTTTCAGAACCAGATCGACTGGGGATCCTTCAATTGGAAAAAGGTCGTACGTGTGGTTTAGGGGCAAGTTGTGTGTACTGACAGGCAGACAGACAGACGGGCGGATGGATGTTTTGCTTCCAATTGGTTTTTCGGCATCAAAGACCCACAAAACAGGGATTCTAGTTACACCACGTGTTAGAATATTTTTTCTATTAATTTAGCAACTGATTTAATGCACTTTTTCGTCACCAGAGCCCGTTAATTATCTTTTCCTCCGAAAATCCGCCGTTTGTTAGAGTAGCATTGCATAACTTTCTCCATACTACGTATATTACTCCGTATATACTTATGTACACGAAAAGCAAAAATTGCTATGAGAGAGTCTGTGCTATTCTGTAATACCTCTAGTTTCTAAATTACTCACTGGATTGTTCTAGCAGTTTAGAATATAAGGCATTGGATTCAGTATTCTTTGGCCAACAAATTGAAATATTATTTTCCTACCTTATATGTTTGTATTTGAAAAATATTTGAAACCACATCTATGGAACGCGAATGAACCAAATTCGATTTTCAGAGAGTAAGAGTAAATTTTTAGAGGAAAAAGAGCTTCCAATTTCGTATTTACAGGAATGCTTAATCACTATTTTCTTTAAAAAGTCTGCAATTTTTTAATGAAAATTGATATTTAGGACGACTAAATAATATTTTAATATTCTTAAAATATAATTTAGGTTCTTTTATTTGAGAACTGAAAGGTTTCGAAAATTAAAAAAAAAATAATTCTTTGGATGGAAGCAGGCAAGAAGGCAGTACCAGTCCACACCAAGGAAATTAGAAAATATCCTTCGAGAAAGTTTGTGCCATTCTATAGCACCTCTTGTTTTATTTAAGGTTGCATTAACTACGACGTCATTAGCGAACATATTGATATAACGTTATGGGTATCCGTATACTGAATGAAGGGGTATGGTGATGAATAGGGGTGAAACGACGAACACAAATACAACCATGTCCGAGACGGGACACAAACCCGTGATCTTTCGACCCGAGATCACTACACAACTACAGTCTTAGCAATCTCGGCCATCTAGATCGGGAACAGTAATCTGTTGAAAATTCCATTTCACTTTCATCGTGACGATGAATTTCATTTCACTTTCACATCACTTTTATCTATATTAGTTTATCTAATCTCTACCATTAAGAAACTTTAGTGTACAAATTTACTCTAAAAATATTCCCCTGATTTGTAAAAAGTAAACAGTGCTATAAAAAATCTTAATATATATTAAATTTATCGATTTTTTCGACTCCTTATTTAGTGCAAGTGCTTTAATAGTGCAATTTCTGTTTTGTATGAAGAAAATAAACGACACCCTAATTTCATTCAGGAAGAGGAAATGCATATGTGAATAAATGACACAAAAGCAAACGTATTTTAAATTAAAGTGTATACATTTAAACAATAAGGGTCAAGGATATGCTTTAACTTTCAACCGCCTTCCAAACGGCGCTGGAATGCTGCGCAAGTTCAATGAAAGTGAAGATATTGGTTTATCAGAAGAAGGAAAATATTTTGAAGTAAAGCCACAAAATTTAGCTTGGATCTTGGAATGCGCCGCTGAATCCTAGAGGGCGGTCGAGTAGAAAGATGTTTCTTAACGCCGTTCTAATGACGGGAATGAGAAGGGAGGGAAGAGAAGGAAAAAGCAAAGAGGAAGAGAAGATAACGAAACAAAGAAAATGAACCAAAAAGAAGTAAGGGGAAAGATAAGGCATTTAAGGAAATTTGAAGAGAGAAAAAGAAGTCAGAGTGAGAAAGAAAAAGGAGGAGGAAGAGAAGCAAAAGTGAGAAGAGAAAAATAAGAAATAAAGGAATATAAGCAGGAGAAGTAGTGGTTGGCACAGGAATAAAAGGAAGAGTTAACTCAAGAGCAATAGATAAGAAGGAGAAGGAAAAAAAAAGGAAAAAAAGGGAGGAGGAGAGAAAAGATAGAAAGAGGGAAAAAAGGATGTATGAAGGGAAGAGAAGGAAGAAATCAAAGGAAGAGAGGAAAAAGAGGAAATAAGAAGAAAGAGAGAAGGAAGAAAACAGCAGTAGGAGAGAAGAAAGGAAAAATAGGGAATAATAGAGGAGAGAAGAAAAAAGAGTAGAAGGATGAGCGAAGAACAGGAGAGAAAAGAGCAGGGGAAACAAGAGGGGAGAATGTAGAAGAGGGGGATGATAAGTAGAGGTAGTGAAGAGCAGATAAGGGGCGGCAGGTGGCCGCCCGAAGCGAGGCGACGCGAAACGAGCCGGCGGCCGGGGCTTTGGCGTTAAATCGCATTTTACGGAGCTGGCGCCTCCCCCCCCCCTCGCGACGCGCTCCGCTGCCTGTGATCTTCGCGCCCCTGCGACTTTCGATCACTCGAGGAGGGTCGCAATCTCCTCGAGGTAGAAAGCAATTTATTTCTTTTTTCTACTTTGATTCTTGCTCTTTAGCTTCTTAGACAACTGCTTTTGCATCTTCTCCTCCGCCATCTATACTTTTTTATTAGACTAAAGTCATGAAAACTTTTTTTAATCATTTAAGAGAAGAATGAAGAATGGGCCGAAACTATGCTATCACAATAAAATTATACAAGCGTCTGATTTTAATAAAATTCAAGAAGGAACAAATTAATAGTTACCAATTACTTACTTTTATAAAATTTGAGTAACAGTAGATACCTTAATATCTAATATGAATATGTCCCCTTCCTTTTTTTCCAACCCTTTTTTAATTGTTTTCTTCCACTCACGCGTTCTATTCAGTTCCTTCCCTTTTTCCTTTCCTCTTTAAACTCCTTTCATCTCATCTAAATTTTCCTAATTCCCTTCTTTTCCTCTCATTTTCAAATATCATTCCTTTTTTTTCTCTCTTTCATTTGCTGTGCTCGCCTCTCAGTTCCTCTCCTTTCTCCGATTGATTTTTCTTCTCTAGTCTCTCTGACACATATTATCATTCCAAGTTCCGTGGGATAAGTTATGGAAAATCAGAAACATCCAAATGAATTTTAAATTAGGAAATAGTCGTGCATGTACCAAAAAACGTTAATTGACTATTTTACATAATATAAAATCAAGCATGTGAATGACGAAAGAAAACGTTCTTCCCGATCGTAAAAACAATGCTTGAATGTCATATGGCAAATACGAGATCTTTCCACTACATAATGTGACTAAAATGAGCTACACTGCTAAATGAATGGTTCCCGAAGTAAAAATACTAATTTCATATTCCAATTTCAATGCTTAAGGTCGCATTATTTATTAATATGAAACAATTACGAAAAAGAAACATTCTTTTCAGTTTTTTTACTTTTACGTATTTTTTGTATAAGGAGACTGACAATGATGGGTAAGCAATCAAAAGCTGCAACAAATAATAATGTTGGCCAAGGCAATGCCACTAATAGATTGGATATTTGGATTGCTATCCACAACGCATCACTAATAAATCAATATTATTCTATTTAAACAGCCTTAATATACGATTATGTTGTAGAGTCGTAGGTTTCCGCGGCCGGAGTCGTCGAGCTCAGAGCCATGTGATAGCTCTGAAGAAGGCCACAACAAGATGGCCGAAACGTCAGCTCCATCGACCATGACGCGGCTAATCCCCGACAGCCAAGAATTCATACGATTGTGTTTCTGCTTAATCACAGTTATTTACTGCTCTTTCAAATGCTTGATGCTTTTGCTTTAACATCTACTCTTTTCCAGGGCCGGGACGATACTAGTGATATGTCGTTGCTTGTCCTTGTCTGATTGTTGAATAATTAGATATCAACAACATTCAGAAACGAACGATTATGTAATGTATTGTATTCTGCTCAGACGTAAGGTTTCAAAGATATGTAGTTGGCATATAGGTGGCCAAAATTAATTCCAATTTGGCGCCGTCCTTGGAATTCAATGAGTTATAGCAATTCTTTGACATTAAGGGAATGTGCAAAGGGAATGCATACGTAACATCGTGCGTTCGACTTAGTTATATTTTTTCTAAAACCGGCGGGCTGGCTTCCAAAGGAAAAGAGATTTCATTTTTTCGTATGAAACTCTTTGTAAGAACTAAACTTCTTTGAAATTTTGAACTGTTTTACTAGAAGGCCGTGAGAGCCCACCACAAACCAGACACCAAGAACGACCAGAAAAGACAGCATTGCACATTGTCGCAATTTCGTGGAATCCTGCCTCTTTTCCCATAAGACACGACGGGTTCGCATGTTTGAAGAACCAGAAGTCGAGCTGTTTCGTGGCAACGCACCTCGCTCGTGTAAAAAGCTAAGCAATTGACTGCAGAGTCTTGGCTGCATTTAAAGTTAGATTTTACTAGCTGGCAACTGAATGATAGGTTTCCCTCCGGTTCTTTTCCACGATTTCCACGAGCCTCCGAGTGACCTCCGATTGGTTCTTGACTGCGAAATTCAAATATCTCCCATTTCCCTATCTCGTGTATTTCCTTAACAAGACGGTGACTAAGCGACAGGCTCATGAATGGGGAGGAATTTTTGATCACATTCCACATGTGAGGAAAAATAACCTTCTGAGATGATGTGGTTCTGGTTACCCGTGGAGCGTCGTCTCCAGAAATATTGACTCATGCATGTCCATGCTCTTTAGCTAACTTCCCCCGGATATGATTTCAAGCATTGTGGCTATAAATTATTATATATCATAAAATAACAATTAGTAATGTGAAGTAAGATTATGTAATTTAAGTTGTTATTCATGACATGTGCCATTACCATACCATACAAATTATTATTATTATTATTATTATTATTATTATTATTATATCATCATCATTACATTCTGATAAAATATGTAAAATGGAGAAGGGAAGCACACCAACTCTACGTCTAAATTACTTGGAATTGTATTCCCTATGCGTCCTACATCAAGCTTAGAAGATATATAGGTAACAGATATGTAAGCACATTCTGATTGGCCCAGTGATCTGAACGGGTCCCAATGCGTGAAGGAGTAAAACCGGACCTCTGATTCGGTTTTTTCCTCCGTCGGTTGCACCGGAGATAACCGGAGGAGCGCTGTAATCGCCAACTCCGATTCAATTTGTCGGAGGCCAGGCTCCGCATGCCAGCACTAATTTTTACGTTGGCAGCACGTCTAGTTCACAGCATTGCAGCTCCGTGTACAGCGTTTCGGCGGGCGATTTTTGCGTAATAACCTTTAAGATGCACGGATTGCAAAAAACAGCAGCAAGCGACAGGTAACACCGACAACTTCAATACTCAATTCTTACGCTGAGGTAAACTAATAGTTCTTAAATACTTCATTTTCAGAATTTTTCCATGTGTCAAAGGACCAAAAGGCGATAGGAATATTGGTTTAACACGAAACATCAGCAGAAGCTCTCCCAAAAACCTCAAGCTCTATTGCAGCCTCAATACATGCTCATATATGGAAGCATCCAATCCGTAATCATACTCTTGTAATACACTTTTACCTTTCAAGAGAAATAAACCCGCAACTCAACGTGTAAAGAACGATAGTCCAAGCTCTCCACAATCACGTTCGGCTTAGTTATTTCTAGTGGCCTGCATCAGTAAAAATACATATATTTTGTACTTCCGAACAAACTTACACAAAATGATTTTCCGAAAAGTGTCACGCACACTGCATGAAAACAATAACAGTTTTCACGGATATTGGTACAAAAGGCAAAAAATATGTATTAAATGTTGATGTTCTATAACGTACCACATGAATAAAAAATATTTAATGGTGGACAGTATCTTCCTTGAAGCCGATTGATTACTATTGAAGCCGGGCGCGTCAACTACTAAGATTATTTGTTCCGTGAATGAAGTGCATGAATTTTTTTACGCGGGAGGTGGCGGTGAACTTTCCCCGCTTGATGGCAAGATTCGTTTCCGACCTACCGTCGGCTAGCGGGTTTCTCCTCAACCAGTTACTTCCCAGCAGCGGATTACCGCCTCAGTCAATTTCTGATAGTGATTCTGGGCTTGGCAAGTCATAAGATCATTAGTCCCTTAAGTGTAGTGCATGCTTTGATCTGGAGGTGGAAGAGATTGCCCTCCCACGGTGGATGGCTAGATCCAACGCCGAACTATCTGTCGGCTAGTGGGGTTTTCCCCAACCAAGTATCTTCCATCAGAAAAGCACCGCCTCTGTCGGAATAAGTTCTAAGTCCCCGACCGGTCTCCAGACATGTTTGACAGTGTAGAGCATGTAAGGGGTACGATAGGACAAGGAAGAGGAAGGATAGATCGCGCTCAGCCCGTGGTCCCTTTAGTAAGGTACTGCTCCTGCATTCGCCTGGTGTTGATCGGAGAACGGATCAGTGCAGTCGACCACTAGAATGTTCCTTCAGACAGCGACTTACCTGTCTGGCTATTGTGAAAAATCCTGCTGCCGTCGGGACTCAAACCCTCGGAGCTTCCGGTCAGAGGCACTGCAATGACATCAGTTGATGCCTCTTCCTTGAAGCCTTGTCGTCGCATTACGTCTGCTGTGTTATGAGTGACGCTCCTAAGTGTTTAGTTGCTACGCGTAGTGTTAGAAAAGTCGAAATAATATGAAATATTGGAATTTTTGTTTTGAAATGGAAACACTTATTTTTTTAGCGGTTTTCGGAGTTTTGGGGCAGCTAACAATTACATGTATGCTGAAGTTCGTAACATTACTTGATGAGACGGGATTTCAGGAGACGATTGCCTTCCTATCGTGTGATTATTCGAAACGTCGGTGCTAAAATAGAACCGCATTAGAAACTCTTCACGTTGTCAGATGTGGCGGCCCATCTCACTCAACACCCACATGATATTATTTAACCTTATGCCACTCTATCTTTCTCTCCATACTTTCTGATTTTTGCTCGCCTTCTCACGGAATTGCCTCTTCACCAGCGCATACGATGCACACTACGACAGAGTTTAAAGAGCGATTGAGAGCCAGGAACCAACGTTGTGAAAAATGGATCCCTTAATTAATTGTATTTCTATTATTCCGATTAATGTATGCATTAATTTATCTTTGTTCTACAAACAAATTCAAAATGAAATATAACTGACAAAAACGAAACGAAATATGAATCAATAGAAAGCGCTATCACTGAGATCTAGAGATACCAGTAATGTCTACCAGTAATGTCATTAGTCCGGTAAATGTAGTACATAATTTTCCTTGGGAGGTAGAGTTGATCTTCCCCCACTGTATGGTAAGTTCGGGTGCCAACCTGCTTGCCGGCAACCAGGATTTCTCCATTGAGGTATCTCCGACGCAATTGTAGTGCTGGTAAATTTAAGTGTAAGAGGTGAAGTAAGGACAAAGAAGAGGAAATACCGAGTGTGGTTTGTGGCCCGTTTGTTAAGTACTGCTCCGCCATTCGCCGGGTATTGATGAGAGAAATTACGATAAACCACCGGTCAGAGCAGCCGACCGCTAGAGTTCTCCTCCAGACAGCGGCTGAATTAGACCTAGCTATGCAGCTAGTGTCGAAACTCCTGTCATCGTCGGGACTCGAAACTACAACCTCTCGGTCACAGGCGCTGCAGTGACATCAATTGATGCCCTCATCTCGTTCTCCCGGTTTTCTACACGTTTACGATTAGATAACTCCTAAATGTTCGGTAAGGAAACACAAACGCGAAAACTTCTCTCACTAAAGGATATATTAAAATGTCTCCATTGTTACCTATTAACGGTTTATGGTAGCCAGTTTTACGCTGTGTAAGAAATGTCTTTTAGTGGGATTAAGGAGTGTGCACTGCACCGAGCTAAAATCTTCGCGCACAAAATTCATGACTCTTCTTTGACAAACAAAAGCCCATATCGTATCTCGAATTTTCAAGAAAATGAAAACATAATAAAATAAGGAAATTCAATGTTAACCGTGAATATTGATCTCATATTAATAAAGTTAGTGTAAGACATATTGATTTGGGGGTTCAACCTTATGTAGGTCTAGGAAATACGAACATTTGAAGGGTCATGATTGTTGTTTTGTCTCTAATACGCTATTAATCAAGCATTTTCCTTTTTTTGCGCACATATAACAACGTTACATCTTTCCCTTCCGCGGAAAATGAAGTTTCACTGAAATCAAGTTTCAGTTTTTTTCACCAAAATTTCCTGATTACCTCCCTCTGTTGATGCTTGCCAATTAAATTCTTACATTTTACAGATTTTACAGGGAAACGCGGCAACCCGTAACCAGACCACACACAAAGCATATCATCAATTGTTATTAAACAATGCATAAATGAACATTATATTGACTTCTTTGCCAATACATTTTATTTCACTGTAAATTCCCTCGCGCTGTGGGCTCCACTTTTAGATGGTTCAATTGGTTGGCTCCAGACGTAGTCGTACTGTAAAATGTCCGGCCACGGAACTAAAACGTGGAATTTTACGATTAAACTCTTCAGCTCTAAAAAGCATTAACATGATGCGTTTTCGCTTTTACATAGATTTAGCAAGAGGAATACAAGTGTTCATGAACGTTATTCGTTACTGATGCGTAGTTAATCAAACAACTAGCTTTGCCCACATTCCGTTACAATCGTGACTCAATATGCTAATTTTAATAGAAAAAAGTAAGAGTTGTCCCGACCTGGAAGAACGCCGAGGCTAAAACTGACTCAAAGCCGACGGGTCGCGAGATCGAGTCCCACCTTGGGCATAGATGTTTGTCTCTTGTCCCTCATGTCTGTGTTTTAGAAGAGGGCCTCGTCGTCTGCTTAAAACAGATCAGAGGAGCCGCCAAATGTGTTGGAGTCTACTATATCGTCGAATATGTATCCCATCGGGACATAAAGGGTCACCGGCTGTCGGCTGGAAACCCTACAAAAATCAATGGTGCTAAAACAGCACGGACGTTCTCCACCGTATTTTCATGCAAAATGATGGGGAAAGTACTTAAATTTTCGAAACATTCTACATGGCCATATTTTCAAATCTATCTTTAAGAAACAGATTTGATGAAGTAAAAAATCTCTATCTTCATAATTGTAGTTGTAGGAACACACCAAAAAAAATTGAACTTTTACAATTTTCGAAAAATCAGTTTTCAACGAATTATGAGATCTGCACAATTTTCTTAATCTTTCTTTGCACTATCCAATGAAAACAATTAATTAAAAACGATGGAGATTTTTTTTAAATTTGGAAAATGTCCCAAAGGCTTAATGTGAAGTACCCCTCAAAATTAAAAGATCGGTTTCAAATTTAAGGGGCCACGACATCAGTTCGATCGATTGGGGAGTATTAATTTTCGACAAAATGGGCTGAATGCTTTAGCCGCTAGCGTTCTTCACAGGCGTTGAGACTTACGGACAGATGCCAATTAGTCGTCAATCAATTTTTCGCTCTCAAGGACCCACAAAACATGGATTCTGGCCACGTGTTAGAAGATATTTTTCTGAATTTATCAACTGGATTTATGCAGTTTTTCGTCATCAGGGCTGGGCAATAAGAGTTTATCTGCCGAAAATTCGTCCTGTTCGCGCGCAGAATTACATAATTTTCTCTCTGCTCCGTAGCGAGAAAGTAAAAAGAGTTAAACTTCACCATAATTATATTTTCCTGGCCAAACAAATCCCCTGAATATTCTCCATTTTTCAATAAATCTTGCAACTTCTAACGAAATAAAAATTCAATTACGAACTTGCTCCATATCCGCACCTACCTTCTCTCTGCTATCTCCCTCATTGGGACATTAGGTGGTTGTATTGATTTATTGTCGGCAAGATAGCGTTCCATGGTGACCAATGACGTAACGAAAATGTTAATTTTTCTATAAAACTTTCCAACGCTTACGAGACGTTTAAAATTAAGTTTTGACTCACATCTTTGCCAAGGAGAAAAAAACAGTCTCAAGAACGTCACTATTTACAAGCCATAAAATAAGTCCTGCACGTTCTTCTACGCCAGTGACCCAAGGTGTTGACTTGACTACATTAAAAACAATGTAATTGTGAACAATTTTGGCGACCTCTAACAAAATTACCTAATGTTTTCAAACTAATCATATCCTCAGACTTTTCGAGATTTTCCACGAAAACTGGCGACCCCAAACTAAATTTAAAAGACTAAAATATGAACGTGGCTCACTCTTCACCCGCTATTTCCCTCCGCCGTGTCCTCCTCCATTTCGCACGGCGCTTCGCCGCTTTCGCGCACCTTCACGCCGAAATTGCCACTTTCCAGGAAACGAGGCGTCGGAGCACGCGCCGGCCACGTGACGTCACTCGAGGGTGAAGGAGGCGCGTGCGCCGTGCCTTCTTAACCACTTTCATTTTCTCCCCAAAGCCCGGTTTATGCCCCGGATAACGCCCTCAAAACGACGCCGCGAGAAATCTCTTCTTCTGGTGCGGAGCGCTGGGAATTTGCGAGCACCGCCCCACCGTCTTTTCTTTTTTCACGTGAAACGCCTTTAACTCTAGAAGGAACTAAGATGTCATTTTGACGGCTACATGGTTTTCAATCGCTGATATTTGCTGTAATATAGCGAATGGGTTTGTTTACTCTGATATTTATTACAAAAAATAATTAGTACACGTTTCAACGGTTTTGAACTGATATATTTTTCCATCAAACCGCACAAGAGCTATGAAAATGACGCAGGTGGCTCGGCTACAGAAAACAAGCCTATAATTCAGTACTGTTGGCATTTAAGCGTGCTTGTGTTCATAGTGTCTAATTTTTCGTGACCATTCTTGCAACGATATTTTTTGACGATGTTAGGAGATCAGGGAAAAAGTAAATCGAGGTGAAAAGGGGCATAAAACACTCATGGTACATACTCCTTACCTTAGTATAGTTTTGTTGAGGTAAAAGAGGTAGAATTGAATCATGCGTATGAAGACCCTATCGGGTGTTAAACCCTTCGTTGTACAATCGAGACTTAAGTTCCGCGCGCGACGGAACCATAGATATCAGAGGGTGTTTGCGAAATAAATGGGCCCCCTACGAATAGGAAGAGAACAACCTTCCTTTAATGTTCCACATGGATCGTTTGTAGCCTAATATCTGTCCTTCTCTCTCCCTCTATCTCTCTGACAGGGAGAGTTGACTCAGTGCATCAACTGAGGTCACTGCAGTGTCTCTGACCAGGAGGTCCTAGATTCGAGTTTCAACGGTAGGTTTTCGACAATAGATTGTCAGCTACGTCGAATTCAGTGTCTGTCTGAAAGAGAATTCTAGAGTCCGGCTGCTCTGATCGGTAATTTTCCGTGGTTTCTCCCATCAACACCAGGAGAATTCCGGAGGTGTCCTAGCAACGGGCCAAGGATCATGCGCGATCTTGCCTTCCCCTTCCTTGTCCTATCCTCATGTCTTAGACACTCACTAACATGCACTTCACTACCACACATGCCCGGAGACCGGTAGGGAGCTTAGAGCTTGTCTCAATTGGGATAGAGCCTTGCTGGTGGGAACTATTTGATTGCGGGAAACCCAGCTAGCCGACGGTAGGTCGCCGTCGGATCTCGCCATTCAGCGGGGGAAGATCACCGCCACCTCCCTAGTAAAGCATGCACTACACTTACGAGATTAATGGCCTCATTAGTTGACGCGCCCAAAATCAATAACAATCAATCAACCATTTGTCTATCCCTATCTCTCTGTATCTTCGTCTCTTTCCTTCTCTATATTCCTCTCTCTCTCCCTCTGTATCTCTCTTCCAATTTCTCTTGTCCTCTGTCACTTGTTCTCTCTCTCTCTCTCTCTCTCTCTCTCTCTCTCTCTCTCTCTCTCTCTCTCTCTCTCTCTGTCTCTTTCACTTGTTCTGTCTCTATTCCTATCGCACAATACACTTGTCTATACATACATTTGCAAATTATTTAAACAATATTAATCCATTTCATCAACATTTTTTAAACTCATAAAAAACATTTCATTAGTGAATTTTTAATTAAAATTACACTAAAAGTGGTTAAAAAATATTTGTGCAGTTTAAATTTTTAGTAAATTTTGTAATTTTTTGGTCGTAAGAGTTACTAGTGTCATTTAAACAATAATTGTTCACAATAATTGAATGATTTCTTTGGAAACCAAAAAAAATTTATGGCCGAAATAACATATTTCAATATTTTTTATTAAATAAAAAAACTACTCCAATCTTCTTTAGATAAATATTCCACCGCATTCCATTTTTCGCACTTCACTCTTTTCCAAAACAAACACTGAATTGTTGAATTGTTGTCTCCAGTACACTAAATATTTTGGTCTTCATCCGGCATATCCTAGGAAGCAGTACACAGTTGAAGGATATCATGTTCATCGAGCATAGAGAAGTTGGTTTGAATTCAGGGGTAAATAAACTACGACAGCAGACGCGTCAAATACACCGGATGGACATTGAAGGAAGGACGCACAGCAAGCATCCCGGGAATAATGAATTAGCAGCGTTCATGGAAAGCTGCGTTCCTGGTGGGTCGTAGTGCTTCTTGTTTATTCCGCAACAATGGGCAGCATTGATCTCTAGCACAAAACAATGGAACTGTGGATGTTGTGTTATATAGGGGTGGATCCAGCCGAAGATTTGATGGGCATCATAGATTTACGTTAAATAATAAATATATTTGATATTATGTTACATATTATTTTTGTCGAATATATATACACACATACTACACAATATTATTTTCAAATAATTGCATAATTATAACATTAATATTTAAATCAATTTTGCTAAATAAAGGAAGGTAACAAACAAAAACTCTAGGCTTTGGGGGTGGGCAGATGTTCCCCCCTGGATCCAACATTGCTGTAATACATTACTATTACTTCACCATATTTGTATAGTTTGTTGCAACCTCGGGAATTTACTCGCATTCTGGTACAATTGTAGTTTTGAACATGGGGTCCACGTATCACCCGAGCAAACAACGATTGCCTGGATTTCATGTGACTGTATCGTACTACATACATACTCTTGCAACTATTACTATCCTGCCTTAACCCGCTGACGTAATAAATATAATCAGAGCAAGAATAGTGCAACTACATAATGATTAGTACACTGGCGAATCGCTCATTCTGATTTTATTTGACAAATAACATATTATCTATTTTCAGAAACAATGTAGTTGGAGAATACGATTTTCTACTATTTTTAGTCGAACATTTTCATTTCTGGGCGAGTTTTAGCAGATTTTTCGTGAAAAGTAAACTATCTTTTATTGACACACAATCCAAAATAAATAAATAAATAAATAAATAAATAAATAAATAAATAAATAAATAAATAAATAAATAAATAAATAAATAAATAAATAAATAAATAAATAAATAAATAAATAAATAAATAAATAAATAAATAAATAAATAAATAAATAAATAAATAAATAAATTAAATAAATAAATAAATAAATAAATAAATAAATAAATAAATAAATAAATAAATAAATAAATAAATAAATAAATAAATAAATAAGTAAATAAATAAATAAATAAATAAATAAATAAATAACTTCTTTTATTTGCTGCTATTTGGCCTGCTCTTTCTCCTGACCACTTTTCAAACTTTTAATACAATAATACACAATAAAAAGGAGAAAATACTAGGGTAAAAGGTTTCTCACATATGTGATAGGAGTGAAAGTTGATAGTGAAGAAACACTCTCACATTTTTGTGTTTAAATTTATTAACGTCAAGTTAGAGATGGTTTTAAAATTATTCAGAAATATATCAAGTGATTGCATTTGAGACACAAAGTGAACACACTATGACATTTTACTCAACTTAATGAAATTATCTTTCCGAGACTCAGTAAGTTGGGAATAAAATAGTATTTTGGAAATAAAATGTTTAAATCAGCGAACTGTTAATAAGCAGTACTATTTCTTACAAGGAGATTTTGAAGAAACTAGAAATGCGTACGTATTTTTGAATTATAAAAAAAGGATTAGAGTGCAAAATAATCTAAATAATTAATGTATATTTTTAATAATAATAATAATAATTATTATTATTATTACTATTATTATAATATAATAATGTATTATAAATATATTCGGTTGTTAAATTTAACTTAAAAAATATATAAGGAAGTGTATACGACAATTTCATAATGCAAGTAAGTATCGTTAATGCACACTTATGGAAACGACAAACGGAAATATTTCGAATTGGATTTTCACCGTACGTAAGTAATCTTAACTGTCTACTTATGTATGGCGAAGTTTGAGAGAAATGAAGTGAAACAGAAATGTTTCAAATTACTGAAACTCATCTAGAAAAGATTAGAAAACATAATTTATAATTTTTGGAATACACACACATATATGCTTACGCTCATGCATAATCGTGTAGTGTGTATTTCCTTCGTTTATTTGACTGGAATTTCCCATTCACAAAATCAAAACAAGTTCCCCAATAAATAATAATTTTACGACCAGAAGTTGTTTTCGTGACGGCTAGAAGTTTAACACAAACGGCAGTCCTGTAACTAGACAGCAGAAACATGATTGGTGTTTGCGCGTAAACGCCACCATATGCCAACTTTTGTTTCCTCCTCTGAGTTTCATATGTAATGAATCACATTTAGTAAACAAACTAATGAAATTTCGCATTGTCATCTGGAGGCTATGAAAGAGAGAGAGAGAGAGAGAGAGAGAGAGAGAGAGAGAGAGAGAGGGAGCTAGAGGGAGGGTCAGGATGAGAAAGAGTAAAGGAGAGAGTGCTACACTACTCGAGTACACTACTACAAGAGACTCCAACTGGAAGCCATCGAGATTCACAAACACAAAAACAATTTCAACAGAAAAGAAGAAGATGAAAAATTAAACACTACATGGTACCTAGCACTTCGGAACACCAAAACTCGGCAGCCAAGCAGTACCGCTGACGTGGCCCAATCATGCGTGAGCGCCAGTGACGCGACCCAATCAGGCGAGAACGCCCGAACCTCACCCTTCACTATAAACACGGACTCCAGAGCCGCGGGAGCGTCTATAGTGATAGTGTTAATGAAGTGCAGTGTGGTAGGAATGTGCGAGTGAATGGGTTTGTAAATATAGTATAAGAATGACTGAGTGAGTGAATGAACAAAATAGAAAAAGCAGAAGAAACAATGAACAATCTTAAGAACTCCATTTTTTAATTATCTCAACCTTTTTTATATTAAAACAAGTAGCCCAAAAAGGCCATATATAGTTTTAAGTTAGATTAAGATTAGTTTTAAGTAGTATTTGTAAGACATCGCCCTCCCACAGCTCCAGAAACATAACGGCTGGAGCATTTTTGTATACCTAGTACTTGAATAAATTCCCGCCTTGCCAGGGCAACTGGCGAGGGGGAAAAAGCGGGAGTGTCAGTCAACGCGATGCTGCCAGCTAGAACACTTCGCCCCCGCCAGCATCGCTACTGAAGATGCCTGCCACAGTTGCAGGCGAAACGTATGGACAAGTCTCCGTTAGACCACGTTAGACTCCGTTAGACCACCCGGAAATGCCAAATAATGTAGAAACCGGCCGTGAAAGCATACATTGTATGTTAAAGGAGAGAGTGGTGGTGTTGCGGACCGCTACTGAACAGGGGGGCGACCTAGATCGAGGCAGGACGAACCGAGACGTAGTGGGACCAAAGGAGGCAGGGAGGGACTCAGCGGAAAATGGCGGGGAGGAGCGAAACGAGGTGGAATGAAGGAATGGGAGCGGAACGTAACAAGGCGGGGCCAGCGGAGCTAAACGGAGCGCGGGGGGACGGGCGGTAGACGGCAGAGGCGGGGCGGACACGAGGGCTCGACGACGGGGTGGGGCGGGGTGGAACGGGACGGGACGGGGCATTCGGGCTGGGGTGGGCCGGGTCTGGCCGGTGCGGGGTGGAACGGAGTCGCACGGGTTGAACGGAATGTACGTAATGTTTGCAAAATTTATCAAAACATCGATACATCGATGTTTTGATAAAATTTTCAATCATTAAATCAAAAATTCAGTAAATTATTAAATCACAAAATGTGCAATCACACGCGATACATCGATGTTCTGATACACCAGCAAATGGTTTTCGATGTCTACGGAAACACCAAGAAAAACATCCTTGTTTAACATATTGATGTTTTAAATATGATAAAATAAATGGCAATTTTCCATTCTGTTCCTGCGTCGTAATTACAGCATTTAAATACTGCTATATTTTATTGTTTGGTCACGTATAACTAAAAAGTTAATAATAATGTTTGTGAAATTAAATAAGGAAACAAAAAGCAAAGGTCATCGTGGTTGCTGTTATTCAGATTATTTCCTTTCAGTCTTCAATCGTCAAAGTAAAACGTCCTGCATATAATATACACAAGATGTATCATTCATTTAAAGTATATTCTGCTTTAAAGTACTCTTTCGCTTTTTTCTAATAAATATTTTATATAGAAAAGGTTCAAAATACAGTTTAACGTTGTCACCACGCACAAAATTATCAACAAGATAAATATAAACTGTTTTTAAACATCGATTTTTCTGCAAAAATATTTTCAAGTAAAAACAGAATCGTAAAAATCAACGATGCTAATACATCAAGGTTTCCGGTGGGCAAAATGGATATTTTAAAATTATTGATGTCCCCTTCCCATCGGTAGATGTAATTTTGTGTAACGCTCTGGCTTATATATTTTCCATAAAGGATTAATGAGTATACTCATTTGAAACGTAATGCGAGCATGTTACTATATTTTATAAATAATTCGAGGAGTATGGATGCTGAAAAGATGAATGGTAATCAGAGGGAATTCCCTGTGCCCCCTTGACTACCATTTCTTCACGTCACTGTACTGGAATGGATGAGGTTCACACGTGAGAAGGATGAACGAGACAGCAAAGGGGCGGGGCGAGATTGTCCGAGGAAGAACAAGGCGGGGCGAGGCGGAGTATGATGGACCGAGCTGGGTACGGTGGGAAAGGCCGAGGCGGGGCGAGGTGCGGCGAGGCGGGGCGAGGCGAAATGGTCTGAGGTAGAATGAGGCACAGAGGAGCAGGCCATGGAGGGACAATATGTCGAAGGGGCCGCGCGGATCACACACTGCGGTCGCGTCGAGAAGCAGATCGGGATCAGAGCCGCAGAGGCATGGCCAGGGCGGAGGCAAGGCGACCACAACAGGAAGTTCCCGTGGCTGGTGCCGACCAGCCCCTCTCTCTGTGAGTGGGCGAGTCCCCTTCAAGGCCCAGCCACACACGCCCCTTGCTCCCATTGCCGCTCATTCAACGCGCATGCGTCGCCGTTGCCCTTCAGGTGGTTGCTAGGACTGCTGAAAGGGGCGCCCTCGACGCACGCTCCACTCGGAGAAAACATATAGGCACTTCCTTCCACGAAGTTGCATAACAATTCTAGACTAGAAATACGCAGACTTTCTCGTAGTAAAGTTTTCCAATTTCCTTGGTTGTGACTGGTACTCCACAGTCTTGCCTTCCTTCTTGCCAACTGCCACCTATTGCCGCGCAAAGTACATTAAAAAAATCTCAGCTTTCCGGTTTGCAAATAGTAGAACTGAAATATTCTTTTAAAAATATTAAAGAAGATTACGATTTTGTCCTAAATAGCAATTTTCATTAAAAAGTTTGAAACTTTCTTAAAGAAAATGGAGTTAAGTATTACTGTAAATGCGAAGTTTGAAGCTCTTTTTCACAGAAATCTGTTGAGTTTTCGTAAAACTTCATTTGAAGTATCTTGAAGAATGTCCACTCAAAAATTTCAATATGTATATAAATTCATTCCAATAAACGTATTAACGGCGTAAGTGATATTTAAAAAAATGTTATAACCGAGTAGTTTTTGAAAAAGGCAAAAGAATACAAAATGAATTTAACGTCATGTTACATACATAGTGCCATTTCCACTATCCGTTGTAAGAGTTTGAAAAAAATATTTAGAGCCATTTTTGAGAAAATGGCGTTTGAGCGTTTTCAAAATGCGAAATTTTGAACACATTTTCCCAGAAAACTGTTGATTTTACAAAAAACTTCATTTTACATTATTTAAAACACATGTACTCATAAATACACCAACGGGAAAAAGAAGCCTCTAATGTAAATATTACTGACTTGAGCGACAAGTCACAAAAATTACATTTTTTGAAAAAACGAAAAGGATAGAGGAATGTGGCGTTATCTGATATAGTGCATTTAGCACTATTTATACCAAAATTTAAAGAAAAAATTGGAGCCTTTTTTGCGAAAATTTTGTTTTTGTAATTTTTTAGAATTGCAAATATTGCACAATTTTGCATTATATTTCCATATTGCACAGAAACTACTAAAATTTTAAAAAATCTCTACATGAAATTATTAAAAGAATTAATTATGAGCAACAAAGATCATTTGAAGAAAAAATATCTATCTTTAATTTTGTAGTTTTAGGAAGACAACGAAAAAAAATCAAACTTTTGCAATTTTCGAAAATTCAGAGTTAACCGCGAAAATTGGACCTACGCCACCTTTATAAGTGTATTTTACTGTATTCTTAGAATAAAATTTAAAGAAAAAATTTGGAGCCGTTTTAGAGAAACTTTTGAAAATGTGGGGCTTCATGTAAAGTTTATCCCCCAAATTTTAATGAATGTTTTTCAAAATTTCAAAACACCAGCTAGAGACAGATGGACAGGGGTTTCTTCAGTTTGGAAAAGATCGTACGTGAGCTATAGACGCTAGGTTGGTTCACATACGACAGACGAACAGACGGACAGACGGACAGACGGACAGACGGACAGACGGACAGACGGACAGACGGACAGACGGACAGACGGACAGACGGACAGACGGACAGACGGACAGACGGACAGACGGACAGACGGACAGACGGACAGACGGACAGACGGACAGAGGACAGACGGACAGACGGACAGACGGACAGACGGACAGACGGACAGACGGACAGACGGACAGACGGACAGACGGACAGACGGACAGACGGACAGACGGACGGACAAACGGACGGTTTGAAATAAAAACAGACATTCGGTATCTGGGGATCCCAAAACATGTATTTCCGTCGAAATCTCCAAATCGATTTTCCGCAGCATTACAAAACATTCTCTATACTACATATATTACTACCGTATAACGTATGTATACGAGGAAGTAAAAATTTGACATTTTTGTTTTCGATTTTATTTCAATGTTTAGGGTATTCTGATCAATTCGATATTTAATGCTATATGTCAACTTAAAATAGAACCTGGCTTTACGTGTGTGTGTGTACATGTGCGCACCGTCAAGTAACTTGCGCGTTTGACTTGAAAAATATTAAAAGAGTGTGGCGTCATGGAGAAAACACACAGACATTTACAAGTATGTACAAGTTTATTTACACGTATGTACAATAACCAACTTCTGCTCCGAAACTACACACTTGCGAGTATTTCCCTGTGGATACCCCACATAGCTAGGGAGGCCCCGCCTCCTCTGACGCTACTCCCGCGCCACTACCGTGACCTCGTCACCCGTGCAATAGCCACGAAACGCTCGAGCCTGGGCGTAAAGTTTTGCGCATCGCGCGAGGTTTCCAGAATAAAACCCCAGTCTGAGCTCGTCGATTTTATACCAGAATGAGGCCGTCACGTGACCGTCCTAGGTGTGGGAGGGGGGCTCGCGTCTACCACGTGACCTTCCCGGTCAAGCTGGAGTCCCCTTTGTCTAAATGTATCCCAACGCCGGGGCGCCCAGCTATTCATGCCCGCAGGTATGCTCCTCCTCCCACCCACGGCCGCCAACGTGACGCTACACGAGCATAACTTTGGAACGAATTATTCCAGAAGGCAATGTGTGGCTGTCTATTTAGATTTGTCATGAAGTTTCATTTCAGAAGTTTAATGCACTGTCACTTCTATAATTTAATGCTTGTATGCATTTTCCACAATTTGGACAGTAGTTATTTGTGTTTCTTGATCGTTTTTGTTCATTTGTTTATGTTAAACATATTTACCAGTGTTAAACCCAAGAAAGTACATTAGCTAAAAATTAATAACTACTAAAATTGTTTTTAACGTTGGCAGTAAAGAAAACATTGACTACCACTACACACTACGCACCTCTTTTAACACTGAAGTTCAGGTTTTTGTGAATGCTATCAAATGCGATGCCACTTAATTTCGGAGAATATGTACTGAGAATCAGCAACACACATTTCAGGTTTGAGAATCACAAACAAAATATTTAATAAAATATTAATAAATATTTAATACTTCGAGCCTGTTTTCGTGGGCCATGAAATACCTATCTACAATTCTTTACTAACATTAATTGAATTAAGAATAAATTGTAATATGTGTTCTTGATAAATCTTATTATTAGGAATGTTCTTTTGCAGTGTAAAACATTTTGTATTGGAAAACGAAGAACAAATTTTAAATATTGTTGAGCTCTTGTCGAAATAACCAACCTTCTCACTACTTTCACATGTAGCTAAATGTGGGGCTCAAGGAAACGTGAGTGGAGGTAGATGTTCAAGTCAGCAACCTAACGAAATACACTACTCACTATTCTTAGTACTCCAAAGCATTGCCATTTTGAATTCAGACATAATTCTGAGATCTATTAACTCAACATCTAACAATATTCACATCCATCGTAAACTGTTTCATACCTGCTCTTCCTAATGCTCATTGATAGACATCTAAATTCGCGTTGCATCTGTTTTGGTAAAAGAACACTGTTTTGAAGAAACTATGTGAAAAACGTAATATCATGTTTCAGTAAGAATAGCTTTTAATGTGATTAAATTTATAGATAGCTAAAAAGGTGGCTTGCTAACGAGTTATCCGTAAAACAAAGTTTGCCAATATTTTACGAACAGTACACTGTAACTAATTCTTGTTTGCTGCGGCACAGCTTGTCAAGCCTAGCTAGTTTTCTCCCAGTTTTGGAATACACACAAAGAACGAAAATATTGTTCCAAATGAACCACTCCGTAGTGACGTTGGGAAGCAATTGCATTCAAAGGCATTTATGGTTGTTTCAACACTTTCATATTCCGTTTCCTTAACAAACACTTGGTGGTACGGTACTGAACTAAAAGCTATTGTTCCACTCAGAAGATGAAGTATGAATATGTACCTTTGTATTTCACCCCTTTCTCGAATTGAATGTAAAGGTCAGATTCGTGGTAGACACTTTCGAGTTTGCTCGTAGTCTCTTTTACCGGATGAGAACAGTTTCTAATGACGCTTTGCCTTGTAGTCTTGTCTTTCATCTTATCCTTCGTCATGGATACTCATCTCTCATTAGGATCTCTCAGTGTAAAGGAAACTATGTCTTTTATCCTCAGTAAGACCTCAGAACTCCGGAGAGTGCGGTTGCTTTGAACGTTATGTGTAGCAGCATCCGGCTATAGCAATGGACAACAACCAACTCTTCCTTGTGCTGTACCTGGAGGAATGGTAATCCAGATTTACTGGCAAAACAAACATTCGACATTGTACTCGAACAAACTGAATAGCGTAAAGTAATTTTAATATTACTGTATTTATTTGCCACTGAATTTATCGGGTAGTTGAGATGAAACATGTAAAGCTCGAACAATCTACTATAAATGCATTTAAATGTGAAATATTAAAATCTGTATCAATAAAAATTCAATATCTGTATTTACAATTTCATGGTCCTTTTATAATCATATGCTTATTTCGATGATATAAAAAACAATTATTTTTTTTCGATTTTTCTCTCACTATTTGTCCGCGATAATCTCTCGAACAGCTAAACCACTTTGATAAAGTTTACACTAAAAGAAAGAATATTGAGAGGCATAAATTAGAAAACAATAATATTTTTGAAATAAAGTCTATTATATAAAAAAATTGGTATTGTTTTTAATTTGTCACTTTATTCAAATCTACAAATGCTTTTGTATATTGACATTTTGTACATATGATTTTCAAAACACGAAGACAATCAATGTCTACATGAGATTTCGTAGAAAATACTGCCATTCGTCTTACCTGTGAAAAACAAAATGAGATGAAATTAATTAACCCATAAAACCATCAACAAAATGCCTTAGATTCCTTTGTATATTTTAATTACCATTTCATTAATTCAAAGTAAAAAATGTTTTTAAAAGATCGTGCGGAACAAAGCATATGATTGCATCTGCCCGTAGCAAAGATAACCATGGCAAACACATTGTTGTATGCAGCAAGAAACTAGATGGGAGACACTCATTTAACGACGGGACACATTATCACACACTGACTACAATTATTATAAATTAAAATCATAATACAATATTACTGGATATGTAAATATATCAATATCATGATTATCAGGATATTATGATTATTTTTGTATTTGATTTATTAGGATTTCGATTGACAGAATAATATCTGATTCATAAAAAATCTATCTGCAGCACGAAAAACGTATTAATGAGTTACTTAATATTTTAATAATGGTATGTAATATTTTCAAAGTTTTATTTAGTATCTGGCTATGCATTGCAAATAGTGTGCATTATTATTTATTAATATTCATAATAATGAAGGTTTTTAATAAATATACAGTTTAATAGTGTTCATCATGATAAACATTACGACGTATAATTGTGCCTGATATTAAAGACAATGATTGAGTCGTATCATTCGCCTTTACAGTAGAGTGCTCATTAAAAACAAGATCATTTATGCGCGTTGAAGACAATTTTTATCATTTTCTTCGCATTTATAGTTTAAAATTAATAAATGAAACACAGCATTCACAATTGACAGAGCAATCATTTCCCGTGGTAAATTTTCTAACGACATTATTGTCTTTAAGTAGTGGAAACAGTATCAAATATCCTGTTTCTCCTTAGTAAGAACAGAAAATAGTCTATCTTTGAAGTACCCCGTTGTTTTAGAAAACATGCGTTACTGTGTCTCTTACAAGAAACTTCCCAGCGGAAACTCTCAGTATTTCCACTTCCCGCTAGAAAAAACAAGAAGGCGGGATGTTTCTGACAGAAATAGCCTGTCTCATTTCGCGGTGGAATGCAGTAGCCGTGGCGGAGGAGAGCAGGATCTAGGCAGAGGGAAGGGACGCTTCCATAGGCACCGAAAAAATTGTGGCAAAAAGCGCCCAAGGGTTGGCCAAAGAGGTCCAAAGAGCTATTTGAGCATTGCATCTAAAGCGGACTTACCAGAATCGATAGCGGGAGAGGTGTCGCAGGGCATCAGCTGATGTCACTGCAGTGCTTTTGAGCAGGAGGTCCTGGGTTCGAGTCCAGACAGCGGAAGGATTTTCGACAGTAGCAACATAGCTAGATCGAATTCAATAACTATCTGGAGGAAACATCAAGCGGTCGGCTGCACTGAACAGTAGTTTTCCTTGGTCTCCGATCAACATAAGCAAATGCCGGAACAGAACTATATACAGATGGGCTAAGAACCGCACGCGATCTTTTTTTCGTATCCTTATCCCTTATTTAGACACACACTATTATGCACTACACTACCACACATGCCGAGAGACAAGACGGTAGCGGTAGCTCTGTGCATCAACTGACGTCATTGCAGCGCATCTGACCGGGAGGTCCTGAGTTCGAGTCCTGACGGTAGCAGGCTTTTCGACACTAGCAATATAGCTAGATCGAAGTCAATAACTACCTGGAGGAAAAATCAAGCGGTCGGCTGCTCTGAACGGTAGTTTTCCTTGGTTTCTCCGATCAACATAAGCAAATGCCGGAACAGTACTATGTACCAATGGGCTAAGAATCGCACGCGACCTTTTCTTCCTATCCTCATTTCTTTTTTTGACACAAATTATCATGCATTACACTACCACACATGCCGGGAGACCAGGCGTTAGCGGTAGCGGTAGCTCAGTGCATCAAGTAATGACACAGCAGCGCCTCTGACCGGGAAGTCCTGGGTTCAAGTCTTAACGGCGGCAGGATTATCGACACTAGCAACATAGCTAGAAAGAATTCAATAACTATCTGGAAGAAAAATTAAGCGAAGGGCTATTCTGAACGGTAGATTTCTTTGGTTTCTCCAATCAACACTGGGCGAAAGCCAGAACAGTACTATGTACAAATGGGCTAAGAACCGCACGCGATTTTTTCTCTCTATCCTCCACCCTAATTTAGACATACACTATCATGCACTACTCTACCTCACATGCCGGGGGCCAGGCGGTAGCGGTAGCGCACTGTATCAACTGATGTCACTGCAGCGCCTTTGACCGGGAGGTCGTGGGATCAAATCCAGACGGCGGCAGGATTTTCCACACTAGCTACATAGAGATCGAATTCAATAACTATCTGGAGGAAATATCAAGCGATCGGCTGCTCCGAACGATAGTTTTCCTTGTAGAGTCGTAGGCTTCCGCGGCCGGAGTCGTGGAATTCTTGGCTGTCCGGGATTAGCCGCGTCATGGTCGATGGTGCTGACGTTTCGGCCATCTTGCTGTGGCCTTCTTCAGAGCTGTTCTTCAGAACAGAATTCATCGATAGTTTTCCTTAATTTCACCGATGAACACCAGGCGAATGTCGGAAAAGTACTATGTACAAATGGGCTAAGAACCGCATGCGATCTTTTCTTTCTATCCTCATCCCTTATTAAGACACACTCACCCTCATGAACTACACTACCACACATGCGAAGACAGGCGGTAGCGGTAGCTGTAGCTCAGTGCGTCAACTGATGTCACTGCATCGCCTCTGACCGGGAGGTCCTGAGTTAGAGTCTTGACAGCGGCAGACTTTTTGACACTAAAAACATAGCTAGATCGAATACAATAACTATCTGGAGGTAAAATCAAGCGGTCGGCTGCTCTGAACGGTAGTTTTCCTTGTTTTTTCCGATCAACACCATGCGAATGCCGGAACATTACTATGTACAAATAGGCTAAGAATCGCGCGCGATCTTTTCTTTCTATCCTCATCCCTTATTTAGACACACACGATCATGCACTACTCTACCACACATGCCGGGAGACCACGCGGTAGCTGTAGCTCTGTGCATCAACTGATGTCACTGCAGCGCCTCTGACGGGGAGGTCCTAGGTTCGAGTCCTGACGGCGGCAGGATTTTCGACACTAGCGTTTCAGCTAGGTCCAATTAAGTCGGTGTCTGGAGGTCAATTTTAGCGGCCGGCTGCCCTGATCGGTAGTTTATTTGATCAACACTAGGCGAATGCCGGAGCAGTACCGTACCAAACGGGCCACGGACCGCGCGTGATCTGTCTTTCCTCTTATTTGTTCAATCCTCTCCCCTTACACACGTACCCACACTAACATGCACTACACATCCACATATTCCGGTAGACCTGTCTGGAGCTTAGAGATTGTCTCGTCTGGGCCGGTGTCCCGCTGGTGGAAGAGTCCTGGTTAGGGGGAAGCCCCACTATCCGACGGTAAGTCGGTGCCAGATCTCGCTATGCAGCGAGAGGAAGATCACCACCATTTCCGGAGAAGAAAACACGCACTAATCTAACGGGACCAATGCCCAAAGCAGTTGTTGCGCCCGGACACACGAAAAAATCAATCAATCAATTAACCAGTCGGTAGCATACAGCTTTTTCCGGCTGGGGCGGGACCCTACTTGTGGGATATACCTGGTTGAGGAACACTCCGCTAGCCGAAGGTAGGTCGGCGCCGGACCTCACCAGCAGCATATGACCACAGTGTCATTCCGAGAAAAAACTGCACTACTCTTAATGAACTAATGACCCACACTAATGACCCAACTTCTAAAAGTTGACGTGTCCAGAATCATTAACGACCAATCAACCATCAAAAGATTATATTTAAGTGAGGAAGTTTTTAGTTTCTTGACGCTTTAACATTGTTGCCATTATTTCCGAGAGGGTGATGCGTGTTATTGCCAGGAGAGAACACTGACACACCCACGGTTGATACTCCCTGCGAAGTGATACTTCCGGCGCAGACCTACACGTTTTCTTAAGGGATTATTTCCCTCCAGTTCCAAGCTTCACAGTGATCTCTCAACAAATATAGTGTAGTGGATGTAAATTTAAAAATAGTCTTTGCGAATCTAAGGAGAGAGAAGTCAACAAAGAGGAAGAGAGGATCGCGTAGCCCTTTTGTTAGGGTACCGTACTGCCCCCAATCAGAAATGGAGTTGGGGTACGCTCCGCCAGTAGAGTGGCGCAGCCCCTCCCCTTCCCCTTCACCGGGCGGGGGGGGGGTTCAAAGCCCAAGCCCAAGCCCGTCTTCTTCGGACACGACGTGCATGCTGCTCGCGGCGTGCCACAGTCCTCTGGGCCCTAGGCGTAGGCGCCGCTGAGGCCTTGGGCGGCCTGTCCCGCAGCGAGCCACGCCGGCGCGCAAGCCCTTGCGGCAAGGTTCCCTGCCACGGCCGGCTGTCGCCCGACGCCACCTTCATCCATTGATTGATTGATTCATTTTTTCGTGTTTCCGGGCGCGTCAACTGCTTTGGTCATTAGTCCCGTTAGAGAAGTGCATGTTTTTTCTCTCGGGAGATGGCGGTGATCTTCCCCCGCTGGATGGTGAGATCCGGCTCCGACCTACCGTCGGCTAGTGGGATTTCCCCCTCACCAGGACTCTCCCACCAGCGGGGTACCGCCCCAGTCGGGACAAGCTCTACGTTTACGACCGGTCTCCAGAAATATGTGATAGTGTCGTGCATGTTAGTGTAAATGTGTGTGTGTAAGAGGATAGGACAAGGAAGTGGAAGGAAATATTGCGCGCGGTCCGTGGCCCGTTTGGTAGGCTCCGGTATTCGCTCGGTGTTGATCGGAGAAACCACGGAAAACTACCGATCTGAGCAGCCGGCCGCTAGAATTCTCCTCCAGACAGCGACTGAACTCGATCTAGCTGAAAAGCTAATGTTGAAAATTTTGCCGCCGCCAGGACTCGAACCTAGGACCTCCCAGTTCCTTCATCGACCAGGACGCCGTACGGCAAGAACGCCATCATCCATAAAATTCTTATTTCGTTGATTTTGGTTTTGTTAAAGTTTGTTGTATATTGTTGGTGCAAAATTAAAGTGAACAAAAACATTTGTGTTGAACATAGAAATCTGGATCCTTCAATTTCAACACTGGTATTGGTTGTAGAAACCACAAAAACAACCCATTAGAACAGCCAACCGCTTGAATTCTTTAGACAGCGTCTGAATTCGATCTATGTCGAAAATCCACGACTAACACTAGGGCCTTGTAGATTAACACAAGAAATAACTGATCATATTCCGGACAGCAATTACCACCCAGCGTCAAATCAGAGGTGTTATGATTAGATAACCGGAAAGCCATCTCTATTTGTGATGTAGTGACGTCACACCAACATGGAAATCTGGCTGGGAATCTTAAACGGCATTTATTTATTTTCTTGCTTCCTCCAGTTACGTGCAGGTAGATTTAAGAGAACTCTCAAATAACCACAGAGAGGGCGAGAGAATGAAAGTGAGATCTAGGCAGAGTGAGAAAAACACCGAGTCAGAACAAGTTTGAGATATTGAGGGTGAAATATCAAGAGCGAAAGAGTGAGGTATCAAGGACAAGGTATTGGAAATAATAGATTGGGAACGAGAGATCGACAACAAGATATGTGATGTATGTGTGTGTGTTAGACACGTAGTGGGAATCACGAAGAGGAAGGAGACGTTCCACTCGGTTTGTTGCCCGTTCTTTCAGGAACTCCTCCTGCATTTACATGGTGTTGCTTGGAGAATATAAAGAAAACCACCGATCAACATCAATAGGTGGACAACAAGAGAGAGAATGAGAAATCGTGAGTGAGAGGTCTATAACAAAACCAAGAAAGCGAGAGCAGCAACTAGAGAACACGAGCTATTGAGCAAGAGAGCGAGAGTAAATTGAATGGAGTTTTGTTAAAATTGACACATTTCCATTCAGATTTATTTGTTCCTTTTCAATTACCAAACAAAATGCCTGAGAGCACTTTCGTTTACATTTGCCTCTTCATGCTATTACCTATAAAAATGTCAACAAACAAGTACAACATTGCTCGAAAAACACATTCATATGCTCAATGTTTCGGCATTTAGCTCTCATATCGTTGAAATTCTTGTTCTCAATTCTCGGAAGGACAGTAAACGTATATATTTAGCTTGGATTTTGTATCCAGCAACCGGATTCACCACAAAAGCTCCACTGCGTGGACAATGTAACGCTGGATCACGTGGACGATTGTGCGTAGGAGCATTCAAACTCAATGCTGACGAACAGGGTTGCCAGATGCGTACTCAGGAGGTTCAGCATCAAGGAAGTAAACTCATCGAACCGATTGGGTCAAATTACTGAGACAACGAACAAAATCATTGAGACAAATTAGGTAGCTGCAGACCAAAAATGAAGTTCTGGTTGTTTTCTCCCAACTTTTAGTAGTAAATTATCGACACCTTCCTTATTCCTCTTTTGATGCGAGGTTTTTGGACGAATGACTCCCGCTAGATTTTCTCGATGAGTGGCATTCTCATGAACAATTTTTCTCACTGGTGTTATTACAGCTGAAATTCTGTTCCCCGTTCAATACCAATGAAAAGAAAGATCAGGTACTTTTAAAATATTAACGTAACGAGTATATTCTTTCTTAGAATTACGAAAATTTGAGAAGAATGACAGTAATCGTTGAATTGGATTATATCACACACTAGCACTTGAGACATATACACAAGTGATTATACTCTAACCACTCTAACAAAGAAAAGAAACTATCTGAAAAATAATGAACACACACATATACAATAGAGATTACAATACAAGAATGAACGCACACATATATAGAGGTTACAATAGAAACGTTAAAGCAGGCAATGTGCGCTACAGTGCGCAATGTGTTCTACAGTGCGCTAGGTACGTTTCTTCGCACTGATCGAAATCAGGGCCTCCTATTAAAAATTGCAGTTATGTTCTTAGCCACCAAATCCCTGGAAAACAAGTCAAGGGCACAACACCTTCACTTATGATTGTTGTGAGTTTGTAACTTACTTTTTCGTCAGTTACAAGTTGCAGTTCGTGTTACCAACATGATTTCTGTTGCTATGGGATGGTTCTAGACTAACTAGATAGCTGGATCGAATTCAGTCGGTATAAGGATAAAAATTGAAAAATCTGTTGCGGTACATCGGTATTTTTCAATCAATCCCACGCGAAAAAGGCGCTTGCCCCGGCTGGGGCGGTGTCCCGCTGTGGGAGATACCTGGTTGGGGAAAACCCTCGTTAGCCGACGGTAGGTCGGCGCCGCATCTCATCAACCAGCGGGAGAAGAACACTGCCACCTTCCGCGGGGGAAAACACGCACTACATTTACGGGACTAATGGTCTTAGTAGTTGGCGCACTCCCGAATCACTAACAGTCATTTAATCAATCACATAGGTGGAGCAAGTGGAACATAGGAACTATTCTCCTGGTCTTCCGGCAAGTATGGTCGTGTATTTTATGTGAGCGTGGGTGTGCATATTTAAGGGATTAGGATACGGCAAGAAAGAGAACGGAGATATCGTGCGCAGTCCGTAGCCCCTTTTTTTAGGATATTGTTTGGGCCTCATTTATTTCTACCGATTATATCCAATCTCGTCCAATACTTTTCTATACCGATGAAAATGGATGAAAAAATATCATATAAATCGGGCTTGAGGATAGGTGTTTCTTCAACACCTACGTATAGCTGTTTATTAACATTTAAACGAGTCATATACGTCGGCGGGAAATTGAAAGTTTTTGCTTTGTATTATTTTTTACTAAAACGTATTCAATTTATTTTCTTGAGCTTTAATTCTGGTAAAATCTGGCACGTCTAGTTTGTATGAAGTGAAATCTGGGGAAAAATATCATTAATCCAAAAAATGTCCAAAGCAAGTTTCAATACACACAAATATATAATGTCGACTAAGGAAATCATCTCACCACTCACCAAACGTAAGGTATTTAGAAGAGTAAGGATTTAGAAGAATTTAGAAGTTATTTATGATTTAGTAGAAATTTATGCGATTTACAAAGGAATTAAATTTGGAAAACGAATGACATTTTGTGAATATTTCAATTCAATTCAATGAACATCGTACTTAGTATAATACCCTCAAGTAATTAGCTTTTTGTTAATATTAAGAATGTTTTACACTACCCTTAACATGAAAATTTCCGAATTTGTTTGAAACAAGATGTTTGTCACCACCAAGTTCCAAGAACTTGTTATGTGAGTAATCGACACGTAAGATTGAAACGCATCTTTAGAATAATTGTCCAAACCACTCATTAAAGAACTGTAAAGTTAATCTTTAACGAGTTCGAAGAAATGGGAGATCACCTCGGTACTCAATATAGTGAATTTGAAATGAAGACCGATTTGAATACAATGGTTTTGTATGATGTTGAGCTACATTTCCCACATTTTCGCGAAATAAAATAAAATAAGCCTTTGGGTACAAGAGAAAGCAGATAAACATTCCTAAATTCCATGACGTATCCCAGAATTCAACCATTTTCAGGAACCTTTTCTGGATTTCTAAAACAGAATGACCTTTCTGAAAGCCTTCCCATTAGCACATTATTTTAGTGTCCTATGTTGGTATCTGTCATTGTGAAGAAGTGCACAATCACAACAACAGAGTGAGCAATGGACTAGTTCTAAAGAAGAGCATGATCATTTCTGGTCCCGCGGAAAGACCGAACACGCAAAAAATATTCAAAATCAATATGTTTTTGCCATATTATAGAAGACAAAAAGTATTATAACAAACTTGCAGGAAAATGATTGTAAGACAGTCGACTCCGGTTATAGTGAATTCGGATATAGTGAACTTTAGTCGCTAGTCCCGTTTCACTTACATTACAAATAAGCTTAAGTAGATTCGGTTATAGTGAACCTGAACCTCGGATATAGTGAACTTTAGTCACTAGTCCCGTTTCACTTACATTACAAATAAGCTTAAGAAGATTCGGTTATAGTGAACCTGAACCTCGGATATAGTGAACTTAGGATATACAACATCCTGGAAATTAATTACCTTCTGGGAAAGAATATATCGCCTTGATGCCACAAATACAAACACTTGACATCTTGAAAAAAAATCGACGGCCAAAGATCGTAATTGAAGAAGTCTCCCCTGAGGACTCTGGAGAAGGATCTACAGAAATTACTAATGTAAAAGTACGAAGCAAACAATTGAAAATAATTGCTTTTTTAAGGAAAATAAAGATATTGAAAGTTTGCGTATGTGCTGATAATGTATTTTGCTGTATCTCTGTATTAATAAAATCAATAAATATGGAGAAATTCTATTTAATTTTGACATCATCGGAAATAGTGAACCTCGGATATAGTTAACCAAACATGTTAGTCCCCAGATGTTCACTATAAGTCGACTGTATATTGCTAAATACGTGTATTATTAGATGTCAAATATAAAAAATATTTCTTCAATTGCATTTTCTTCTGGTGTCTGCCGTTGCTCGCGCACTAATAGATGTCCGCCGGGTATGGCAACGGCATTGGTAAGAGTCTGCTAAGACGGCCCTTGCAAAGGGAGCGATAGGGGCGCAGAAAAATCGAAGAACGTCGCTGACCCGAGCGTAGGGAGCAACGCGAAAACGATGACGTCAACACGTGTGAGAATTTAGAGACCATTTTCCGGCAAGCATCTCGAAAGACGTTCCCGGATCAGTTCACGCGTCTGACGTAAGATGTCCGGATATTATCGTTCCCCCTCGGCGCCTTCCGAGATGACGTCATCACTCCCACACATCGTCTCCACGCGTTTCGCACCCCCCTCCAACTCACGTGCGGAGACAAGGGTATTGGTCAACTGCGCAAACTGACCTCGACCTGTCTTCGCTGTAATGGCGCGGCAACAGGGTTCTATCTGACTTTGAACAAATTTTATCGGAGAAAATTTAGAAATTTTCCATCTGACATGATCCTATCTGACTTTTATTAGTGTTACAGAAGTCAATTATTAATGTTTCGGGGATGTCTAATTATCGTACGTATAAATGGAAATAGGACTAATTTAATAATAGATTGTTTTCTTTTAATGTGAATTTAAAACCATTTAATATGTTGTAAGTCTGATACCAAAAAATGTAACTAAAAAATTTAACTTGGGCCAATAATGTCAAATTGAAAGATGATTTTCTGGTCACGACAACAAAAATTCTTTCCTTTATTTTTAGGAATATCTACGTGGAGGTTTCTTCTTTCTTGTTCAGCACCAAACATAAAATATTGGATAGACTTAGTACGACTTTCACACATTTCTACATGTTTGTTGGCAAAAGGCGATCATCTTCAACCCCGTTATGTGTTCAAAAAATTTGTAACATTTATTCTGAAATACACACACACATACACACACTATATTACAATGCGGGCGGGCGGGGCTCACGTGGCTTCAACTCTTTCAGAAGTGAATGATACATATTAAAAATCAAAAGTCATTAAATTTCATCTCTTAAATTATTATTATTATTATTATTATTATTATTATTATTATTATATAATTATTGACCAATTTTCAAAATTATATATTCATAACAATAAGATTCCCACTTTTTCTTTCAAGAAAGTAACCTTAAATATAAAAATTTATAAAACGAATTTTAATTATATTTCGTATATTTTATTATTTATTTTTTTAATTTTACTTAATCAAATTTTGCACAAGGTTTCACAGATCACGTGTGTCTCCATCTTTAGTCAATGTGTGGAAACTTTCATTGTGATCTGTTTAAAATATTTCCATGTGTAGTGAATACAGGATGTTGTTAGAACCTTAAAGGTTTGAATATTTTAGAATCATGTATCCACGTTATTCATATATTCAAATCAGTGTTACTCATTGGTAGCGTGTGTAAGATTACACATTTTAAATTTAAATAAGTATCTTCCGAAAACTGTTAATGGAGATTTTGGTGGTCAAGACTACTACTACTTTAAAGTTATTAATCCGGGAGAGATCGCAAATGCTAGACTTCTTTATGCGGCCACGGTGGCTCAGGATGACAGAGAGGGAGATGTTTCAGGGTAGGAGTGGGTGGGGTGAGGGTTAGGGGGTGAACGGGAGGGAGCTGACGCAGGAGTCAGGGCTGAGCAGCTGATGTGGCAAGAACGGGGTCACGGGCAGAGATTGCATCATGGCAAGGGACGGACGCGGAGACGAGCACCGGGGTCAGGAAGTGGAGCATGTGAGGGGATCAAGGCGCGGGAGGTGGCGAAGGGGAGGGCGCGGAAAGAAAGACTGACTGGTGTGATCGGCGGGGCGTGGCGGGTTGAAGCGTAGCGGGACATGGAGGGTCCGGAGGGATGAAGCAGGACGGAATAAAGGGGGGGGGGGGGGGGGAGGGGAAGGAAGGGGGGGTGGGGGAGGGGTGGGCGGGGTGGAATGAGAGGGGGGGGGGGGGCGGGGAGGGGCGGGGAATAAGGGGTGGAACGAGGGGGGAGGCGAGGCGGGGCGGAATGAGGGAGGGGGGGGGCGGGAAGGAATAAGGTAGTGGGTGGGGTGGAGCAGAATGAGGGGGAGAGGCCAGGCGGGGCGGGGCGGAAAGGGGGGTGGAATGAGGGGGTGGGGAGTGGCGCGACGAATCCAAGAGGAGAAGGACACCGCGGAGTCGATCAATCTAAGGTGGGAAGGAGGAATGTGGGGATAGGGCGGGGCGGAGAAAGAAACAATGATACAAAGTGGAGACAACTCATCAAAGGGAAATATGTGGAATGTGGATAATCGATGTTTCAGAAATAGCTATCTCCCATGGTCATTAGGCCCGTTTAGATGGCGGTGTTTCACTCCTATAGGTGGTGAGATATAGCGCCAACTCGAAGGGGGATTTCCTCCTCTAAGTGCAACTCCCATCGGGTTACCTCCCGCACCTACCGAGAAAGAGGAAACGAAAGACAACGTAGCGATGTGCACGGCGGGCCGAGATCGGTGGGATTGGATGCAAGTAGAGATGAATTAGAACGTGTGAGGAAGGGACCAATCGGGATTCGATGGGGCAGCAGAAATAAGATTCGGAGTGAATTGCCGAGAGGCGAGGAGGCATATAAAGGCAGTTAGACCGGAACGAGTCCGAAGAGGCTAAACGGGATAAGTGAACCATGAAGTGTCGGGTCATGCGTGAAAGGAATTCTGCCAGCCTGGGCAATATTTTGAGAATAGAAAGTTGAAGAAACGAGACGTAACTGTGTGGGTTAGAGAGAGAAAGGGACTAAACGAGAGTACGGAACCAAACAGAACGGAAGGGAGCGAGGAGAAAACGGAAAGGGACGGAACGAAACTGCACGCGACGGGACAGAACGAAACGAGTCAGAACGGGACGAAATGGAATCACCAACTCCCGCGATAAAAACATGCACTACACCAGCAAGAATAATACCTGTCAGTCAACGCAGTGGAAAATACTAATCAATCGCTCACTCCATCAGTGATTCGCTCACTCGTTCATTTACGGAACGCGACTGAACGGCACGAAACGGAACGGAATAGATTGGATCGCGACGGTGCGGATCGAGACGGAACCGAATATTCGGGATGGAACTGGACGAGACAGAATGGCACGGGATGTAACGAGCGAATTGTCATGGGCAGAACGCAAAAGGACGGATTGAGATGAGACGGAACGGAAAAGAATGGGCCCGCTGGAACGGGAATGAAAGCAATGGGACGGATTTAGATGCGATTGGATGGGGAGGGATGGGATGGCATGGAAAGAGAAGGTGGGAGAGGAAGAAGGGTGGAATGGGGGGGGGGACGGGAGAGGATGAGATGGGACAGGATGGAAAGGAACAGGGTGGGAAGGAATGGGATGAAAAGGGATAGGATGGGATGGAATTGGATGGGAAAAGATGGGATGTGATGGGACAGGAGAGGATGGGATGTGATTGGACGGGATGGAATGGGATCAGGTGGAATGATATAGGATGGGATGGGATGGAAAGGGCTAGGTTGGGATGAAATGGGATGGGAAGAGATGGGGATAGGAGAAGATGGGATGGGGCGGGCCGGGAAGGGAGAGGACGGAGCGGCGGATCGCAGTGGTGACGGGGGCGCGACGTCTTTCCCCAGGCGTCATCGGCCGCGTCCTCGTCAGACGGCGACGGATGGGGCGCCCAGAGGCCGGGGCGGGGATTTTCATTACGACTTCCGAGATTGGTCCGCCCCTCCCCCACCCCGTCCGCCGCCCGCCTTTCATGGCCTTTCCTTCCCTAAATGGTCGCTCGCCCTTCGACCTCCGCCCTCCCCCCGCCACTTACAGCCCCCTGACGTCCCTTCCACCTCATGGGTCACCCGACTCACCTGACTCCTCGAAAGGTCTTCTCCTCTTTGCCGCCTCTTTTTCCTTTATCATGTCCCCTTTATCCTCTCTTTCCAAGCCTTCTACTCATTACTTTTCTTCTCACATCTTTTCTCCTTTATTATCTCCCTTCTATTTCTCGATTTGTTCCTAATCCGACTCTATTCTCACCTTTTATCTGCCCTCCAATAAATTCTCTCAGTTTTCATCTTTATTAATATAAAACAGGAAATAATATTGGTGACAACCTAAAAGAATACTTAAAAATCTGAGTAAACAATGATTATAGGATTTAATCACAGTATTAAATAATGGATTTTCAACAAAAGGATACAATATTTATTTATTAACATATAGGAACTTATTTAATCTCCAATTTCCTCTCACATCTCCTATTTGTATTCTACACTCCTCTAATTTTTCCTCTTCTCTCCTCTTGTCGTCTTGTCCCTTTCCTCTTTCTATCCTGTCATTTGACCACACAAATCTTATCAGTTCTCGTCTCTGATTTCTCTCCTAATTCCGTATATTGCTCTTCCCTCACTCACCTACACTCTCATCTTCTTATTCATCTTATTTTCCTTCTCTATTCATTTCTCTAACCGTTCTTCTCTAAATTCGTCTCCCTTGATTCATCTCTCATCTGCGTGTGAGTAAACACGTCTCAGCTGTTTCCGCCACAATCGGAATGTTAATCATTAAAAAATCAAGTATTTCATTCGCAGTAGTTGTTTTCAAATATGATAAATTGAAACTAGAACGCTGCTGCGAGATTCTCTCGTTTGAGCTAGAAGGCCAAAAAGTCACCGTTTATCAGCGCTCTCCAATGCTTGAACCATTTTTCAAAAAATTGATGTTAAAATGTGTATTTTGTAGAACATTTTATCATCTTTAATTTTTTAAATACTGACTCCATTAATTTGTTTAGAAAGATATGCGAAAACCATAAACAAGTGCCAAAACTTTGGGATTTTTGCAATTTTCTTTGTGAAACCAACCTATTTCGAGGTTGCAAATATAAAATTGAAATACAGAAATCCCCGCTTCCCCCTCAAAAAAAGTTATTGAGAAAAATCTTTTGAAATTGTGTTCTGGGATTGGGTACTTTTGAGCGTCAGATGACTGAACTATATCCTATTTAGTCTCCTTATAACTTTCTTCTAAACCACTGTATATTCCTCATTAATTCATCCACGATGTTCATCTTGATGCGCTTGGGAATTTCTAGTTATTCAACACATCGGCCGAGCATTAGTTGTTTAAAAATAACTTTTATGTATTTATTTATTTTACGTCAAAAAAACAGTTGAAACTGCGTATGACGTGCTAAGGGGAGAAGTGAATTCTGTGCACATTTTCAAAATTCTGTGATCTCTACACTAAGTCATAAACTACATGAATTTTGAAAATTAAAACAAAAACTGTCTCGCCTGAAACGCACAATAACAAGGAGTGATAGAAAAGAGCCTTCATGATTAAAATATGTAAAGAACATATGGTTGAAGTTTATCCAACATGGTCTACCAATATAAAACTAGAAGATAATACGTAGCCAGGAAATAGAAAGAAGTTCCGAGGCTCCGGAAGCGGGAAACGTCTGCTGAGAAAACCGAATGCTGAGAAAGTATTTCGTTCCATTCGCCCTGAACACTTCACATTATGTCACCCATTTCTCTCTCTTAAATTGTCATCGCCCTCTCTCACACATAACACAAGACACATGAGGCCATTCCTTAAAATTATTCACCACACCGATCAACAGTTACTGAGCCATAAAGTATCGAAACGAGTGGAAACCTGATAGAATTTAATAATTGTATCATAAATTCCGTGTTAAGACAGCGCATTACATTTACCTGTATTCACGGGTATCTAGACCTCGTGTGATTTTACATTCTGTGGGAGATGTCATATGGAGTGGGAGAGTCAATGTAGTGACGCACTGAACTGGGTACCTGCTAACGCCGTGAAACAAAATGAAACGTTTAAAAAAACGTTTTGTGAATATATGTCACCAAGAGAAACGAGATAAATTTCAATAAATTCATTTTATTTCTCTACATTTTACTAAATTTTAACGAGCGTTATATTTAGGCAAAGTCTAAGGAACATATTTCTTGGCAAATTTATTATTTTTATTTCTGTTTATGGACACTTTTCTCTTCTTTCATTTAATTTAGTTTATAATATTCATCTTTCCATGAAATGTAATTTCCAAGGTATCTGCAAAAAACTGTAAAATGAGATTTATGCCGTTTTTGTAGTTTTCTAAAAACTGTCGTTTGGCAATTTAAAATTCATTTTCTTAATAATCCTATTTGTTTCAGCCACCAAGAGACGACTATTGTGATGCATTAACTTGTACGGGGCCCATTTTTCATTTAATTTGAACTAGATCATACCACTTTTGCTTCTATACTGTATTTCCCTTCTACTCTCTCTGTCTCTTTATCTCTCTCTCTCTCTGAAAATTTTCCCCCTTATGAATCAAACCCCGTTTCATATACCCGCATTTTTTTGATTCATCTTTTTTTCGTTTTTATTTCAACTCATCCCTTTCTCTACACTTTGTCTTCTTTTCACTTTTTTTCCAGCAATGTTCCTCACTTCACCTCGGTACACTTTCCCTTTCTTTCTACCTTTCCCCCTTTTTTTCCCTCTCCTTTCGGTCACCTCAGCTCTTCTCTTCTTCAACATTTATCTCACTCCCCCTTTTCTTGTTCCTCCTTCTCTCCCCTTTTCTTCCCTCTGTGCCTTCTCTTTCTTACTCTCCTTCATTACTTTCCTCTTTTCCCTTTTTTTTCTTATCTTTTTTTTTTCTTCTTTCTTTTTTCACTCTCCCATTTCCCCCACGGTCTTTTCCGCTCATCCATATTTTTATCTCACCTTTCTCCTCACACACCTTCTCCCATTTCCTCCTGTCACCTCCTGCCCCATGCCCCACGCACGTGCTGAGACACGCGAAGGCGGCGGGGCGCCGGGTCGTCGCTGATTGGGCGCGCGGATTGCGCCTCGCTTTAAGGCGATCGCGCTCGCTCCCCTCGCTTCGAGGCCCAGCCGGCGCTGGGATTAGGGAGAACGTCAATCAGATGCTTCTCAGCGAACCGGCTTAGGTGGCTCAGGGCATCAATTGATGTCACCGCAGTGCCTCTGACCCTGAGGTCTTAGGGTTCGAACCCACGCGGTGGCAGGATGTTCGATACGGCGAATTCAGCCACTATCTGGAGAATTCTAGCGGTCGGCTGCTCTGATCGGTAGTTTTCCGAGGTTTCTCCGATCAACACCAGGTGAATGCAAGAGCAGTACCCTACCAAACGGGCCACCGACCGCGCGCGATCTGACCTTCCCATTTCTTGTCCTATCCTCTCCCCTTACACGTACTTACACTAACAGGCCCTAGAGTACCGCACATGCCAGGAGACCACTCGGGAGCATAGAGGTTTTTCCGACTGAATCGGTACCCTGCTGGTGGGAGATACCCGGTTAGAGAATATATCCGCAAGGCGATCGGCACTGGATCACACCTTCCAGCGGGTGAAGATCACCACCCCACCTCCAGCGGTTAAAAAACACACACTACACTTATTGAACTGGAAAACTTGCACTGCATTTAGTAAACTTAGCAGTAAACTCGTCCAGAACTACTAACCAACTCAACCAATCTCACATGAATTGCTACTTTGTAAGCGCTGAATTGACTCTAAAAGTTAAAATTGAAGCATATCGACATAATGCCGCCAGCCACAGGAGCCCGTCTGTTGGCATCATGTTTTCCTTAGCTACTAAATTTAGCCTTTGTTCCTAGGGCCCAAGGGGCATACTGAAAATTGCTTGGGTGACTATGAAGGAGATTTAATAATGTCAGGTATTTAATTAACGCAATACAATAATGTAGTGAGTACCTAAGTACTAACAAAATTCTATAATGTCATGTAGCCGCCACTGCTACCATAAAGCCGGGGTTCGGAAATAAATTAATAAAATATAACAAATTCAAAATTGGTTATTTTTAGACAATAGATCTAGATGGAGAGATAACCGCCAAATGTTGTACGTAACGTAATTTAGTACTGGAACTCAATAATTCCGAAAAAAATATGAAAATATTCTGCCGCCCTAGGTGCTTTTAACCTAAGAAACCTAAAAGGTATCATGCTCTTTATCGACTTTAAAGACAGAATTCAAGAAAAGGTGATTTGGAATGCTGCGGTTGAATTAATAGTGCACACTTGATTACGGATCTTACAATTCATGTGCTTTTAACCCCAATTGTGTACATGTTCGCTACAAAAAAACAATGTCATTTTTATTGCATAAAAAGTAATCTTCATAGAAACAGCGAGACTTTAAAGAAGCATTTCCACTTAATCAAAAACATTCATCCCAGTATTTTATTTCTAGTCATTTTTTCAGCACGGCGTAGTACATGCGAGAAGACGGTTGAATTTAAAGAAATCCTTCTCGAGAACATATCGCGAAGTTTTCTTTTGAAGTTAACTCAATCTCGTTTCATCTAATATTCCTGAGCCGGTGTACCAAAGAAATGCTCCATTTCCAGTCTCCAAAACCGAAAATGAATATTCCATTCCGAAGATTCCGCTACAAAATAATCCTCTGTCGTAAATTTTCATTATGGAATGCACCTCCGCAGCAAAGACCGGATTCGAAAGAACGGTAGAAGTTGATTCTGAAAGGAATGCTATCATAAATCTTCACACAGTGGTCTCGCGGAACGACGAAGTTTAGAAAACTAGTGGAACTACAAAGGCGCATACTCTCTATTATTAAGTAGTATGATAATATTGCAACTTCTTTCTTAACAACACTTTACCTTCCTTATCAAATCTTTTAAAGAAATGACGCCTAAACGAATCGGAAAATCTCCTTTTGTTTTAATATTCATTTTCGGAAATAAACTTAATTCGGAAGTTTACATGGGTCAAGTTTATAACCAAAACCTTAATTTGGAAAATTAACAATTTACTAATTTCGAAAGTGACGGTCGCCAGCTGTATAAAACAGCACAAATTAATCTTTACATAAAACCTTGCCTTTGAACAAATATAAGGCGAGGTGACCATGCATTTAACCTAATTGGAAAGTTTCGGGGGTTAACACAGAGAACCCCTAAGCAATCGGAATCGTGAAGACTGTCGTCACAATCGAAACCTTTCGAGAGGACGCTCCAGATTCGGAATGAAACAGGAACATAGATTCTAAAGGATCTCGGAGTGGAATATAACAATCCAAATAACTCACAACTCTTACATTTATTGCACAACAAGTAACATACAAATAAATTTCTCCTGCTGGACAGAATTAAAAATTGCTGGAAGAGAAATGATACAGAATTACGAAAATGGATTACAAGGTTGACAGACGGATAAATGCCGTCTCTTTACAAAAAACTGTGAAATACACAGGAACACTAGTGAAAGGCGCTTCCACACAATACGCCTGAATTTTATACAGAATTACTATATTCAAACCCCAAACACTTTAAAAAAAATTAAACCGATTTCGGCATTTTCAATACAAAAAGTGACAACTAACTATTACAAAACGAGCCATTCAAAAGTTAAAACAATTTGTGTATGAGTGCACATAATACAAAGTTGCATGGAAATGCATCTCTTACCAAAATTTACACCTATATTACCAACAATTACGAAACAAGCAGGGATACTCTGGAACGAAGCTGAGCGGCCTGACTTCCGCCCGCCCTTGCTTTCGTTCAACTAGCTGCGGTGACACGCTTCGCCGAAATACATGCGGCCTCCAAGCCCGCAAGAGATCAAGCCAAAGCGTGCCATCTACGCGCTTTTGCCCAGACGACGTGATAGGCGGCTACGGGACCAGAGAGGCGCAGCTAACAATGGATCACGGCCGATGCCGTTCGGACCCAGTTGACGCCTATTTACGGAGCTCCACAAATGTCGAATGCGAAAGATGTCGTCGTACTCACGACAGAAGCAGGAAACTGTAACATTAATACAACAAATTAATAATGCACAGACCCTTATATGGCACACCACAACAATTTCGGGGCCACAAAATGCCCAAACGCTGCCAAACCACTGCAACGTGAGCTACAAACAATGAACAGGGTGAACCTGCATTAGAACAAGGCGAAATCACGAAACTATCAAGAAATACCAATGAACAGAGTAAACCTGCACTAAAACAACATCAAAATTACGAAACCATCAAAAATTACCAAGTTTTAGATCCAATTCCATACCACGTTAAAAGCGACATTGCCTAAATCAGGCCAAAAGCACTCATACACACATATAAAAACACAAAATAACGACTCAGAAGGAGCCGCGCCTTATTATACATGAACAATGGCTCGTAGCGTGACTATGAAAAAGACGAGCACCAGGCACGTACAACCAAGACAAAGGCAAAAGCAAAGTTACAACGGCAAAAGGGCGAAAGGCGAGGTGCGCTGGTCGCGCACCAGCTTATATAGGCCTCCCAGAAGGGGAGGGGGGGTCACTAAAGCGTCAACGGGGCGTAGCGGGGAAATATCGATTCATTAATAGTGTAATACAAACTCCTAGTTTATAAACGTTCCGTTTGCCCCTTAGAGAGTAGGCAACTTGCGGGCCATAGTCGCATGGTGGAACCGAAGGGGCAATCCGATGGTTGACCCCCTGCCGGTAATGCCGGAACTAAAGGCTGGTGAATATGAAATAATTTTTGCTTTGCCATAAAAACATTACTTTTACAGCTATAAAGACAAACAAGGGGTCTGTACAACCCCAACTTCATTCTAAAATCCAGATTCTGTTGGTAAAACCCGCTACAACCAGTCATTTCCTTATAATAACTAAAAACCTGTTTTGAAAGTAATAAAAAACATTGCACCAAGTACCAATTTTTCTTCAGAGTCAAACCAACCAAAAAATTAGATGTTTATAACAATTTCTCAGGTTTTGTAACCTTCTCATGGCCATGAGATCACAGTTTGAATTTTCAAATTTACCTTTTTTGAGAAAATTGATGACAAAAAATTACTCATATGTTACCATACTTAACTTAATTATAGAATAAATTCCTATAAACAATGTGTGTAAAATCTTCTCCGATGGCCTTCTCAGATGAATTTTGACTTCTGGATAATGTTGTAGTACAAGTTTCAATCACTGTGACCACTTCAATTTTTCAAATTTTACACCAAGATTTGAACCTGAGACCTCCAAATCTTGTTTAGAAACTTCTATTTCAGAAACACCTCACCCCCTTGCAAAGTATGAACTGTATTGTTTTCAAGAAAATATATAAATCGGGTCAATATTTTGCCTCTTTCAGTCTACATAACAATGTGTTTGAATTATGCAAAGAAAAAAGAGAGAAATAATAAATAATAATGTAAATGAGTAAGAAAGAAAAAGTTCCAAAACATGATGGTATCGTCGTAATATTAAGATTTGTTGGGCAGTTTTCAATACGTTTGGAAATATCAGACGTAATCTCACCATAATACACTTCAGAAAGATTTCCGTCAAATTTGCACAGTTGTTATGATCAGAGTACTTAGTTTTTTTGACAGGCAGAAAAAAGGAAGAGCAAAGTTGTGATAGTTTGTAAGTATGCAGGGTTCTTTATTCTCAACTGCAACCTGAATGTTTCGACAGATCTCTATTTAAGGCGAACCGTTGCAATGCTCTTCATCTGCGATCCGATACCGAACATATGAGATCAATTTTATAATCGGCCTATGATATAATGAATGGAAACAGAGTTAAATGAGATTTAAGTTACAAGGGATGAAGTTTAATTCCGCATGTTATTTTGGAGCTGAGGGAACTAGTAATTTTCAACAAGTAATTATTATTTGAGCATTCGAATTTCTGCTTTGTCATTGATGAATAATTTTAATACTATTTGAAAATAAAGCAGCTTTCGATGGCTTCTTCATTATCATCAGATCTTTTGTTAATTTTGGACAAAATAATTATGAATACAGGATTCTGAAAACAGTTTACGAAGTGAAAATTTGTTTTAATAGCATACTGGTTTTGTTAACTGGTAATAAAAAAATGAAAATATTAGTGAAGGTTATTCCAAATTAAATTAATAATTCAATGACTAGATCTAATACCTAGCTATCAGACCAACAAAAAAAAGTAAAGTAGGAAAGCGAGACCAGGATAAGGAAAGAAGCAAACCATATAGACGAATAAGGAGGTGTAAAGTGCCCCCAAACCAAAATCAATAATCGCAATGCTCATAAGAAAGAGAATAAAAATGCCGACGATTCACACAAAAAGTCAGCCTCCTAGAGCAATTTGATGCAAAGATACCACGAGAAACGTGTTTTTCATGTTTTATTTGACGCCAAATTCAAGAAGAAAAAAATTGAATTTTTTTTTCGACGTGATAACGTTAAAGTACTGTCTCAGCTTTTTTCCTGGAATGTATCTTATAACATTATATAAGATATTTTTTCTGATTTTGAAACAATGTGGACAATAGTGAAAAAATTAAAACCAAATTTATCAGACAAAAAATTTGAAATTCACGCAAAAATGTGATTGAAAAAATTATTTTACCAATGTTATTTAGATTTAAATTATTGAAGTGTCTCCTTACCAGCAAGATATACACCTTTTTTCTGACAAATGTTTGTTTTTATATAAAATATATATATAAAATATATATTATCGAAGTAAAATCATCAAACCCCTTTTGTTTTTAAATTTGTATGTTGTTTATAATTTTAATCAAATTGATAGGTTGTAATTTTATTAATCATTGATAATGAGACAATAATTTATATTAATTTGATATATATTAGAAGCAATACTAGTTACCACAGTCGGTGAATTGAAAGCGTTAATTTAAACATCCGGGAATATTATAACCCTATTGGAATTATGCTTCTGCAAGATAACTATATATCGTTTAGCTATGGCTAATCGGTGTATATCTCCGTACTGGGGAGGCTAGCATGGATCTACTACCCGGAGGTCCAAATCTGGATGTCTGGGATTCGATTCCCAGGCGATGCTGGAAACGTTTGTCCCTATGATTGGGTCTGGAAAGGGATACACTCCGCCTCTTGTGTACAAATGGGTAGCTATCTAAATAAGGAGTTATCATCGGTCTACAAAGTCGAGATAGGGGTTAACGAGAGTCATTTCGTTGACCACTCATCACCTGTGCAAGCCCGTCCGGTAAACAGAAGGGTCAATCAACCCAATAGGCTCTGACTCATCATGAGTTGTCGCGCCGAAGATGATGGCTAATCGATCTCTAAAAATTGCTGAAGTATTTATCACGTTTCTTATAAACTTTGTAAATAATAAAACATGATGTAATATAAATCATATAATGTCAAAGCATGATAATTTTCCATTATAATTCAGAAGATAAAACCAATAAACAGCAAGCAGGAATAACCTTATGAAAAATACACTAAATAATGTACGGATGTTTGGAATTGAAGGCGTAGCTGTACCAACAGCAACGCAAAACGTACGCTTTATATTAAACGATTATTTATGGTGAAAAAAGGTTGTTCATATTTGTCATCTCAACCTTGAAAAATCTTTCAGCATTCTCATGTGTGACTAAAATTTTTGATGTAGAGAATACTGCGCAATATTTTACACCTCATAAATCTAAGACGTGGGGGCAACATTCTACTGAATCCCTTGCAAACGGCCAAAGCTGTGAATTTGTGAGGCCATAAAAATCTACCGAGGATTTGGAGGAGAAAACACTCCTACGAAGTCCACGCAAATTCCGCGGGATTTGAAAACTTCAGTCAGGCGTGAAAGATATATACTAGTTTCACAGAGTTCCTGTTTTTCTTCTGACTCTCTGATTAATCGACAACGCAATGGGGTGACGGAAATGAATCGTAAATGAAATACGACGCAGAACCGTATATTCTGCGTCCCACGTTTATGAGCACTCATGTGTGAACTCATTTCCTCAGAATTACAAAACTCCCAGAATTCCACCTCTCCGGGATCAACTGCAGTAGCTAATAGACAACAATTGCTCCTTCACTATCGTAGTCTGTAGGACATACGGCTCTAGTCTCGGCGGTGTCGAAATTTTAATCCTAGATAAATAGCTGAGTGGTATTTAATCACTGACCGAACACTAGATGACAGATGCTCTGATCGGGAATTTTCTGCAATTTTTTTGTCATTGTCAGGAGAATTCTAGATGAGAATCCAAACAAGAAAGTCACGCGCCGAGCATAATCTTTTTGTGTTGCTACCTGAAAGTTAGTCTTAGTTGGCATTTTATTCAATCTTACGTTTCCTCTTGAATTTTTTATCCATTCCTTTTCTTACTTTTATTAGCAATGAATGGAACAAATTCCATTGCGAAGGATGTCTTTTAAAATCAGAAACAATTGCGTTTCACTTCGAGAGAGAAACAGCAAAGCAACTCTTCGCCACTGATTCACCTAGACAGCTTCTAGTGCGAATAAGAACCTCTGTCCTTAGTGGAGCGACAGATTTTCGGTGCAGACGCCTGTGCACTTGTGACTCACGGGTCTGAGCGTAGTTGGGGCAAATGAGGGTCAGTGGTGACGGTTTGGGCGGCGGGGACAGTGACGGGGTGAGCACTGGCAAAAATTATGGCGAGGCGATTAAATATTCTTATTTAGTGGTTTCATAACACATTATGTTGCGTGCAGTCTTGTAACGTGTCAAAACGTATCGGGTCGGAACCAGTAGAGTCGGGCTGATTCGATTCGTTTTTTTTATTGATTTGTTGATTAGTGATTCCATGTGCATCAACTGTTAAGGTTAAGTCCCGTACGTGTACGGTTAGGTCCCGTACGTGTAGTGTATATTTCTGCTCGGAATGTGGCAGTGTTATTTCTCAGCTGAATGGTGAGATCCGGCGCCGTCCTAACGTCGGCTAGCGGGGTTTTTCCTAACCAGATATCTCTCACCAGTTGGGCACCGCCCCAGCCGGGACAAGCTCTAAGCTCCCGGCCGGTCTCTCGGAATAAATGGTAGAGTAGCGCATGTTAGTGTAAGTGTGTATGTATGAAGTGGTGAGGATAGGAAAAAGAATAGGAAGGAAAGATCGCGCGCGGTCCATGGCCCATTTTTTAAGGTACTGCTCCGGTGTTCGCCTAGTGTGGATCAGAGAAAACACGGAAGATCAGAGCAGCCGGCCACTACAATTCTCCTCCAGACAGTGACTGAATTCGACCCAGCTGACAAGCTAGTCGCAAAAATCCTGACACCGCCGGGACTCGAACCCTAGAACCTCCCGATCGGAGGCCCTCCAGTGACATCAGTTGATGCCTTGAGATACTTCCCCCGGTCGGGTCGATTCGGGTCGCGTTGTGCAAGTTCGCACGAGTTCCAAGGAGGAGCGGGTCGGGGCTAGAGGAAGAGGGGCGGGGAAGGGAGGGAAAGCGAAATCGCGGCGTGGGCGACGAAGCGCGTCCGGTCCAATGAGAATCGGATCGGATCGGATTGTGACGCTATGAGGGGCGATGGGGGCAGAGGAAGCCATGCGGAACAGACCAGGACAGGACAGGATAGAGCGAGGAAAGGCAGGGAGCAGAAGGAGGAGGACAGCGAAGGCAGAACGAACAGGACAGGATGGGAAATGACAGGACAGGGAATAGCGGGGCGGAAAATAGCATGGCTGGGCCCAGCAGCGCGAGCAGTGCAAGCAGGGCAAGCAGGGCGGAACGAGAAGCACGAGGCGGGACAGAGCGCAGCTAGACAACGCCGGAAGCGGCAGGAATGAACAAAGTGGGTAGGGTCGAGAACGAGGACGCGGGGGCGGAGTCGGGACTGTTGGCTGAGGCAGATCCGGGGATCCGAGTGCCTGCGGGGCCGGGTGGAGGGGGCGGGCGGGGCCAAGGGTTCTCTGGGGGATCGCGCGGGAGCGAAAACAGTTGCTAGCGCCGGATACCGCAGATGCGACACGGCTAGACGGAGCTCTGCTGAACAAGCAGCCCTCGCCAAGTGCCGCCAGCGCGCAGTGCGGCCGTCTGCGGAACTACGCAAGCGAAATGCTTTTCCACATCTCTTCCATGGGGGATCTAGAAAGTGCAAGAGAGGCAGCAAAGATTTCTTTAGTATATAGGGGACTTATAAGCTTAAAATCACATACAGCACCTTTAAGCAGTATCATAGACGTAACTACAAAAAATAATTTATCCCATTAAAAAGTTATAAAATTGGTGTCAAATATTAATTAGATAAATAATGTAAAAATACATAAAAAGTTTGGTAATATTTTCTTTATTAGCACTCATCAATCATCGACACTCCAACCAAGAGTAGAGAAAACCACCGTAAATATCCAGTGTTAAAAATGTCAAAAAAGTCCAACAAAACTGTAACGAAATTCAGAAATGGGCAGTTCGTCTGGTTTCTCCCTTTCAAGAACGAAATCGGAATTCATTATCATCTCCAGAAGTTTTAAATCAAAATCTTGCTCTCTTTATTGGAGACCACCAAATACGTAGAGCGTGTTCTTGTAAAATCTTGGGTATGACTTTCGACCAAAAACACACATGCAAGAAGCACATTTCCCTGCTCATGACCGAATGCAAATCCAGACTGAACATATTGAAAATATTAGCATCTCAAAAATGGAGAGCAGAGTGGAAATGTTTAATTAATGCTTATCGTTCTATTATTCAAACCAAATTAGATTATGGAGCTGTTATCTACAGTTCAGCTAATAAATCTACACTACAGACGCATAAATGCATGTAGTTTAGTTGCCTTTAAGTCAAGCCCTATCAACAGCCTTATTGTAGAAGCAGGATTACTCCCCTTCGATTTGCAGCGTAAACAACTATGTCTAAAAATTCGCTTCTCAACTTTAAATTCTTCATCTAATCCGACATTTAAATATATCTTCATCGCTCTGAAAACAGATTATCATTCAATCCATGTGAGGTATCCAAAACCACTTAGCGAAAGAATTCTAACTTATGAAGATAAATTGAATATTGAAACCCCTCACATTCTACAGAGAAAGATTTACTCAATTGCCCCCAGGCAATCCTTTAAACCTGATGTTAATATAATGATTGCACAGATTCTCAAATCTTTAATTTCTCCAAACATTGTTACATCCCATTTGAATTCTCTTTATGAAGACTACCAGAGATTTAGAAAAATATAGAAACAAAATGATTTAAAAAGTAATAAACAAACAAAAGGAAATTTCTTCTCAATTTATCACATAAAATACACACTTCTTTAAATGAAATCAAAATTTTAAATTAAATATTGTCGTTTATAGTCAACATGTACATACTTCGTTGCGGAACTTCAAATATATGTACAGTATCTACAATACGTTAAAGACAGAAAATTTTTAAATTTATATCAAAAGTTATATTCAAACAATTAATTAATTTAGTTCCTTGATTTATGAGAAGCAAAGTTACGACGAAAAATTGCGCGAATATTCCCAAGAAAGTTCCCATGATACGCTATACAAGGATTTTAAAACTTCATTGATGGTGTGATTCAGCTTCTTTCATTTTGCCTTAAATTTCCACCTATAAATCAAGAGATTCATAAACGTTATTGCGAGAAAAAAAGTTATATAAAATTATAATAGAGAAATAAATTTCAGCTCCAAAAGAAAATTACTAACATTTTCAGATCTATTAAATAAAATTAACGTGTACAGCCGAGCACTTCAATGTTTCATACAATATTTTTGAAATTTCATTTTTCACATTCTCAAAAACTACTTAAAGTGCAGATTAAATACTTCAGCAGATTTAGCAGATAGTTTAGCAGATTTAGCTTAGAATTTAAAGTTGTTTCGTGCTTAGTAGGTCTTATAGAGTATTTTTCAATTTATTTCTACTCGACTAACATAATTGTCTTCGGTGGCTTTTAACAATAGAAATTAAATAAACTAGCGTTGCAATAAAAATTATTTAAACGTAATATACACCTCACGAATCTGAGCAGTTCATTGCACAAGAACAAGTATTTTCATAATTTATTTGTTTAATATTTTTGTTAAATTAGGATTAATTTTGAGAGAAACAATTGATCTAGCGATCTTGTCTATAAACAATCATTTTGACATCGTAAATAATTTTCGTGATTACGTGCACGTCAACTGCTTTGGTCATTAGTCCCGTTAGTGTAGTGCATTTTTTTCTACTACCGTCGGCTAGTGAGGTTTCCCCCTAACCAGGATTCAACGGAGCACCCACCAGTGGGGCACCGCCCCAGCCGGTACAAGCTCTAAGCTTCCGACCGGCTATATGTGGTAGTGTAGTGCATGTTAGTGTAGGTGTGTGTGTGTGTAAGGGGAGAGGATAGAACAAGGAAGAGAAAGGAGAGATCGCGCGCGGTCCGTGGCCCGTATGATAGGGTATTGATCCGGCATTCGCCTGGTGTTGATCGGAGAAACCACGGAAAACTACCGATCAGAGCAGCCGACTGCTAGAATTCTCCTCTAGACAGCGACTGAATTCGACCTAGCTGAAAAGCTAGTGTCTAAAATTCTGCCACCGTCAGGACTCGAACCTAGGACCTCCCGGTCAGAGGCGCTGCAGTGACATCAGTTGATGCACTGAGCTACCGCTCCCGGTCCTTTATTCGTCTTGAATAACTTCATACCCACGTCGTTAGTTGAAATTCACTCACCGATAATCAAACCAGGAGCGGTAGCTCAGTGTTTGATCTGATGTCACTGCAGCGCCTCTTACCAGGAGGTCTTAGCTGGCCTGATCGGTAGTTTTCCGGCAAATGCCGGAGCAGTACCTTGTCTATAGAGCTTGTTCCGGCTGGGGCGGTGCCCCGCTGGTGGGAGAGTCCTGGTTAGGGGAATACCTCGCTAGCGGACCTCGCTATCCAGCGGGGGAAGCTCACCGCCATCTTCCGAGGAAAAAACGATGCGGCGGCGATGGTGTAGCGGTTAGCGTATCGGACTGCTATACCCAAGTTTGCGGGTTCAATCCCGATCGAAGCCGTGGATTTTTAAGGGCGAAAAAATTCTTCGTACGCCTTCCTTCGGAGGGGAAGTAAAGCCGGCTGTCCCATGTTAGTACATTTACTGCATGTAAAAGATCCTCAAGCCTAAATGACGCCTCTGAGCTAAATTCAAATCGCCTGTTTCGTCGCCCAAGTAATACCTTCTTTCTCCCATGATAGGTGAAAGGAGTGTAACGAAATTTGCGTGGTCAGACGGAAGAGCAGGCCTCATGGCCTGAGTCTCGCCACGTAAAAATAAGGCAAATTCAATTCAATTGAATTCAAAAAACATGCACAACACTAACGGGACTAATGACCTAAGCTGTTGACGCATCCGGAATCACTTACCAGCAACCAACCAAAATTGGATCAACATCCATCAATAAATGTGTTTTCCACACACACACACACACACACACACACACACACACACACACACAACACAACAGAAATGCAATCAACACGCACCGGAGGATCGATTTACAGTCGTAAAAGTCGGGTTAGGTGGCTCAGTGCATCTATTTATGTCACTGAAAAGTCGGGTTAGGTGGCTCAGTGCATCTATTTATGTCACTACAGTGCCTCTGATCGAAAGATCGTAGGAATGGAGTCCTGACGTGGGTGGACTTTCACCCCTAGTTGTACAGCTAGGTCGGATTCAACTGCAGTCTGAAGGAGAATTCTCGCGACCGGCTACTCTGATCGGTAGTTTTGCGTGGTTTTCGAATATATACCATATGAGTCCTGATATAGAATCCTAACAAATCTGCGCTATCTTTACCACCTCTTATTTGTATGACAAGGAAGCCTCCATCCATTACTTGCCTACACTAACATGCAATACATTACCGCCCATGCCGGGAGACCAGACGGGAGCTTAGAGCTTTTCGTGGTGCGCCGAAACCTCAATGGAGGATATACAAAGCGAGGGAAAACCCGTAAGAAGACGTGTAGGCAGATGTTGGAATTACGTTCCACCTAAGGAGGAACACCGCCATCTCCCGGGATGTAACATACACCAATGGTAACTAGGTAACTCTCATAGGTAACTAATGACCATAGTAGTAGATAAGCCAGGAAAAACAAAATACTCCGCCAATTAATATAATCTTATTTCCTTTCTTCTTCAATGAATATGTATCAATTATTATAGACATATTAAAACAGAAATGAAGGTGTAGTGAGTGGAAGTACGCACGCTTACTATGTTCATAAAAAAATATTCTCGTATAGTAATTCCAACTTTTTTATAAAAGGTCTGAAGATGGCTAACCAAAACATCGTATATTAAAAAAATACTATATGTGATCAATATACTTGTACATTATAATAAATTACTCTTGAATGTCAAAAATAAAAAGTGGAACTGTTTGTGTTAAAAATTAATGTAATCGTGAAATGGTAATCATAAAACATAAGTAAGTAAAAATATAAATAAGTAAAACATAGGAAAAGTAAACTTTTTCGGAGAAATACTTAATATTCCACAAGCATCTGCAAAACCATTGGCGAGGGAATATTTCACGAATAAACGGAGTTTGCGGACGGTTAATACGTTCCAAAACACTTCTGGAGAATTTTTAAAGGAACACTTTCAACTTGCCTCGGAGAGCAAAGAACGTAATTCCCTAGGAGTCGCATGCACCTTCAGGGAAAGCAAGATTTACGACCGCGTTGGAGTTAACCACGAAGTAAATATTTCATCGGAGGCCCTTCATCTTTTTTGAACACGAACAACGCCGCACAGGTAGCCGCTGCGCTTTCCGCTACTCTTTTGTTTAGAAGAAGGTCTGTGGGAGTTTATGAGCAGCTCTTTCTGCAGAAAAAAAATGCTTTGTTTACACGAAGAGTCAGTGTTCTTTGTTTTATGTTTTTGTTTCGTTATTGAATTACTTCATTTTCTTTATTGATTTAGTTTATTTTTATTATAGATTTATTTTACGTCATTCATTCATATATTTATTAATTTATTTAATTTCTTCAAAAATTCGGAAAACGGTCATTAGTGCAAGCCTCAGAGTATTTCTTCATCGGCTTGCATGGTCATTTACAATTAAGAGAATCTATCAACTTTCGATTTTTAAGGCTTTGCAAAAGTATACTTCGAAGAGACGAGACACCTTTACCCATTGTGGACATCATATAGATTATAGAATATTTTAATATGGCGAAACAGACTTTAATTGGTTATGTTTTATTTTCATGAATTTTTATCCAATGCTATTGGATTTTACGCAGCTACGTCGATGTACAACTTGTCTTTTCTTTACGAAAAGCATTTATGCCGACCTTCTCGATATAAATTAAGAAAAGGCGTGGGCACAACATTAAAGGAAAATTTCTCCGATTGTAAACAATGAGTGTTTCAAGAAGTTCGATTTGAAGAATCAACTGTGATTAGGCACAGAGCCACCAGCATTTCCGTTGTGTCTTGGGAGATTGTAACTCGAGGGTTTCAGAGTGGAGTGAAGGGGGTTTTTGGCACTAGCTAGGTAGCCAGATCAAATTTAGCCGTACTTCAAGGAAACGTTTAGTGGCCAGCTGCTCTATAATATAGTTTTCTTGGTTTCTCAATATCAGACGAATATCAATATCAGACGAATGCTAGAGCAGTTCTCAAAGAAACAGGCCGCGGACCGTGCGCGATCTTTCATTCCCCTTCCTTGGCCTGTCTTCACCCCTTACTTACTTACGGGAGATGTGATGGGAGTGTAGAGCTTGTCCCAACTGAGGCGGTGGCTCGTTAGTGGAGATTCCTGGGGAGGGAGGAACATTGTCACCTCCCGTGATAAAAAAATTCAATGCACAATCGGGACTATTGACCATAGCAGTTGACGTGCCCGAAAAAATCAATCAATCGATTTGAAGTAGATAATCGAGAAGAATAAGAAGAAGAGGAGTTTTAAATTCTTTATTTTCAACATCTACATCCCCTCCTTCCCTTTTTCATCTCCTCCCGTTTTTATTCTTCCATGATAATAATAATATAAATAATAATAATATAGATAATAATAATAATAATAATAATAATATAAATAATAATGATAAAATTAATAATAGTAATAAGCGTTATTCTAATACAAATAATAGTAATGTTAATAACAAATGTAGGAAAATAAAATAGGAATAATGATTATAATACTTCAATGTAATGGAATGAGAAGAATCGACCCAGAATTGAACAGCTGCTCTTTTGGAAAATATCTATTCGAAATATACGTCTGTGAGGAACTTCATTCATCTCCCCCTCACACACACACACACACACATACACACACACACACACACACACGTAGACACATTCAACGAGAACCGATTAGTCCACTGATTGCACAAGTTGCATCGTTTTCGGATACAATGCTCAAATCAGAGTGACAATGGGGATATAAGTGTTCATGCACGTTCTATGTCGTGCACGCGATTGATACCTTAAGCCGCTTTGGATTAGATTACAGCATCAGGACCCACGAACGCATCTACATTGATGACAGAAATCAATCTAGTACGTATCATCAACGACTCAGAATTGGAAAGGAAGTTATAGCAATCTACCCAAACGAAATTCAAATATTAGGTGAGCAGAATTTGCGATATTGAGTTTGTGTTGGTGGCCAATGATTGAGTTGTTAAGTAAGCAAAGTAAGCATGAGATATTGTACTATTTTGGCTTTTTAATAAATTATTAATTGATAATTAGAAAGTCAAATATCCACAAACGAAATTTAAGGCTTGGTATTTCTTACTATATATTGTAATTTGAAGAAAACTTTACTGATCCTTAATAGAAAAATTCAAATTCACTTGAAATAAAACCATTTTTAACAAAAAGTCAAACAAACTCTTGATACTTATATAATATATAACCTTTTTATTCTTCAAACAACAAAACCAAAACTAAACAAAAAATACATTAAGCATATCAAAACGATGATTTCAACTCAACAAAACAATTAAGCAGTATTTAAAACTTTAAAAGTTCAAATTATATGTCAAACTTTAACAGGAATATCTGCACATAGACTTGAATTGATATGACTTTCTTGAATCCAGTGTATTTGACTTTATTTCTTTTATATCCATTTGCATTTTTAAGTTCATATCTGTGCTCCAGGTTTGAGGTTGACCGGTGGAGACATGGTGTCAATAAAGATTAAAGTACTAAAGAACAGGGAACAATGCAGTCGGTTTCTCAATTTTTTGAAAGGCATACACTTGTACAATGGTATATCTATCTCTAAGACAATTCTAAAACCTCGTTAATAATGTGATATGAATGTTGCCATTAGTGTCATAACAGTCCATAAAAATAGTTAATAATTTAGATGATTAATTTAGATTAGTTAATGTCGCTATAAACCTTTTGTATTTGATGCGACATAAAATAAAATAAATTTAAAAAATAAACTTCACGTTTCTCGATAACACTCTTATTCTTATTTACTATGCCTCACAGTTCATGAGCTCACGTCGGCTCTCGAAGTGGTTTAGACCAATTCTCTTCGTTGTTTCCTCGCACTGGCCCCTTTATTTTTATCACCAATGAATCCAATGACTTTTCCATAATTTCTTCTTAGCAGACTTAAGTCGCATCTCATGATATGCCTTATCACATTGACTCGTTACAATATGAATAATAAATTATTGACAATGAAACGTTTATCACGTGGTTTCTCGTTTAATTTTAGTCAGGAAATAGCGAATGAAGAGGGCGCTCGCAGATCGAGCGTGCACAAGAAAATTCACCCATTCACTCAAAGCGACATTTTAAAGTTGAGTGAAAAAATATATTCAGGAAGTATTTTTACTTAACGTCAATTCCTTCTTTCTTGAGAATGAATACTCTTGTTTTAATTTGAATCCAATGGACTCTTTTTAAATGCGCAATTTGTTTTGTAAATCTGCAATATATAATGTAAATATGTACTATAAAAATTACAATATAAATATTTTTTTTTGTATACCACCATTATAAACGACCCTTTTCGATACCCCGAATCGTGCATAATCCAGTATTTTATCGCACGCTACATGACGTCATCGCCATTATTAAACGTGACATGACGTCATCACACATTCAGCCAATAGTAGCCAGAGAATCGTGGGGAGGTAGAAGAAGACGGAACAGCCGACCACCGTTTTCTCGCACGGATGTCAACAATGCCATCTTGAATTTGATTTCCAGAGGGCGTTGGATGTCAAGCACCCGAGACGTCAGAAGAAAGTTGTTTTGCGAAATTAAGTTTGATTCTCTTGTAAATTTATAATGCTGTTATACAAAAAAATAGCGTATGCAACTCGTTTATAATGTTGCTTTATTGCATTCGTACAAATTTGAAAACTCGCTCCTAACGTCGCTCGGTTTCAAAACATGTACTCATGCAATAAAGCTTAACATTATAAACTAATTGCATAAACTACTATTTCTTGATTACAAAACGGCTACTATCTGTATATTCATTAACACTAGAGCAAGGGTTTGGCATCGAATACATAGTCATGCGACCTCATAGTCAACAGCTTGTATTTACATTAATTTAAGAAAAATTTGCTAGAAGCACGTTCTCCCTAACAAAGCTTACTACTCTCCTCATTCCTAAATTTGCAAAAAAAATATTCTTCTTCATACTGTTATCTGCCAATGAATATAAACTATCTGCTGTACTTTGTTCCCAAATATCCGAAGGGGTGCCTAATAAATCGCCAAATACGTCGTTTTCTTCCATTACAAATTTCGGGCAATATCCTTCTCAATTCACAATCAATCTACAACTAGAAAGTAAATTACATTTTTTGAATGGGTAAATACGTATATTTTCTCACGATAGTCAATTAAATTTGTTTATCACAGACAAATCGTCATAAAATTGAATAAAATCTAATAGGATAAAATCGTGTACATCACACGGCAAACGCGTATTTCCATGCATAATACGAATTGGTATGCCAGACTGAGCCTACCGATTTCGTCCAAGAAATCATCTAGTCCCGGAAACAAACTTTCGATGGTAAAAATCATTGATGTCTTTAAAACAGATATTTTCGAGCAAAAACCTCAATATTATATAGTCGATGTTTTTTTCAGGTCGATATATTTGTGTTGTGCTCAATAATCCATGTTTTAAAACAAATTCTCATGATATAAATAAAATTTTCAGTACTTATTTTATTTGTGAATTGATCGCAATCAACAGCCATTGACACCTGTCACGATTTTTCGATCTGCAGGCGTCACGAAACCGTTTGCTATTCGCAACATTTCTCCAACGTTGTTACGTATTTTGATTAGTTCATACGTTGTGAAATCGTTAAAGTGCAATTTGAACTTTGACTACATAGAACATTGATTAGAGAATGAAGATGAGAGTCACAATTAACGCAGAATATACTTTAAATTAACATTGGAATGTTATATCACATCAAAACTAGGACAGTTTACTTATCATAGTTATCTTCATCATATTTGTCTATGTATTTATCGACCTTGAAAACTTATTGGTGATGTATGGAAATTTTCATGTGTTGCTAAACTTTGCCATCAATACTGCGCGCTATTTTAAATATCTTGCAAAATATCTATATTTCTAAAGTCTTGAATTAATTCGTTTATAAAATGTATTCCGAAAATAAAATTGTTTATAAAATGAATTCCAAAGTTGATCTCCAATACTATACACACGAATAGTTTTCACAATTTTGACAAGGACTTCACTACGCGTTGAAGCGCTTGAAGACGGTACAACATACACCAGCTTCAGGAACGACTGGGTCAAGAGCTGTAGGTCACAGCAGGCTCTGCCAATCTCAACAGACGCTTTCCGATGAGATTCCAGAATTATCGCTCCACTCGCGAACACACACACACGCTCCGGCGAAGAGGTGACTTTAAAGGGGAACGCGCAAAGCTGTTTCAGGGCAATCCGCATCTCGGGCTGCATCTCTTGCACTACGTTACGCTCTTTGAACCCAAGGAATTTTCTAATTCGAAAAGAAATTTCACGACGCGAGAGGTTCATTTTAAGAAACATTCAACGAAGACATTTTCCGAAATGCGAATCCTGTTTTTGAAAGCCGAATCACAAGCATCACTATCGATAGTAAGGTAAATGCTGTATCGATATCACGATGACCACAAAACCATGTTTCAAGTTCTGAATATTTTATTAGTCCTCAATTTTTAGTTTTATAGTCTTCGATTTTTTTAAACCATGTTCTAGTTCTAATATTTTACAGAGGAAGATTTTCTCTATTGAAGATAAAAACAACAAACATTCTTTTAGTAAAATTTTGTTTCGACAATAACATGCTTCGGGTTTTGCGAAATGTGTTTTGGAAGTCACGAAGGATTTCCTTCGCGACAAACAATATCCACGTCGTCGATTGACTAATAATGATGCAATTGGTCATTGAGAAACTAGTTGCAATCAATGAACTTTTTTGTTTATACGTTACGTGAAATTAAATTGTTTATTTAACTTTATAAATGGTATTACGAAGTAGAAACACGCTCTCTACTCCCATAAGGCTTCTTTACACCGTGTCACTATTCCTTCGCTTCTCCAGATATTTGTTATCATCTCGCGGAAGACACGGTGTACGTCAGCCATTCTGAAGATGATTTGCGTCCCCTTCGCCAGCCAGCCCTACACTAAAACACATAACCTCATACAAACACACTTATAAACAAACACATACATACACATTCCTAAACGCACAATCACACTCGTGCATTCTCAAACCCACAATAACTTATACACACATAAACACACACAAAAAACCCAACAAACCCCAAAAACACAAAAACACACCCACAAAACATTCAAACAAACACTTACAAACTCACCCAGTCACCAACAAATACACACTAACTTACTCATAACATACACACTCGCCAACAGCGAACAACTCCTTCCTTCGGCGCGGGTTGAAACCCGAACTTCTTGCAAGAGCCTCGTGTGTGCACGGAATAAATCAGCAACGGCGCGCGAGTCTGCGCCTGCAGAGAACCGGTGCCGTCGCGCGGCGAAGAAACTCCATTAGCAGGAGAAACGCCCTATCTGGTTAAGCGCTCCGAGAAACATCCAAGGAGAGGGGGCAGAGGCAGCCGCACTTGCACGGCGGAGGCGCAAACTTCTCCTGCAGTCCAACCACCCGCAGGAAGCGCAAGCAATTATCAGTCACTAAGCTAAGCGCACGCGACGCCCGCACCGCACACACGGTTCGCGAATGCCAGCACGTGGCAAACGCTTTCGAGCTCTCGCTATGCCAGACCTGCGAAGCAGACCCCACCCACCTCCAAAAAAAAACAACTTTATATTAATTGATAGCTTAGAGAATTATTATAATTGTTTATTTATTTATTTATTTATTTATTTATTTTATTTATTTTACGTCAAAAACAGTTAAAAAACTGCGTATGACGTGCTATGGGGAAAAGTGAATTGTGTGCACATTTTCAAAATTCTGTGATGCCTACACTAAGCCATATACTACTTAATTGTTGTATTAATACTATAATGTACCGGCTATTCTCTTGAAGATTATCAGAAGTTTATGTTTCCCCTGGTTGCGTTACGAGCGCCACGCAAGGTAATATTGGTGAGGGGCTGGGGCTGCCATCTCACTGCCTCCAAACCTGCAGAGCAATTTATTCGGGTTGCTCACCCTAGACGCACTGCCTTCTCTGTGGCTATAAGCTGCGTCTACCCATTTGGGAAGTCAGTTCTTGTTTTCCTTCTAGAACAGAATAGGACGGTGCCTTTGAGAGAAAGGAGGTGTTCCTTTGTACACAGTATTCCTTCCGTCGCATGGAGTAGCTTCGGTTAGGAGCGGGTTAGGAAAGACTGAAGGGGTTAGGAAAGACTGAAGGTCTACCTATTAGTAAGAGATGAAATGAAAGATATTGAGAAAGAGTAGATGAGAAAAAAAAGTGTGAGAAAAGTCGAAGAGTAAGGGCAGACCAATAAGACGATGGAAGGAAACTGTTGAAGACGGAACGGGATAATAGGTTCTACCCATGATGATGATGATGATGTACTTTGTTTATTTTTAAATATGAATCCAGTGATTATTAATGTCGTTCTTATATTGAAGGCTCGTGTCGTATTGTAAAGTGAAGAGGAATATTTTCTTATCGGTCGCTAACCTAAGCGCACGGGACCCTCGCACACACCGTTGAATGCCAAACGCTTTCGCGCTTTCGCTGTGCCAGACTTGCGAAGACGAGCGTACAGACGGTACATCGCAAAAAATAACTTTTAACTAAGTCATAGCTTAGAGAGATATTGATATCGCCTCCTATATTATTTCAAAAGTATATTTGCCTTTCGCGGCACTCACGTGACCGATATTTATAGAGGAAGTCTAGAAAAAGAATTTTACGAAAAAGTGACGAATGTCACTTTGACTTTAAAACTATATATGAAGGTTTTGTTTAATAAAACGCAAATAAATATTCATGTTAAATGCAACCCACAACACTGTAAGGTTTTTTGAATCTATATCGTTAAATAACTCCTAAATAAAGCGTTCTGGGACCTTAAAAAGCAACATTTTGATGTCAAAAGCCTCGAAGAAAGTTTTTTTTCTCATACCGTAATCTACAGAATAAGATCTTCTTAAACATTCTATTACATTTTTTATTGGTTCGACGTTTCTCGATTCTACCCCACTTGTTCAGAGCCGTGGAGAGCCTGCAACTGAATGTGAAATTAAACTAATTGCTTGGTATTATACGCGATTAAATTGCACGGGTGTACCCTTCTATTCGGTAATAAAGTTAATTAAGAATATGAAGAATTTTAAACGACCAATTGATGAAATATTGAAGGCATGTTAACGGGTCTTGGTCGGGCATGTTAACGGGTTTCGGAAAATTTATTTCCATCATCAGTGCTTTCAACCACCACGTGAATCCATAATTCATGTGCTGCATGCTCCTCCAACTCAGGTACCTCATAGGAACCTCACAGGAAGTGTACACTAGTGCACACTAGTATCATATTCATCATGGTGTTTGTTGGTGTGGTGAGGAGGATTGTGTATCCCTAACTCCCAGTGAGATGCCTGAGATGGAGGAGAATGCAGTACATATATTAACTATGGATTCACGTGATGGTTGAAAGCCCTGAAGACGGAAATAAATATTCCGAAACGTAGGCAAACAACCAGCTTGTAGATTCTTTTTACTTCTGACCAAGCCCCGTTAACCTGTCTTCAGTTAATTAAAATAGTTTGTGTTGACAAGATTGTATTTTATTGTTATCAATTACAAGAAATAAATGTAGAACAAGTGACAGAGGATAGGAAGTTGCGGAGGATAGGAAGTTTAGAAGAAAAATATATATTACAGGCTTAATATGGAAATGGAATAATAAGGAATAGGGATAGCTGTTTACCCATAGTTTTCGCACGGGCACGCTTATAGTTATAATTGATATGCACTGTTGGTGGCAAGATCACTAGTGCGACTATTTTATTAGTGTTCCGCTCAATCACCAGGGAACGGTGGGATGGACTTAGCTGAGAACGCTGCTCAAGATCTCGCCCTGCAAACGGCATGCTTTCTAGTCTTGGTGAATAGTCGATTTGTGATCGCTCTCTCAAAGCTCACTCTCAAACTGAAAGTGATTCTGTATGACACATTCACAAAATGTGTTAAACCGCTTCGTGTTTTGGAGTCTTTCTTCTCAATGTTGACAAATGAAGAGCGTACATACGGTCGTTTTCAATAGAATTCCGCAATCGCACACACTACTTCAGCTTCTTTAAAGGTTTACATGCCGCTTATGCAGATAAATTTATCACACGTGGTTTGTGGCCTGTACGCAGTTCTGATATGACACCGTTCATTTTTTCTGTTTTGGAGATTCCTAAAAGATCGCATAAACGCGACAAATCCCCACACGGAGGCATTACGGAACAATATATATATATATATATATATATATATATATATATATATATATATAAACATATCAGAGATACCACACAACATTCTTTACCGAGTGAACCAGAACTTGTGTAAATGTCAAGATTGTATCAGAGCCAATGTTGAGTAGTTTCAGCATGTACTATAATGTGAGTTCCATTTAAACTTTCTGGTAGCGAAAAGTTACCTTCCCTCTTCGACAGTTCTCCCAATCTCCCCGGCAGTATTACGGCAGTATTCTCCCTCTAGGACATTCTTCCAAATCCGGCGGTTGGTTCCTAGATCCCTGGCATCGCTGGTTTTGTGACGGCTCTTCAGATCTTCTACGATGTCCTTGAGACAGGTTTTCTTTTGGAACGCTCGCTAAATCTTCCATTGATTTAAAGTAAAATATAGAATGAGAAAGAAGTGCGGTGTAATGTAGAGTAGTGAAGTGGTGAAAATCTCTAGCAACAGGACACATCTTCACTGCTCCGGAACGCATCGCAGCTTCAACGCGTGGCTCGGTGCGGCAATACGTAGAATATTTGAATTACGCGCATCGAAGAAATAATGAAGCAGAATTTTCTAGAATATTTGAATTGTGAGCCAGAAAAGCCAATATTTCTTGAATTCAGAACTTCTTGCTCGAAATATTTGAAATCCCCGACCGAAAATAATTAAGAGGTCTAGTTTTTTCAAAAACAAAACTTACTGCGCAGAATGTTTGAATAACGCAACTGCAAGCAATAAATTGGTTGGTTGGTTCGTGTTTCCGGGCGCGTCCACTGCTTTGGTCATTAGTCCCGTAAGTGTAGTGCTTATTTTTCCTCGAGAGATGCAGTGATCTTCCCCCGCTGAATGGCAAGATCCGGCGCTGAACTACCGTCGGCTAACGGGTTTTCCCCGTAACTACACTACCAATTATTCTGGGAGAGTGGTCGGAGCTTAGACCTTGTCCCGGCTGAGGCGGTGCCCCGCTGGTGGGAGAGTCCTCGTTAGGGATTAATTGATTGATTTTTTCGTGTTTCCGGGCGCGTCAACTGCTTCAGTCATTAGTCCCGATAGTGTAGTTCTTGTTTTTTCTCGGGAGATGGCGGTGATTTTCTCCTCGCTGGGTGGCGAGATCCGGCACCGACCTACCGTTGGCTAGTGGGGTTTCCCCTCACCAGGACTCTCCAACCAGCGGGGCACCGCCCCAGCCGGGACAAGCTCTAAGCTCCCGACCGGTCTCCCGGAATAAGTGGTAGAGTAGTGCACGTTAGTGTAAGTGACTATGTAAGGGGAGAGGATAGAACAAGGAAGGGGAAGGACAGATCGCGAGCGGTCCGTGGCCCGCTTTTTAGGATTCTCTCCGGCATTCGCCTGGTGTTGATCGAAGAAACCACCGATCAGAGCAACCGTCCGCTAGAATTCTCCTCCAGACAGCGACTGAATTCGACCTAACTGAAAAGCTAGAGTCGAAAATATTGCCGCCGTCAGGACTCGAACCTAGGACCTCCCGGTCAGAAGCATCAGTTGATACACTGAGCTACTGCTACCGGTCCCTGGTTAGGGGGAAATCCCACTGGCCGACGATAGGTCGGTGCCGGATCTCACCATCCGGCGGGGGAAGATCACGGCCATCTTCCGAAAAGAAAACATGCACTACACTCACGGGACTATTGACCAATGCAGTTGACGTGCCCGGAAACACGAAAATATCAATCAATCAACTTAGTCTTCATCCTGTTCCTCAACATTTCATCTCGGCTGTCGTGCTTCATGGCCCCGTATGAAATCAATGTTCCGTAAGGAATGACTGATACCACTATAACTTGTTTTTTAAACCTTTCCTAACATTACCTTCACTTTCAACTTTACACCTTAGACTAAACCTTCCAGCCATGAAGGTTGGAGAACAAATCTTTGAAACTTACACCACGTTCACGAGAAAGAATAAATACTCTTCTGCTATGGATGGCCAAATACAAAACGTTATAATATAAAATGTACTATTTTCAAACTCCTCGAAAGAGAGAAATGTAGTACGAAAAGTAATAAATTTAAAAAAAGATAAGAAATAATTATTGTCCGCATCATTAAGATAAGATAATTATCAGGAATCGGGAGAAGGCGTGTGGGAGGACCGGAGACACGATGGTACAGTAAAATACAATTTGTAACAGGGACAAAGTGTACAAGACACGCACATGACAGATTATGGGGGAAAAGAAAAGATCAACAATTTGTGAGTGATAAAAGTGAATAATAAATGAGAAGTAAAGTTCAAGTGAAATAGGACTGAATACATGCAAATGAACTAAATTAAAATTCAATACACTAACAAGATACAAATGTACGCTTATATACTCTTGATGATTTTACGGATTATTGATTAATGATTAGTCTTCTTGTAAAAATATTATACGTGTTCACTTACAGCTAATTGAAGTTCAAAAAGTTTGATTAAATTTAACATATAATACCAACTAATAACGAGAGAAGTGACTGCTCTGATAATCAACTCTCTCGGGTTTTCAGAAGGCCTTTGCCCAAAAGAGACTTTAGGGGCTTAATATTAACATTAATTAAGATACACCTGATAGTCCCACTTCCCATTCTGGTATCGTATTACGATGATTTTGGAGTTTGATTTCGAACGAAGGAAAGCGCCTCAATAAGCCTTCCCTGGGTACGCAGTTTTAATTACAGAATCAGCATATCATTTCAAATGAGCTAATGCTAAAATATTTGGAGGTAATGATTGGCCCACACAAATCTCGCCAGGTTTAATTTAGCTTACGTCGACCAATTTCCGCAACCATAAATTTATACAGCTCCCCAGGGACCGTCAGGATTCTGGGCCAGTGCGAATTCAATCCTCAACAGGAAATAGAAGCTACAATTACGCAATGCCAACGCAAGCACCTTAGCGGAAGGGCTCAGCTAAGAGTCGGTTGTTAATTCTCTCTCTAAATAACATAACCCAATTATACTTCAATAACGTGCCAGAAAAAACTTCTACAAGAGCAACTTATTGTATATAATAGGAAATAATGATTTTATTTTCGAGTATTACAGTATTCATTTTCACCAATGGAAAAAATTCCTTGCTATTCATTGTCTTATCCACTCCCACTATGTAATAGCAAAGAGTGGTACAAACGCGGAATGAATGAACTTATTCGAACAAAAATGCATTTTTGTTTATTTGATTTTTCACTAACAGAAGATGGATTTAACTAAATATTGAACGTCACACGGCCAATAACACAATCTGTTGGTATTTCGTGTGTATCTGTTTATTCACTTTAATGTCTGTAAATTTCCCCACTCCGTTACAGTTCTGTAAGAATTACGTAGGAATATGTTTCCCATTAACGACCACGCTTGCGACTTCATAGTTACTTTGCATGCATTAATAGTTATTAATGCTGTTCTGACTGTTAATGTCTATTATGAAGTATGTATAACCAAATTGACTCATCTGAAAAACTGTATTAGCTGTACTAACTGTATTGAAATACATCTTTTATCGAGGTTCTAAAATTGTTTATTTGATTAAGAATTAAATTGTTGGAAATGCTCGTAGGAAAAACGAAATAAAATATGGTTTTCTAGCTCTAAAGGTAAAAATGTAAAGCCATTACCAGAATTTACAATGAATGATATTATGTCAATTGAAAGTAAGAGGTAAGATGCAGATAGAATGTTAAGGAAAATGTTAGGAAGGCAGTAAAAGAATAGCAAAGAAATACGCACTAACTCCATTATTCAGAGTGATTCGAACATACTTTTACAAACTTCGGGCATGGGTTCCTCACACAAAAGGAAGACAAAAATTAATATAAACATGTGTCCCAAGATCCTTTGATTAGTCATTATTAATTTATTAATAACATTACTCGAAACTCGAAACTGAATTCTCTTTACTCTTAAACACATAAAACTCATAACAAGTGCTTGAAATGCCCTCCTCTCGTTTCTATTGAAACAATTCTATAACTTTCCGTTAATATTTTAATCTAATTAATCTGCTCCACTTTGGCATGCTATTGAAATGAACTCGTCGCTTCTATTAAATATTTATTTATTAAATGGCTCCATATTGGAGAAGCCATTTGAAATGTATCTCATATACCTGAACCTGAATCTGATAACCTTGTTCTGTTTTCTTAATTTAATTAATTATATTTGTCCATACATTTTCAAACCTTTACTATCAATACTAATATTTATATACACATTTAATATATAGTTTAGTTGCTCTGCTCCACGTCCTTATTAAGATATACCTTGTCGCATGCAGACAATGCATGTCGCAGGCATATCGCATGCATGTCCGTATAGATCAGCGATTTCTGGAAGTTCTGTTTGACTAAATAATTTCTGGATAGATTGCAAATAACTACAAATTATCAGCTTTGTTTTGAAACAACAAATAAAATATTAATATATAATTCAGGTATTAACAATTCGTAACGAGCTCATTTATGACAAATATTATATCAATTATTGTTCTTTCTAAACAAATCAATTTAAAAATGTTCGTGGCTTACTTCATTTCATCGCGCCCCTTCTAAAATTCTCGGCTGCATTCTGGATCAAGAAAAGTCAAATGACCACGACGTCTTGTTTTCGGTCGCCGCTCTTTCTTCCTGCCTAACGTGATTTTACCCGATGTCATTTACAAATTAAAAATCTCAACAGTTATACTTCCAAATTATTATCAATTCGTGAAATATTTATCATAAACTGTTAGGCACCCGCGAAACTTACCACGACACTTCTTAATACTAAAAATTAAAGTTCAAAGAATGTAAATGTTACAACGTATTCCTTATTTTAATTGTGTTCACATAGACATGTTCGATTTTTCATTCAATTCACAATTATATGACATTCATATTATTCAAATTATTTCTGTTACAATTCTCCAAATAATAATGATAAAATCATGCTAGCTCACTCCTCTCCTACGTTAGACGTTATGTCTTAACTAATTTATTGCAAACATCACCCACTCTGCATCCCATGTAATGAGAACCCGCGACGTACCAAATTTGTTGTAGACGGCTAAAGAGAATGTTCAATGCATGAGAATGTCAGCAGTTTAAAGAGAATGTTCCCGTTCTTTGTACATGATATACTCGCCCCCCATTCATGATAATCGCCTCTATACCGCGATCTACTCGCCTCCTCTATACATGATATACTCGTCTCTCCCATACATGATGTACTCGCCTCCTCTATATATGATACACTCGCTTGCTCTAGCACATTTCCGTTTAGTACAAGTGTCTTTGCGTCCCCCTTCCGGCATGTCGTCACACCACGGGCGTTCATCTTTTCCGCTCTTGTTTATTTATACCTGTCACCCTGACAACCTGTATATTTTGACTTGATTCGTTTTGTATGAATCATATAAAATGTATCAACATAATATTGATAAATATAATTAATACTGATGTATTGTTTTAAAAATTGGGCAGAGTCTCTTTGCCGGTCGCACTGTATGAGTACATGCATCAACTCGTCGAATCATGGTCTGTCGCAACCTTTTCAATACTCCCAGATTGTGAGAATAGTTTCGCAGGCTTTCATGAACATAGACTTTGTGTATTCTGGAATTTTGTTGCTACATAAACCAATTATTTAAGGTGTCTCAAGATATAAAAATTAAAAGAACTGAGATCGGGAGAAAGTACAGATCATGGTACTAGTTCTGCTGTCATGGTAGATACCAATCAGTGCATTTCGAACAATGAGAATAAAATATATAATATGGAGCCCCATCCCGCATAAACCACATGTTTTGTCTTATTTCGAGAGGCACTTCTTCAGTAGAGTGAGAGAGTGTTCTGAATAACGCCCACTATATGCAGCACCTGTATGACGCACTAAGACATACGGCCCTACTAGGCAGTCACAACTCCAATCCATACATAATTCGAAACTGTTACTGTTGTCTAGCCTGAACTCTAACATGAGGATAGTAATCTGCCCATACGTGTTGGTTGTGGAAATCTGTAATTCCATCTCTCCCAAATGTTGCCTTGTTTGTTCATAAAACTGCCGAGACAAACAATAGCTTGATTATTTGGGCTAGAAACCATCGACAAAATTTCTCCCGTCGAGGGATCGTCAGGCAAAAGACCCTGCACACGTTGAAGGTCATACGATTCAATTGCTCGTCGTGAAGTATCCTCTATGCTGTACTTTGATATGTACCAAATGCCACGGCCATATCTCTTATAGCTGGATCGTCGCATTATAGAATTTGTCATTCGTGGTCAGGCATATGACTCTTGCTGTTCCTCGATCTGTTGACGTCTGTAGACGGTTCCTGTCTCAGCAACGTAACAATGAACTAATAGTTGAATGACACGGTTGTCTTTGGTCTGCAAACGTCATCTCATGGAGCCGTTCAGTCTCGTGTCCATTACCATTCCTTCGTCCGTACATTAAAATCATATCTGCCTACTCACGAAAAGAATATCCTATTGTGATTGAACGAAACATTTGCAATTAATTCACTACATGTACACAATTGAAACGTCAATGTCAGACTAATGATAAAGTAAATATGTCTCGAAGGTAACTCATCTACGAAGAATAAATTCAGTAGGTGTCTTTAATAAACGAGTTGAGAGAGGGATAAAAATATGGGTGGGTAGGGATTTGAGGATAAACATTCATTATCAGTTATTAACGATAAAACTAAGGATTGTAGAACACATGTTTATCAGTACTTTTGTATGTGTGTGTGTGTGTGTGTGTGTGTGTGTGTGTGTGTGTAAGGAACCCACACTCAAAATTTGTAAAAATTGTTTGGGTTCCCCTTGTACAGTGTACCAACTGTAGGTTATAAGATGAAGTAAAGAATTGGTGTAAAATAAGTGAATAATGGAGAACGAGGAGAAGTTTTATGAGGAAAGAAATATGGAGTAAAGAATATATCTTTCATTTGTGATAGAAGAAGAAATTTGTGATATGAAAATGGCGCGGATCTACAATATAACTCCGAAAAGAACTGTTGAACATCTGTAAATTGGTACGTTGAATTTAGTCAATTTTAAAGATATCACAAGTCTAAATATGCGGAACATTACTCATCTGGTTACCGATGACGGTTTAGATGTAGAAGAGTTACTGTAATAAGGGACCACTTCGACAGGTCGGGAAACGAATGAACGTCGTTCAGGGCAATGGCATTGCGTTAGATAGAGATGAAGCCATTTACAAATGAGCTACGTGAAAATAAACGCACGTAGAAAATGAGTACATGGACACAACCTACTGTTATGTTGCCAGCAGTGGCCAAGCAGTAGCTGTCAAATCGGTCTATTCTTAGAGTAATCGCTCTATACCAGTGAGTGACTGACACTAATTATATAAAAAAAATGACAATCGCGTGTGGCATGGTGGGAGGCGTGGAAGGAGCGTATTGGAGTTGAGGAGGGTAGCAAACACTGAGAGGGGGGTGGAGAAGGGGAGCGAGCTGATGGCGATTCGATGGTCGCAACAGGACAGCTTCCTTGTCCACCAACCCCTCCGGACACGGCTCACCACCCCCTCACCACAATGACGCCCTCGGCCATCAGGGGCGCACTAACCGAGCCATGGAGTAATTGATGCTTCGTGATAATTCATACGCAATAAGACGTGTTACATGAAACTGCGGTACAAAGTACATTAACTTTTTAAAATTATTATTATTATTATTATTATTATTATTACTATTATTATTACAACTATTATTATTATTATTTATATTAAAACCTTTGGGATGGTTCATGGGCAGCGTACTAGCTCCCCATGCTGTGGTCCCGGGTACGGTTCCCGGTCGAGGCAAAAATAGGCTTTCCTTAAAAATCGTTCCAGTTTCTGTAGCTGTGTGCCGAAGAGAAGCCCAAGCAGGCGGAGCTTGCTAGTTACGGAGAAGAGAGTGCGTCATGTTCGCCTCATGTCGCTCTTACCCCCAAGTATGGGAATTTAACTGTGCTCAGGCAAGGGGGTCACCGGTAGCTGGCCGTGGAAGTCAGACTACCGACCCAATAACGCCAAATACATACATACATTTCTATTAAAGATTTAAACGCTTCAGTTGGCTATTTATAATATATTTTATTTCTAATATTTAATGACACGATTTACAATAAGCTATTCGAATGAAAACGGAGTCCATTCAGCTTTGGATGTTCGGCTTGAATGTTTATGAATCATGGTGTTCCAAAACAAATTTGATATAATTTTTAAATCGGCATTAATAAAAACTATTTTCTCTATTTCAGAAGCGAGTTACTTCATATAAAGTCAGCCTGAGGTAAGATAGCAACATTTTTTTTTTATTTTTATGAAGCAGTGAAGTAAAAAACCAGCTGCCTTATTGTGCCCAGTGGGTTTACAATAAACTACGATAATAAAGTAACTGACAACTATACTCCTATTTTAGTTACCAGTCTTACAATATTTATCTTTGGGAACAATGTTGTTTTCAATTTCAAGTTCAATGTTCATTGAATCAATAATAATAATAATATCATTCATTGAAATTGTTTTCCATTTATGAACAATAATATATTTCTTCGATTGATGGCGATAAAGCCGCATGTTTTGAAATAATAAAGAGGAACATGATAAAGTTAATAAAAGGAGAGTAAATGATTATAATATGAATACATTCGACCATTTATGTAACGCTTTAATGAGAAATTTCATAAGAAGCGCTCTGATATTTCTTGTTTATTATTATTTATGAATCTATGTGAAATTCCTCTTAGAAGTGGGAGTGTAAAAGCCATCGATGTAGACATAATTCACGCGAAGTCAGAAATCAATGTTAAACTTGGCTCCCTTGAAATGTTCAAACTTATTTGGGATGATAATATTGTAACTCATTTTATTAGAGAAACAGTGAAGTATGCTGTTATGAAAGGATATATCGACATTGAAATATCTATGGAGGACATGTACAGTTACTTAGGAATTTTGCTTTCATCTGGGTATGTTATATTGCCGTCTCGAAGAATGTATTGGGAAACACGTCCTGATTGTCACAACCAACTTGTTGCAAACGTTATGACAAGAAATAAGTTCGAGTCAATTCATCGCTTTTTTCACTTGAATGGTAATAGTGCAGTTGACAAAAATGATAAACTATACAAATTTCGGCCTCTGTTCACACACGTGAATGAAAAATTTCAAGCTATTGTAAATGTCACCCCAACTTCTTATTCAATTGACGAAGCAATGGAACCTTATTTTGGTCACCATAGTATGAAGCAGTTCATACGTGGAAAACCAATAAGGTTTGGCTATAAGATCTGGTGTTTGGCATCATCTGGAGGATACCTGATCAAATTTGAACCGTACACGGGGCGAGTTGAACGGATGCCAGGAGAAACTTTAGGGAGTACTGTCACAGAAGTTCTTTGTGATTGTTTAGTGCCTGCGGGTAGTATATTGTATATAGATAATTTTTTTACTTCTCTGACTCTCTTAGAATCCCTAGCAAAAAAACACATAATATGTTTGGGAAAGATCAGAGCGGATAGAATTGAAAAGGCGCCTCTGAAAGATTTGAAAAAGGCAACCAGAGGAACTTCTCATTGTATTGCAGATAATTCAAATCAAATAATTCTAATCAGATGGAATGACAATGCTCAAGTCACTGTAGCAACTAATGTGACCACCCCAGAAGTGACTTCGGTGGCTTCGTGTACTCGATGGAGTGCAAAAGAAAAAAGAAAAGTCACTATACCACAGCCAGAAGCCATCAAAATGTATAATTCTGGGATGGGTGGCGTAGACTTATTTGATAAATTGAGAGGACTCTACAGAATTCGTATAAGATCAAAAAATGGTACTGGCCCCTTTTCAGATTTTGTCTGAACGGGTCAGTAGTAAATATGTGGATGTTGTATCGCCAGGAGCACAAAGGTATAAGTCTGCTGGAATTTACAAGACAGATAGTAGCAGCACTACTTGCAGGGTCACAAACTGGGATAACCAAAACAGTGATTCCAAAGGTTAAATCTCAAGTACAGAATGAAATTCGGTACGACAGGCTGGACCATTTAATTATGTGGCAGAGCACGCAACGCCGTTGCGCATATTGTGGCCGATGTGCAAAATTCTGCTGCATCAAATGCAATGTTGGTTTGCATCCTGATACATGCTTCCTCAAGTACCATACTAAATAATTATTAGTCTAGTTTGATTAAAAGATGGAGCAAGATAACATGTTAATGTTTTCGTAAAAATGCTTTTATACCATTGTAAACCGTTTGTCTTTCATTTTTTGAAATAAAAATAAGCAAACAATATATACATATGATTTGTTAAATTTAATTAAAATTGATATCCTTACTGCCCAGCGTATGATATATCATACGGGCTGCAGACACTCTATGAGGCAGAGGAAAAATCGAAAACTCTTTTCTTCATGACTAGGAAGTGATAATAAAAAATATACTAAAAAAATACAAACTTTGGAGGAAAAAAATTTCTCTGGCATTAATGGGTTAGGTTGATCAAAAAATTAAAGGTGATTATTATGTGGAATTTTTACTTTATAAAATAATAACAACACTTTGCTCATTTCTTTTCTCGTACTTCAATTGCTTCTAGTGTAAGTTCTTGGTAACGTTATGGTAACTGTGAAAGGAAATGGTGATGATAAACGAACGCCATTCTAAATGTCTTAAAACAAATGAAAGAGTAGAAATGTGTCCGAGAAAACTCGCTCGCTGACCGACTGGAGCGAGAAACTCTTTCGTCTCCGAAGAGGCGAACAAAAAATCTCTTTCTAGTGTGCGGGGGTCCATAAGTGTCCTTTGTTTCGATTTTCCACATTTCACGACGTACGTTTCTCGCAAAGCATTCCTCGGCGTAGTCTGTTGCGGGCCTAATTCTGGGGGAAGTATTCCGGGCGATCCGATCCGCTGCCGGGCGGAGCCGGCCATTTGCGGTGCATGGCACCCAACTGCGGAACTTTTCGGCCGGTGCTGCGGTAGGTTTCCTGCTTAATCGGTAAGGCGCGCTCAGGCAATATACAATTTTTTTAAGAGGTTCTGGGTCAGTTGAGAGACGAGAAATACTACTGCATCGCTCTGCAAAATGTATTTTTCTGCCGGCCCGATGAATCCAATTTCTGACAGCCAGAAAATCCGAGAACTACGTCAGCCAGCGGGGCAAGATCACCACCAACTCGCACAATGAAAACATGCACTACACGTAGGGGATTAATGACCTCAGTCGTTTTTGCGCCCCACACACAAATTACTCAATCAATCATAACCACATAAAATCAGTAATTTCTGATAAATCGAGGCATTTTTTTAACAAAGGTTAGTAATATACTGACGTTTCTTAGAAAAAAATTAGAGCAGTCTCAAAGACCGTTACTGTCCCGAAAAAGCACAGGACGGATGGTCATGTTAGTATGGTATTAACTTCACTAGCTTTTCGCTGGTACGTTGCGCTGTATTTAATATTCTAGACGTCTCTGGGACTCGTTAGCTTCACGAGTTTTCTAAAATGGATATTATGTCAAGTCTTTTGAGCAAAAAATGAACTTTCTCGGGCGTGTCTTTGAGCTGACCTAACACGCTGTCATACTTCTTTGTGAATCGACGTCGAACTTCCTCTCAGGTACACTATGAGTGCATGCTAACCTTTATGAGTAAAAGTTTTGTCGTGGACGAGAGACCTTATGAGAAAATATCACCTGCTCCAGAAAATGCAAACTTGCATGACAAAGGCACCACTTCAGACTGGCACAAAAAGTGATGAAATATGCTAAATGGCTTCGCTGTGATACATTCATGGATCATGGGTACGCAGAGAACCCTGCGTAAAAAACTCGGAGACAAAAACTCGGTTAATTTGGTCGTATCATAAACATAATTAAATGTATTTTTTAAACATTTATATTAAACAATTTTTGAATGCCTTATATTACTTACATTTTTTTAACAAAATAATAACAGCTTAGAAATCTTACCTAACTCACATTTCTCAAAACAAAGAAGAGTTTGGATGAAAACTGCTTTCTGGATATTTTTAGGACTTGCAGTATTTCAAAATCTTGTAAATAAATTGATTATAAATGTACTTACAAATTACCAGTTCCATGGTCCTAATTCAAAACATGATAAAGAAAGTATTTAGCAATGTGGTTTGAAGAGAAAAGAAGTAGAAATTTTCGAAACATTCTTCAAGAATAAAGCTATTCAGAACAAGACATATATTTCAATATGATAAAATGTATACATTTTAATAGCTTATGTTAGTTAGTTTTTGAATAAAAGGTGTTGTAATTGCCAAATTGTTTTCTTTTCTTACATTAGCAGCGTGTAATGGGTTAGGTGTCAGCATGTAATGGCAGATCTACAGATCAAGCATCTTTTTTTATTCACATCCGTGGAATGTCAGCTGTACATTGACAATAACCAGTATTCTGAAGCTTACGTTAATCTGTATTGTTCTCTGATTATAATACTATCGGCTTATTACACTGGTTGCCCGGATGTTCATTAATCACAATCACCTTTTGTGCAGCCCAGATCGCCCTCGCTCTCTTTACCCGCTCTGTCCGCCCCTTCCACCTGCCTCCTCGGCTGCCCCGCCTCGCCCGACCCACGAGTTAATCCTATCTCCCTCTTGCCCCATCCGTCCGCTCCTATCTCCCGCAAAAAAAAATTGCAAAAAATCATAAACCTCCTTCCCATGGCTGCTCCAACAGAAACTACTGAAACGTCAGTCGGTGACAGACGGAAGACTGACGGCTCCTGATGGCCAAAAAAATAAAATGTGGATTGAAGAAACAAAAAATGTAAATCGTTTTTCCGTGTTTACGGATATGCCTTTTCGTGCTAATATAGAAATGGATTTTTGACGGTTTGTAATTTCTACAAAGAAAAACCAAATAAAAATGAGTAGTCGTATCGTAGTAAATGAGTAGCACATGAAAAGGAATAGGGACAATAAAAGATAAATTATTGATTAGAAAAAATCACCATGTTCGCGTAACCAAAAAAAGTCTTTCTACAACATATACATAGTAACTAGACCGTGCAAACATTTCGACTTTCAGAAAAAAATTAATGGGGAAGTTAATTTGAAATCCTAGAAATGTGTACAATAAGTGTGTGTAATCAACTCACGTTTTCTTGAGTCTTTCGTTCGTAAAATTCAAAACATGTACGAGATATTTGGTTATGTGAACGTCAAAACCATCGAATCATCTGTACCTTATTTGTAGACGTGAGTTTCAATTAAAGGGAAGCAAGCCTGTATTGTTGAACTGTCTGTCTGTATGTGGCGTGACATTCCGCGTAGGAGACATGGTCTACCAGCAGTGTCCCGGCCTCGCGGCCATGGGTTAAGAAGGTACGTGTGGTTACCACGAAGACATCCCCACGCCTTATTCTCTTTTGTTTTGTTTTTTTCAACCTAAAAACGGAGTTTTCTCCTCACACAGCAACAGATACTGGCACATTGCAAGGAAAACGCACATTCAGCAACGTAAATAAACAACCATTGATTAATCACAAGTCTGCTGTTTATTTAAGAAAACATGGCGGTGTACAAAAGAAAAATCAGATTCAAACAATTGAGAATAAAAGTAATTCTTATTAGTTTTGGGGATAATTTTCTTCATAGTAATATTATTAATAGTACAATTAAAAATCTATATTAGGTAAATTCTGTGTTAAGATGGCAAAATATTATGTCACTTTTTTAAAAAATTTCTATGACAACAATTTTAAGTATCAAGATGTCATGAAAAATAAGTCTGTGGCTTTTGTCTTATTGCAATTTTTCACCACTGTTGATTATAAAATAAACATAAATGCACCTTTTTTCTCCTTCTAAACATTAACAAAAAGAGTCACTTATGTCATTTTGTGTCGCATGTCAGGACAATGTGACTTTTATCATTTTTCTATCTAAGAACAAAATTAGCCTCAGTTTCTTGGCATTCCAGGAAGTGAAACTATTCTCCGGTAGTCTTATTTACCTGCCATGGAAGATGTCGCCCCATTAAGTCGTTCCTCGCTGATCGTCATTTCTGTAGGTATCTTCAGGTTCAAGAGAAATATTTGCATCCATTTTCTAAACCAAAATTAATTTGCTTACTGCCGCAGTAATGTAAATATTTTATCAAATCGTGAGATTTTATGGTAACCGATAAATTTCTGAACATAGCTCGAAATGTTAGTGTTGTTACTGCCCCATCCAGATTAAATATCATGGTTCCTGTACTCCCCTTCACGATTTTTAACTTCAGCCCCGGCAGCAATAACACTCATAACATTAGAATAGCTATTTTATAATTTACTATTTGTTACTAGCTATTACAACAGTAGACGTGAGCGCCGTAATGTGAAGTGGAAAAGGACAAATGACGAGAGAGAGAGAGAGAGAGAGAGGGCGACCATCCTCACAGGAATAATAGGCCATATTAAACAACCTTTGTGTGAACGAGGGAAATTTAGATATTACAGGTAGTATAATATCGACTAATCTATAATATCAACTATTCTGGTCATTACTCTCGCGAGTAAAGTGCATGTTTTATCCTGAGAGAATGCGTTGTTCCCTCTGCTGGAGATCCGACGCTGTCCTACACCTCAGCTTATTCGGTTTATTCCTTGCCAGGTATCTCCCACCAGCGTGACACCGCCCCAGCCGGGACAATCTCTAAGCTCAACCTACTCCCTACTGCTCTACCTACGTATGTAGTCGAGTAGTTCATGTAAGTTAAAAGGAAGTGTGTGTTTGTGCGTGTATGGGTGTAGGTGTGTGGGTGTGAAAGAGGAAAAGATAAGACACAAATTAAGGAACTATCACTAGTTCCTAACCTTTTTGTTAAGATACTGCTACGACATTTAACTCGTATTAATCGGAGAAACCAACGAAAACTACTGATCAGAGTAGAATGGGCGGTAGAATTCGTCTCCAACCGCAGCTGAATTTTGTCAAGCTAGTGAGGAAAATCCGTCAATATTAGGAGTGAAATCTTAGGATCTCCTTATCAGAGACCCTCCAGTAGCAACGGTTGTCTTTGCTGCCATTGTTCTTGAGCTGCCTCAACCGGTCTCACTCATTTGAAAATAAGACATGTTTGTGAATAAAATGCCCACTTAAAGAACTCTAATTACAAGTATCCAATATTAATTTAGTCTTTAGACCATTTTCAAAACGAAACAGGATTGAGGGTGCTCAAGAAGAAAGTAATGGACGACAGCAATGGGTAGCGGCCGAAGACGTATGAAGAGCGGAACCCTCAATGATGATTTAAAATGCATGTGAAAAGAGTAAAGGTTAAGTGCAGAATGACAAGAAATGGGTCACGCAAAAACAGAATTTGCTTCGCAGGCGAGCAGAACGAAGGGTAACCCATTAAACGCCAGACTGTGGTTTGATGGCAGATTGCAAGAAGATAGACCGGTTCTTGCGTAATAACCAGGACTCGGATACTGATGACCTAAAAATTTCTTTGAAAATGGTCAACAAAATGACTTAAAAATAAGAGGAAAATTACATAATATTAATAATTATAAATTTGTTTGAAATCAATATCTAATCAATAAATAATCAAAAAAGGTATGAAAATATTTATATACAATGACTTTAATTAAAACTTATTTATATAAAATTATATTTTATATAAAGTCTTTGTGTAAGTATTGCAGGGAAATGTAATATTTAGCAACGATCTCCAACCGTCAGTTCTGAAAGGTCGAAGAAGTTACCCAAGACCCGTGTAATTTTGAGAGTTCGGAAAACAGTTCCAAACAGTAATTTTTAGAGCTCAAAATATCTTCTTTCCCATACGTCATACACTCTTTTCACTGTTTTTTTTGACAAAATAAATCAAATCAAACAATCAATATCCACTGCAGCAATGAATATCGTCATGAACTTATGATACAAAAAAATTGTTTTAGAGTGTGGTTGAAAATATACGAAACATTCACTAACAAAACACATGAAAAGGAAACAGAATGCGATAAAATGACAAAATGCCGCAAAAGTTCAAAAAAATTACCTAAAAATATAAAAATGGCAAAACATCATTAAAATTATTTATATATATATATATATATATATATATATATATAGAGAGAGAGAGAGAGAGAGAGAGAGAGAGTGACGGACCGGGGTTCCGATCCAGTGCATCAGTGAATTTATTAAAGGGGTCAGGTTTTCTTTTTTGCAAATGGGCTCTGGGGTGGGGCAAACATTGATACAGCGGCTTTTCAATATAATTAACATACACAACTTTATTTCAATGATCATACAATAATCTTCTAACTCTTTTAGCTTAAGTTCTTATGCCACGAATCACTGCCTTACTTTAGTACATTTTGGCTAAAATATTCGAATATGATACTAAATGCAACCTGTTTGCCGTCTTGCGGCGTTGTTCTTCATGTCCGGATCCTGCTCACCAGTCGTTCGGCGCCCCTCGGCGTTGGTCGGTTGGGGCTTCGGCGTGTCTGTGGGGCGGCCGTTACGTCGCTGCTTCCCTCCCCCCGCGTGTCCATCCGCCCACAGTTCGGTGTTGCTCGTCTCCGGATTACACCCACTGCCTCGTCTAGTCATCTCAAATATGGATTTCACTCACCATGCCCCAAATCACGATGTTACTTCTCACTTCGTGTTACTATTACGCCACACGAATCTCCCACCAGCTCTCACATCGCCTTTCACAGTCTTGGGCTTCCACGCACTAATCACGTTACATACCTAGTCCTTGCCACAATTATTCTCGTCGAACCTCTAACGAATGTATCGCCCACACTTTACTAATATCATTACTATTACGTTGTTCACGAGTCTCTGATATCACATCTTAAGCATCCGGCATTAAATATTCGGCCACGTCCCGCGCGATACGTGCGCTCCCCTACACGCTCTGGTTCTTACTACCTCTCTCGCGCCTCCCCGTCCGTTACTCTCGCGCGTCGCGGGAACCTCTCTCGCGCCAGGCGGGAGCCGCCAACTGACGCGCCATCCGAATCGTAGCAACCGCTTTGCGTTTCGTCTGGAAACGCGGCGCGTTTCATCACCCCCTCCTCCCCTTTTTCGGTTTTATTAGTAACAAAAAACGGGCGCGTTTCAATATATATATATATATATATATATATATATATATATATATATATATATCACCTACATGCCGTAATAAACATTCATTTAAAAGTTTTTTTCTATAATACATGAACTAATGACATGTGTTCATAATTCGAACTCTAGTAATAAACAAGCTAACTTCGTCTAACACAGAGATCGCTCGTAAGTCACTAGTGGTGCTACAGAATGGCACTGAATCTCTTGAACTAGTAGTTAGTTTTCCAATCTCAATAGCTTTTGTTTTGCCCACCCTCATAACACCTACTATCCATTAGTACTTATAGGACATTTTCTTCAGCATTTTCTTAATTTTTCGGCCCTCCAACAGTGAGATTAAAACACAACTTTACGAAAATAATATAAGAGAAAAAACCTGAACCTATGCAGATTTTCACTGAAACTTTTGAGAAAATATCGCATTTATTGAAAATTAAACATTGTTGAAAGTGCTAAATTTTTAGTTTATTTTTATACAAAACTTTTGAGTTTTTGAGAAACTTCATCCGAAATAATTTGAAGTAATTTTACTCACTAATCCAATAATGTATTAAAGACGTCCGACTAAGTCATTTTTTACCTTTTCCCGTCATTTTTAAAGCATTTTTCGCTGGTTTCATAGATTTTAACCCATTTATGCCCGTAACTATTTTTTTAACATTTTTGAAAATTTTGCTATATTTGTATTAAAAATTGTTTGAAACAACGTGTAAAAATGAAAAAAAAATTCTGGGCTTACCTGTTCAATTTTTAGGGCATGGGTACTAAAGTGCCCGTTGAGCACAACCCTGCATAAGGCCGACTTGTGGGTACAATATTTTTGTTAACTCGTATATTTCAAGATATGAGCAGTTATTGTATATTGCAATGAACGAATATTTATTTTTAATCAAAAATACATTATTATGGACAAACTTGAAGTTTCAGATATAGGTACTAGGAACAATTACAACTTTTTGGTAGGATGTAGAACTTTTCGTAATAATAGTAACACGCGCACGGACGCGTTGGTTTCAAGATACATTATCAATTCCATAAAATTAAAATTATCCATTCTATTTTGCAAAAACACTAAAGTAAATCTGAGGAATCAGTACAGAACATGATTTTCTATTATTTGTGGTACTCTGCAAAACAATGCATATGAAGAGGAACATCACACTTTGCACATGCCATAGGGGTTTTAACAGTTTTGCATAAGGCGCATCGCCTTTTCTTTTGTCCGGAGATGATTAGATGACCATTGTGAGATTCGCGTGCTGGTTTAGGAACCTTTTGGGAGAATTTCATAGGCCCAGGACACTTTCGCGATACTCCATACTTTTTAGTGAGTGCCAAAACACATTGCCTGCGAAAACTCAAGGCATCCACCGTGACCCCAAGATGCCGGGCAACTGTCCATGCATTTGACATAATTACATCCAATAACCACATTATAATTGGCATGTACCACTTCTTACCACGAATATTTATCCTGTAATTTGACACATTGTTGTCGAGCTGGTCTACTCCACCCATGCACTTATTGTATCTGGCAACAATGTTAGGCTGAGGAACATTTATTTTTGTTTTATTAGTAACACAGAAACGTTTGGTTTGTTGAAGTGGGGCGACTCCTGTTTCATTAGACAACAAAAAGACAGCATTGTTGTCATTCCACCCTACCGCTACAATGCCTCTAGATGTCTCTGTGAAAGCAGTATATTCCCCTCGTGGTTTCTTGGCTAACTTCTTTTTTTTTCATAATTGGACAATTTGACATACGATTTTCACGGACAGTTCCTGTCCCACACATACCACGATCACCTAAAGCACTTAGTAGTTTGACATTACTGAAAAAATTGTCAAAGAAAAACGAGAATTTTACATCGGGATATTTGTTGCGCAGAATGTCACAAAATTTCAGAACCACAGACTCACCAAGTCCAACATCTGGCTCTCTGTCATTACCTCCCCTACCTTGATATAAATCAACATTCAAACAGTAACCGCCTTTTTCGGCAGCCACCCAAGCTTTGTAGCCAAAGCGTACAGGTTTCAGTCTCAGGAATTGCTTGCAACTATGCCTACCAAAGTATGGAATCATAGATTCATCTATTGATATATCCGATTCAAAAGGAGCGTTCTCTAAGAAAGACTTGTTTATCTCATCAAGAAACGGACGAACCTTGGCAAATTTATCGCTCAGATTTAATTCCTCGTTGTTGCATACATGCAAAAATCGAAAGATTTCATCAAATCTTCCCCTTCGCATTGATTCTGCCACAATTTTATTGTAAGAATCGTCCGAATTCTCCCAAAACATTCGACGACGTGGTAAAGGTATGTACCCGCTTAGATAAAGTATGGCGAAAAAGGTATACATTTCCTCTTTTGACAATGAAAAGTTACTTTCATTCTTCTGGCAAGCATATTGAACAGTGTTTTTCACAACAGAATCTACAATAACGTCATTGAGGAATAAAAGCAAAAATTCTACAGGATGGCTGTCTTTAGTCAGAGAAACAGCGGAGTTCTTTAGCAGCATTTTCCTATTCGAAGATGAATCTCCCCGACTAGTCTTGCAACAAGTTACAGCAGGTAAATCCCCTTCTTTCCACACGCAAACATCAGTTTTTCTTGGCAGCCTTTTGGGTTTAGAGGATAGAGGATACACAGTATCTTCATCTTCCGAAGAAATGTCGTGGTTAGTCATCACCTGCAATTCGCTACCGGCTCGGAGTTGGTTTCCAGAAAGCCGGTCTGGATCATTGCAGTCTTCATCACCACTGTCTTCGTCAGACAAATCCACCCCAGGAGGAAATATCACTACGTCAGCCGCATAAAAGGAAGTCGAAGAAAACTCTTCCTTCTCTAGTTCAATAATTTCAGCAACACTGAGAAATTTGACGCTGAAAACGTGGGAGGAAATGTATGTCATTTATACACATGTGTAATCATACCTTACCAAAGTAACACTTATAACTCAAATGAACTTATAAAAATGTAAAAATAAACCGGTACTCTTCAAAGTAAGTCAAGAAATGAAACGCATGCATCATGTAATAATGCCGCGTAAGGATACTCTGTTGTCAGGGTTGTGCTCAACGAGCACTTCAGTGCCCACATAATATTTACAGTTTCCTAAACCATACCAAACGACCTAAATGTAGAAATATAATAATTCACAGAGATTTGCTGATATCTAATGCATACGTTAACACGTCAAACTGAAAAGAATTCGGTATATTACCCCTGAAACATACCTCTTTCGCGGAACGCGGTGAACGTGTTGCAACATGCTGTTTCCGCAAGGCGACTGATAGGCGGAGGGGAGAGCTGAAAGACAAATGTGACACACCGAACTGTTGCACCACTCTTCCTCACTCCACTCAAATACAGAAAATGCGCGGGAACTAATTCCCGCGTAAATAAAAATTAATATACATGGTGGGCACTAAAGTGCCCGTTGGACATAAATGGGTTAATGTCGTCTTTATGGTACCGCTCACGAAATGCAACAAATGTTTTCTACAGACCTAAGAAGCCCATTCGATTTCTTCACTCAGAAATTGTAATGTCAGGTGTTGTAAGTCATCTAAGCCTGTGACGTCTATCAGTGCCATTGTCAGTTCGGCCGATTTTTCGATAACTAGAAACAGAAATTCTGGAGCCCAAACTCAAATACTTCAAGCTGAGTTCAATTGAACTTAAGGAAAAAGTCTCAATTACATGAGTAACGTATCCAACAGCTGTTCATCTACATCGGTTTTTATCGATTTTTTACATCGTTTTTCTTTGTTTTTAGGGAATATTAAAACATTTTAAGTCCATTTTATTCACCATTTTTGGCGCTGATTTAGGTCATCGAAATCTGCCTGACAGCCTCGTATGAGAATTCTTCAATTTCACATTCTATTACGATACTTTTTTTTAAAACTATAATTACTGTAAATCTAATTAGATACTCATAACAGTTTTTTTTCCCGATCCGAGTATAACAAACTTATTGTAGACTGCACAAGTTAAACAAAAGCGTTTAAAAAGCGGACTCAACGGTTCGATGGCAGGTTGCATGAAGGGACTTGTTCTTGCGTAATAAACAGGTCGAAGTTCGGCTGAAGCTGGGTTTGCTGGAAATGAAACAAAAACACACATCTCTTTTCGCGAGTATCGCCAACGGAGAGTGCAGACAAGCCGCCCCGTCCGCACGCTACAGGATCTAGACAGCGCCCCCTGAGGCAAAAACGGTGAAATCGCAGCGCTCTGCTGCGAAACGGTTGAGCGTGTTTTGTTGAAGCGAGGGCGCCCCTAACGACGGCGAAGAGAAGCACTCGACCTTCGTAAATCACTGGCTGCGGGGCTACATGAACGCTCTTTTATTAAGTGGCTTCACTGTTACGTTCACTAACCCATTATTATTATTATTATTATTATTATTATTATTATTATTATTATTATTATTGGAATAGTTGAATTTCTTCCTGGTGATTCTAATGTTGCAGATACATGGCTCGTTTCAAGTATTTATTGGACCATATAGGATCAATCATACGAGGATACCGAAAATTAAGACATAATACCAGCATAAATACGATATAAATAAAGATTCAGCATTATACACCTCATTAGCAAAACATTGGACACAACTTAACTACTCTATTGGATTCGAAAAAGTCAAAAGTTTACACCATGAAAAACAAACCTTTAAAAGACAAATTGCTGAAATGGTGCATAATATGTTGAATGATGCTATGAACACAAAATGTGACGTATTAAAACTCAATGAAATTTATAGGACATTTATAGTAAACAGGCATCTTTCATTGTGTTTGTCGCTGTTCACTCCATATTACTGTAATCTTTGGACATCCATTTCTTGATATGTCTGGTTTGTACTGCATGCAGGAGTTGGCGCATGAGTTGCTTTCTCCACCTAGTTGGACACCGCTTTCGGCATTTTATAAAAAATGTTCCATAATATTGTATGTTGAACACTGATATAACTCCAACTTGTATATATAGAATTTATTCCTTTTCTTTTTATTACGCAAAATTGTAATGTTTATTGTCAACAGCTTTTTCTATATTCGTTTTGAAAAAGCACATGCCAAGTGAGCACAAAAGTAAAGCTAAAAATAAATATATATAAAATACAAATGTCATAATTCATATGTATCCTCATATTGTAATGAACCGTCCTCCTCTTATAAAACAACTATAATCGCCCCTCGTTAGGCGCACCAAAATATGTAATGAACCACTACCTGCTCTAGATCAACTATAATCTTTATAATCGTATAATCGCCCGGCGTTACAACGCCAATATAATAACCAAAACCCGCTCTTATCAATTGCCCTGGTTATACTCAGCTTCCACCTCCAAGGTTACCCATCGACTAGCTGCTCCACCAGAAGCCCCAATATTTTCTTACTTACACATAAAATCTGGGTGTGAGGTTGTGGCTGACCTGTACAGGATCTAACAACTATTCGGGCACGTGGGCGTAGGTCATTAACTAGCTACATGCAACAATTAAACTACGTTCGTTTAATTTAATGTCGAACCCAGTGATGTTCGCCGTTATTTATTTTCTTTAATTCCTGTGCTAGTTCGTATATATATATATATATATATATATATATATATATATATATATATATATATATACCAACTGGGGTCGTTGCTCTCCCATGACTCACATTAAACACTTAACGACAAACAAAACAAACACATCAACGATATAATACACTTAAATTACCTGACACAAAATCCAAAATATTTCCATTCATACTGACAATTATAAATAAACTCATTCACACGCGAATGTGCATTCTGCCTGTATATCTATTGAATCTATTTTACGTTAAAACAGAACTTGATCTTGTACAGAAGCTAATTTTAATCTTTCTTCTCCTTCAAAATGTGAATTTCATAACAAAAAAAAAAAAAACAAGAAAGTTTCAAGAACTTCCCTTTTGCCGAAAACGCTGTAATCCGCAGCAAACCATTGTTGCGCGCCGTCCTCGCTGTATATTACGCAGCATCCTCCAAATCCATCCTCCCGCAGCGTTTCTCCATCACCCCACACATTACCAAAAATTTCTTGAACTCGCTAATATCTTCTTAGCATGTCCTTTTATTCCCCTATCATCCTATTTTCATTACGCAACTAGTAACGCGATTATCTGTCTATCGCGTGCTATATTTCCTAGAAAATGTCCTATTATTGAATATACTGCGACACATAAAGTATTTCCGCGTTACGCATTGTTATCACGAACATCATTACCTAAACTCACTACATCCATTCATGTTCACCGTGTTTCTCGCACAATTGCATACTAAAATTTTATCTTTTTTCGGAGCATTGTTCCCCACGTCCGACTTCGAGCTCGCTACACATCATCTCCCGGTCATTGTTGCGTTGTGTCTTCAACTTTTTTTCTGGAACATTTACCGATCGCTTACGTGTCTTTACCAAAAATATCATACCATTTTACTTAATTCTGTCCTTTCCAGGCTATTTCTCTTTATTACTACTTTTAATGATCGATTTACATCTTATTACTATTTCTTTTACGATTTCCTAATGTTTATTAACGCCAAAATCCGCTAATTTCCGTCGCTCGGCGTCTTGACGTAGTTGTGACGTCAGTGCGACGCATCATTGTTCTCTCGTAAAAATTCCAAATATACAATTTCAATTTGCATCTCTACTGCAGCTCCTCGATATTTTTCAGAGTTGCGAGTAATGTCATAATTTTCCGCGTGATTTCTTTTGTTAATCCCGAAAGTTTCATTTTAATCGCTTTACGCGTTCTCTTAATTTTTAGGAAAAACCGCTCCTTTACATTACCTTTCATATGATAACAATGGCTGTAAATTTCTAGTTATGTCATCAAAAGTGTACTTTCAAAATCACTGATATCTTTTAAACCCCTGATGCGATTTGTTTCGGATAACTTTTGAAATGTTCCTCTAAATGAACGCTATTGATTCGTACTGTCCAAATCGGGATTTTGTTGCGTCTTCTTTAATTTATAAAAAAATATTAGTGCGCGACACCGCTTTCTTCTGTTTTTCCATCTGTTTTTTCATCTCCTACTCATGCCATTCCTTGTTCTGATTGTTCTTTGCATCTAAATTGTCCGTGGGGATCTTAGATTGTTACAATATGATTGATCCCATATGGACCAATAATACTTGAAACGAGCCATCTATCTGCATTATTATTATTATTATTATTATTATTATTATTATTATTATTATTATTTATTAACTTTCTCAACAATGTTGGACATTAAATAATACATCGAAATTCAAATTCAAAGAGTTGACAAAGAGTTGACATAGTTTTGCTTCATATGTAAGCAAATGAAATCAAATTTATTTATAAGAACACAAGTCAAATTAAATTAAATATATTATAGAAATAACACATTCACATAAACAAAACACTATCGTGTCACTATTAGAATTCCCACATGCACGTCCACATGGCATTCACTGCCCTGTACGCTTGATAAAACAATAATTGAGTTGAGTTCAGTCAAGCTCGTCTTCTAAGAACTTTCTCACAATACTGCAAGTTTCCCGCATCACAGACATCTGAATTTTTGATAAATAGCTTTCTAAATGAAGGATTTATAAGTGGTTCTTCGCGCTTTTAGAAATTACTTCTGAGGCCGAAATGATGATGGGTGTAAAATAAATTTTCTTGACTTTCGTCATTTTCTTTACGTGATCTGCCAGATCCTTGTATTTGGTAATTTTGTTGTTATATTATAATAATAATAATAATAATAATAATAATAATAATAATATGAGTGCACAAAAGTATTATTATTATTATTATTATTATTATTATTATTATTATTATTATTATTATTATTATTGGCGAATTCTCCCCAGAAATGGAAGACGTTAAGCAAGCAACTCGATCAATTTTTCTTTGAGTTCTTCTTGTTGACACAATAGGCTTTCATTCTTTCCGAAAAGGCTCGTTTAGATTCTTCTGACCATTTTGGTCTGTACTGTTTTTGTTTAGGTTGCTCTGACATAACTTCCAATTTATCTACTTTGTGTCTAAAGGTGTCTCTTTCTAAAATGTCTGCTGGTCTTACGTTTGCGTTTTTGAGGTCCTTTCGAATTTCATCTAGCCCAGGTGTGGAATTTTTAAGTGACGTTATATACTTTAGTATCCTTTTCGTCAGGCGGTTTTCCTGTCGTCTGTTGAGATGACCAAAGAATTTAATTCGCCTTTTCCTAATATCAATTTTGATGTTTGAAAACTATTCTGTTGTTTTAGTTGTTTGCAGCCTGTAACCGTGTTGGGTATGTCTTGCTCCTAGAATTTTCCTAATATTTTTTTATTTTTTAAGTTCGTGTTTTCTGTTGAGGTTCAGTGTTTCACTTGCGTAGAGTATTGTTGGTTTTAAGACTGTGTTGTAGTGCCGAATTTTTGTGCCTCTTGACATGCATTTTTTGTTGTAGAGATTTTGCACTAACCCCAATCCTTTTTTGACATTTTGGAGGCGATGTTGCTGTGAGATTTTTTCAAAGCCTGTCGGTTCAATGAATTTTCCCAGGTATTTGAAATATGGGACCCTATTGACTTTACCATATTTTGATTTCAAGCGCGCAATTTCTGTTTTTGAACAAAATAATTCAGTTTTCTTATTATATTATCTATTATTATTATTATTATTATTATTATTATTATTATTATTATTATTATTATTATTATTATTATTATTATTATCATTATTATTATGTAGAAAATTGCTGTTTTAACTTTCGAAGTAAAGGCCTACAAACTTCTTTCATGATACGATATCAAATAATTCTCTATAATGTGTTTCCAAAAGGGACCAAATTCCTATTTATCCAGAAATAAAAAAATACGTGTTAATTCTGTAACGATTAAATACTAGAGAGTCTCTGGGACGAAAATTGAGTTAATTAGAAAACTACATATAAAAATCAAACTCGTAGTTTGCCCTGGCAGCAAGGGAGAAAATGAAAATATTATTATATTGTTAAAATAAGCTCCGGCCACGAAAATATGTAATTTTCTGCATTTAAAATGATCCTGAATTATAGAGCCTAATTCCTTTTCGGCTTATATTTATTTTTGTACTTTTGAAATATTTGTCTTTATGTTTTAATAAAATATTTGTTGCGAAAATAACTATATCTACAGTTAAATTACTGCGTATTATGGAGAATATTTTTACTGTCTATTTAAGAACCTACAATATACGCCTAAACTAAGATCGTGTAGAACCCAAGTATCTAAGAAACAGAAATTTATTTAGAAAGGAGAAACATATTATGTAAATAATATTAATGTAATTAAAGCTCTGTAGGTTGCAGAGTTTGTTTCATCAGTACCGACATGTGACGCATTTAAATGGAAATCTGTCCCGACCAGAGCATTTTAAAGAAGACAAGTAGGTTGAAGTTTCATCCGTTGTATGATCAAAAACATACCTGCTTAGTGTAGAGAAATTACAAAATGATTACCAAATTCGTGCTATTACTAATCACATATATGCGGTTTGGCCGCATCTGAAGAGACGAAAGCAAGGTGAAACTGGACAACCCAGCCCCATCACCAACTTGTATGTGGTGACGTCTTGAAAAGAGTACATGATTCCCACGTTGCTTTACTTCTATCTCAGGGACGCGACCATCACCTTTGTACCCATCTTGACCGAACATTCGTTTTGGTACAGTGTAATACCCGAAAGGGCCCTGAGGAAGTAATTAGTAACAATCAGCGTTTCGTCCTGTCGCAGCGTTTCGTCCTGTCCGGCAGCGATACGTTCAGTTGAGCTGCGAGGCCGCTACACAGAGGAAGAGACTTTCCTACCGCAGGAACGTCGCTGAATGGCAGCTGACCGTGCAGCTGTTCATCATAATCTAGCTGTTCATCATAGATCTTCCGGCAGCGATACGTTCAGTTGAGCTGCGAGGGCGCTACACAGAGGAAGAGACTTTCCTACCGCAGGAACGTCACTGAACGGCAGCAGGCCGTGAAGCTGTTCATTATAATCTAGCTGTTCATCATAGATCTTCCGGCAGCGAACGTTCTTAGAGGAAGAGACTTTCCTAGCGCAGGAACGTTGCTGAACGGCAGCGTGAAGCTGTTCATCATAATCTCCAAAGCGTTTGTTGCGTAGAAGTTACAATGGCACCATATGACTACAAGCACTTTCCGTCTGCGTTCCCTCTATGTTGCAGATCTGCGCAGACGGCTTCACACGAGTTGGGGTTGAACTCACTCTTTGCATAAACTACGCACATTAAAACATTTTATTCACATCGGGTATGGTCTCTGTATGACAAATACTGCATACAAATTGAGCCACAAGTCTTGAATGTGAAAAAAGCAACACTATTTAAATAGTGTTGCCCTGATGCGGTATCAACCTCACAAATTAAAGAACTTTGCTGATAGTTTGATATGTTCAAAGACCTTAGCTTCTAATTTATAATTTAAAGCTTCCTGACCAATCATGTTTAATTCTGCATGCTTATTTAAAATTCACATTTCAAATAATTTTACAAAAATATTTGCAGTAATATATGTAAAGCAAAGTAATTAAAAACACTCCATACAATGTTAATTAATTACAAACTGTATCTTTCTGTGTTAGCCTGTGCATCACAAACACAACAACGCTATCGTCTTTATATAACCTATGACCATATATCATTCTCTACAGTATTCAGTGTACCTTAACCATTTGTACTCGTTGATTATTTGATTCCGGGCTCGTCAACTGCTAAGGTCATTAGTATCGTACGTGTAGTGCATTTTTTATCTTGGGAAGCGTGGACCCGCTGGATGGCTAGATCCGGCTCCGACCTACACGTGAAGAGAAAAAGAAAGGTTAGAAGGCGCAAGCTCCGTGGCTCACTTGTTAGGGTACTACTCAGGCATTCGTCTGGTCTCTTGGTACTTGTAAGGCACGCTTGACATGACGTCATGAAAAGCTCTCTCAGCTCATGCGTCTACAATAAATGTGTTGTCTCAGAGGTTGGAGGTAATGTTCTAAGATGACACAGCAAGATGGCGATTTGATGATTTCGCGGGCTCCTCTTTTCTCGGACATAGTTTCGTGGTCTCACGAACGGATGGTAGCATTTTAGTCTACAGACTCATTTTAACATTCCGTCCCTCGCGCGGCCGTTCGTTACACCAGTACTCGCGAGTAGGACGACGTCCAAAGCACCGAATTCTTTTTTTATTAAAAATATTAATGCACTTTCCTCATTTATCTGTGCTTATATTATGGAAAGAAACAATAAATAATTACAAACAGTATTTGAAGCTAATATTATATTTCTATCATTTGCACGTCCATTCGTAGCACGAGTTGAACAGCGTTCAACGCCCGCATAATTTAGTTTTCTGCTTCTTCTAATATTTACGTTTCTGCACAGTAACGAGAGAAACACAACTTTTGAAATATTACTGTCTCATATTACAGAAAAAAATATAATTTTGATCATGAATTCAAGAACACCGTTGTATTCGCCAGTACTCGCATGTTGGATTCTGTCAAATAGGCACAACGATTTTACTTCAGGGTATGGCGATACAGTGCAAAGGATTGAGATAAAAATTGCTCAAAAGATAAAAACATGCTCACCGGAAATGATTCAACAAAGGGATAAAAAGGATATAGAGGGTCAAGCGTTCTCAGAAAAGTACAATGAAGAAATACATGAAAAATCAGACGACTAATGCATCGCAATAATTCAGAAACAAAATTGCCATGGTTTGGATCTCACAGATCTATTGCGGGCTCTCCCACGTTAAAAAAAATTAAACTTGTCCGTAATTTACAGTAGGCAACATTTTACAATAATTGATTGTAGCTTTTTTTTATTTTTCACTCTGATGTAGGGCAGAGCCTCTTCGAAGTCTGAGAGGTGGATACTGTCATCCTATCGGAAGCTTCGTTTCGATTAAATATTTGGTTTTGAAGCTCCCGCTTGGATGAGAGGGTTACCTTCTCCTTCAAGCTCGTGACCTTAAAGGTACACTACAGTTAAATCGGAGTATAGTTACATTTATTGACGTAGAATTTATGAAATAAACATTTCAATCCAATACAAACAAAATTTTTGTATTTTTAACACAAACATCAAAGTATAGAAAAACAGTTTTAATATTCTAATCTCGCGTGAATTTTAGGGGCAGTAAAACAACACAAAACATTCAGAGAAGAGGGAGGGATTGCCAGAGCAAGTTTGAAAATAATAATTTGTAGTTCTTTTCGTCTGTTTTCTGTCACTGCGGATACAGCTCGTATTTATTGTGATAGATCGTGTATAAGTATTTACTTGTATTTACGATTCATGTTGCTGCCTCATTGTTGTTGAAGTTTTATCTAGAAATACGAAGAAAAGTCTAACACCAATATTGTGCAAAAAGTTATATAATTTCACATTACTAATGATTTTACTAAATGTTTACAGTTATTCCTATTGCGTTGACATTACAACAGCAAGAACTAAAGACAATATGTCAGGTTGTGTTCTTGTTAGAGCAAAGTAAGCATATCTTCGTGTTTAGCTTCACGTGCTGAAGGTTTAAATTTCCACTTTGCTTAGAGTAGAATAATTTAAAACTTGTTTCTCAGCTTTTGCACAAAAATGTTATATGAATTCACGTTACAAATACTTTTACGAAAATGTTTGCATTAATTTGCATTACATATACTTAAGATAGGCACCATTTCAATACTAACAGGCCATCTGTTGTGACCTTTACACCACAGAGCGAAAAGTATACTGAGAGCTTCATTCTCTCTAACCAAATCTTCTATTTTGATTAGAGCATCTAAACGTTTCTGCATCTGTTTGTTATAGACGTAAAATAAAATATAAATTAATTTATATAGAAGATGGTCGGATCGTCTTGAAACTTGCACTATTAAGATCGTAGATTTACGATTCCATTAAATAACAGTATAATATATTTTAAATAATGTATTTTCGCAAATGCTACACTAAATGCGGTAAAAATAAGCGGGATTCAAACTATTTAAGTAGTTTAAACCCTTGGGAAAAAATTGTGTTGTGATAGAACTGTTGAATCCATGTCCACGTTGCTTTCACAAAAGATTTTGCATGAATATGTATAGTGTATGCGTTACAGTGTCACGATTTAAATACAAACTGGCCGTCTGTCGCGGCCCTTAGACCAAAGAGCAAACACAACTACGCTGACAGCTTCATTCGCTCGCTGACCAAAACTCCCCCTTTGCTTAGAGCATGGTCCCCAACCCCCGTCATGTCTCCCCCCAGAGAGCCGCTACTTCAGCTTTGCACGAAGGTCGCACGGGCTCGGCTCACATCCCGCCTGGGAAAACTCGTCTGCGCAAGTTGGCAAGCCTGCAAGTTTATATTAGCTACAAAGTCCCCTTTCCCCAGATGAAACTCCCGGAAACGAGGATAATGTTTCAAATACAAGTTATGGCAGACTAAGGCACTAGCGGGTGCGTGGCGGAAGAAAATACAGCAGAAAGGATGTTTTTTTCTTGTCGAGAAAGAGCGTCTGATGTATTCAAACATTTCCGCTTTCGCGTATGTAGTAGGAAGTGTTCTTTCTTGCATTCGCGACGACGCTAAAAATGTTGAATGTTTCTTTCGTTGGGTACGGAGGTGTCATCTGTTATTTTTTTTAGAGGAAAGTTATTTGTTTTGTTTTATTTCGTACAGCGCCTGAGGAACTTTAAGATTCTTGAAGGGAAAATGTGTTGTCGAGATAGGTTTGTTGAATGACATGCATACTCTATTGGGCTTGGCGCGTCCCTCCCAGACCGTTATTAATATAAATTTGTTATGAAAACAAGAAATAGAGAAAACGATGAATTATTATAGTTTACTCTGTTTTAAGCATAATGGAATAATGTATTGTTCTGACGTTTCAACTATGACATCTCAGAACTTTCCAGTAATAAATTAATAGTAAGTATATATGAGACTTTTTTTATTTCCTTCAAGCGTCATAGAGTCGCATAGCCTACACGTTTGCAATCATGTATTTGGCTGATAAAAAATGAGCTTCTTCCGTAAGGACCTATTATGTTGTTAAAGGTTCAAGGATGTAGCATTTTCCAAAGCGTGCTGACATTAAATTAATCGAATTACTTTATTTTTTGCATTTTCACCTTCTTTAATACCACCACATTATGGACATATTTTTATTTGAACTGCACTTTCTTATTTGTTCTACAGCTACATGTATTGAGCCATTTCCTGAAGAAATTATTAGGTCAATTAAAATAACGAACAACACGAACTCGTACATACATCTACATCTCACCAGAAACGTAAGTGACATAGTCCACCTGGCTCTATGTAATCCATCATAATCTCCCTCTGATAGTTTCAAAACTTCGACAAGTTGTAAATTTATTTTGGCCAAAATGGCGCCAGGGATAATATAAACCCCATCTCGTCCGAAGGCCAATTTGTGTACCATAGAGACGGGATTCTGTGTTACGCGTGCAAAACTATGTTGATCCAGGCACGTTTCGTCCCGTTTTCAAGAACAGCTCAGAAGCGGAGGCGTGTACGTGTTTCGCGAAGTTCGTCTCCTAGCGGGTGCTTGGAACATCGATTGCTCGCGTAGCCACGCAATCCTCTAACTCTCGTGCCGTTAACTTCCTCCCTACCGTACTCACGTCTCGCCGTTATTTCCCCTTCCGTAATAGCAGACAGCACAGCGCTGCTACCCTCATGGCTTTTTTTATTGATTGATTGGTGATTTCGGACGCTCCAACTAATATGATCATGAATCCCGCAAGTGTAGTACATGATTTCCTCGGGGGGAGGAGGTGGTGGTGATGGTATTCCCCTGCTAAATGGTGGGATACGACGCCGACCTATACAGCGGTTTTACAGAGCTGCCTCTCAAGGTCAGTCACCATGGCGGCATTATGGCAAGGTTTTCCGCGTCTTTCTCTGTCATGCTGCTAGGTGTCGCTGTTCGCGACCGTATCAGACTCAACCATTTCAGTCTTTTCGCCTTAATACATGAAACTACTACTCGCGCAACTTTTCTTGAACGATAGATTGAAGAAATGCGGGCGGAGTGGGGGTATTAGTTACAAAGTCGGCCACTAAAGTATTTACAGTAATGCCAACCTCTGGAAAATCAAAGTCAAACCTTCTACGTGTGCAGCCAAGTCATCGCTCTGGGTAGGCAACAGCAGGGACACTAGATAAGAGTTTTAGATGCCTCCCTTGAAGGACCTGGACCTACCTCAGCCATTTATTTGGATAATCATAATAAGGCTGAACAAAAGTTATCGACTATGAAAGCAACTAGCTTTGACTGGCTTCTATTTCGCGCCAATGAAGTTTTAATGATTGGAATGTTGTCATCAGTGCTCGCTCCGAGCTTTTGCCTTCAACTGTTTATTGCTTAAGGGAGGGGGAAGCAAGGTCATCGTTCAAGAAAGTTGCGCGAGTAGTACTTGTGTTTGAAATTGTTCTTTCAATTCAGCGTTGGTTCGACATCTTCAGATTTCATTTTGTTTCATCAGGGCAAATAATTTTCTCAAGATATTTCTCTCCCATACAGCGACTATAATGGCAATATTCTTTATTAGAGTTCGTGTTTCACTACCATAAAATATCACTGGCTTAATGATGTGTTGTATAATTTCAGCTTAGTGGTCTTTGAGAGTTTCCGAGTTTCCAAGGGTTGGCAGAGACTTCCATATCATCTATTCCCAGCCGCTACTCTTTCCCTAATTTCTTGCTCTATGACGTTTTACGTGATTAGTGACCCTCAGTAATCAACGGCATTCACCCACTCACTATTTTTGTTACCTAGTTTCATATATTTTGGTTTTCTGATACTTCATAAATTACTCTATAGTCAGCTGGAGATAGTATTTTTAAAAGAATCTTTTTTTTTCGTTCGCAAAATTCTATATTTGTTATGAAATATATGTTGTATATAAAATACTATTTATTATTTTCAAATCAGTCAATCTCTAAATGCCTCATTTTCCCCTTGGAAATATCTAGAAGAGAAAAAAATGTTTGTGATTGCTCATGCCGCCCCTCCTAATTTGCAATCCTTCGCATACTTCGAGAGCGAACCCCGCTACTCGATGTTTAGATCGGCACTGGACCTCGTGCTGGAAGATAAACGCGGTCATCTCTCATGATATAACATGCTCTACACGTACGGGGCTAATGAAGGCTATTGACGCGCCGCAGAACGCTACATTCCTTAGATATTTATTCCGAAACTTCTGCATTCTGTTTGGGTTGTGTCCCACTCGTCTGGAGACTCGCCCACCAATATGTGACCTCCCAAACCGCCGGTCTGTAACGAACACAGCAATGCGAGTATCGCCCTCTCTGCAGGCACGGACTAGAAACAGAAGTAGTACTTAAGAACGTATTGAATATAGTTCACTGTTATTTGTGGCTTCGAAAATAAATTTAACTTCAATATATTAAAGTTAAACTCGAAATTGATGCATTTTTCTTTTTAATAACAAACTCGGAGTGTGTTATCCTTCAGTTTTATTTCAACGAGTCCTTGCAAATGTAGAATTTTTGACAATTTGAAACAATGCATTGCAGCTATTGATTGCATTGGTGTGTCAGGGACTAAGAACATCATCCATTTGTCGGGCTTAGATATCTGCGTAACATAGTGGATACTTTGAACAGCACCTACCGAACATTCATTTCTTCATGTAAGACTTACCAAAACCAAGTTTTGCGCAGTCATTGGTTGTAAAATGCAGCCCTAATGAGGAACCTGCGGAAAAACGAATAAAAACAAAATTCTGTTTTCTGTTTTCCGTTACAAATTGTAGGAACTTCTCATTTCTAAGTCGCGGCCGTTGCTCCGACAAAGCCTCCGCTTCTCTTTCCCCTCCTTTCATTCGTCCTCGTCGCCAAGGCGGAGAGTGGGCGCTTGATAAGGCGGTGCGTGACTGCGGTGATAAGACTCAACGGGCAGACTGCTACTTGAGGAGACGCCCACTCCCTAGAGAGAGCAGCACTAGGCGGCTCTCCCACGCTCTCTTCCCCCCCCCGATCCATCACCGCTTTCCAGCCCCGCCCCGCCGGCACAAGTTCCTAGCCCCAACCCGTTTCCTTCCCGTCTCGATTCCTCTTGCCTCCCCATTACGACTTTTCCATCCCCGACTCTCCCCAACTTGCCCCCCGCCTCGCCAAACCCCGTCTCGCCTTTTCCCGCTTCGCCACTCCTATCCTCGACCTGCCTCCCCTCGCCTCGCCTCGTCCCGCCTCTCTTCGCCTTGCCCCGCCCCGCCACGCCCGACGCCGCCTCGCCCCACCCCGCCCTGCAACGTCTCGCCCTGTCTTGCTTTATTCGGCCTGCCCTTCCCGATCAAGCCGCAGTCTCCACTCCCGCAATCAAACCGCTCCAAGTCTCGACACCCGCCACACCGCTCTCGCTGCGCAGGGCACCGCACCCCCCACCCTTTCCATACAACCCCACCGCACCCGCCCACGAGGTTACGATGCACACCACGGAGTATGCAAAGGAAACGCTCGAACGGGCAGTTAAGAGGGGTCCCACGCTCCTGTTCTAGGAAATGTGATTTATCACTTAAGATTCGTCATCTGGATATCTTTTTACTTTCTCGTTTGAATATATTCTTACGTAGTATAGAGAAAGTATGAAAACGACGTTTTTTTGACAGAAAACTCGTTTAGTGGGGCTTTGGCAATAAACTAATTGGGCATATCTGAACTTAATTAATTACGGTACTTAAAAAGCAAATTACTAAACAATGAAAGTACATAAAGTTTACTGAAAATCATGGCCTGATTTCTGGCAGAACGCGACGGGACGTCGTTCCGGTACCTTAGAAATAATTATTAAATTTAATTATAAATGTATAACTAATTGTATTAAATTAGTAATCAATTTGGGGCGCGTTCTGGAACCTAAAGTTTTAGAAATCACGCACTGCTTAAAAGTACTTGAATCTGTACACTCACTATATTGCCAAAATCCGTTTTTTGAGGATTCTTGATACGGAAAAGGTGGTTTACGAAAAAACGCCCTCCCGTCTGTAAACAACACTAGTGGCTGTCTTAGGTAGAATTATTAACAAAATATCATCACTATTCATTTTATCTATTTTCATTTTTACCATTCCAAATCATTCCAAATACATCGGCTGATGTAGTGGTCTCGTGAATTTTAAACTGATATTTTGGTTTTAGGGATATTTTAAATGAAGCTCCAAAGACATTTTCAAAATTTTATTAAAAATTGCGCAAATGTTTCATTTATTTTTCTCAGAGAAAGCAAAATAGCAAAATATTGTTTAATTTTGATTGACAAGTGTGAGTGGATCTCATATAGTAGCCACCAAGGAATGCTTCAACAACGATCTCAGTAATATTTACCCACCACTTGAGAACTTTCTGTATAACCGAATATGAGATCACACAGGACAGAAAACAGCCGAAGAATTTTACAGGGGATTTAACCAGGGTACATTTACATGCCGCATGTAAGACGTGCTCATTATGTTTTTCCCGCCCTTTGAAAATGTATACCTCTCAAAAGGGTTTGAAGAAGCCATCTGGAGGATGAGGTTTGATTGATTGATTATTTTTGTTTCCGGGAGCGTCAGCTGATATAGTGTTTCCGTGATTTCTTCGTATCACACAGGGAGGCCGCAGAAGTTCTAAAAGAACGGGTTACGAATCTCGTGTGATCATTCCCTCCTCATACTATCCCCATAAATTATTTTAGCTGAGTGATGGTTCTCATACCTCGTCTGCACATACTGCCCGTACATCTTTGCATCATTTGTTGAAAACATTAGTAAATTTCAATTAAAATATAACCTCAGGAGAAAAATCGTATTATGTGCGTAAATAGATCTTTAATTGATGACTAAAATTTTAACGTTTCTATTTCTGATGTTCACCCCTATTACTTGTCCCACCGTTGCAAAGCCACGGTAAAGAGATCATATTATCAGGCGGAGGATCAATTGTCAGAAAATGAAAAAACATATTTTGAAACGAATACTCCCTAATGTACTATACTTTGTCTAAACCAATTTGCGGACGTCATGTATTAAAAATTAAAAACATCATAACCAAGTATTCCGTGCCATATTTAAAAATGAGAAACACTCTTTTAAGAAACAAACTAGTATATCCGATTCCAGAAAAAAAATCAAAATTAATTTACTCTCCCCTGAACGTTCCCCTGAATTCGATCAGACTAATTTAGAAATCGGCCATAATATGAAATCTTTATTTTCCTGTAAGTCATGAAAATGTTCTTTCCTCGGTTATTTCCAAATGGCAATTCTAGCATATATTTCTTCTTAAATTACGGTTTCTAAAACAGCATGTACTTTCTCACCCTTACTTTCACCCAAAATTACGCGAAAAATACTCATCTTCTCGAAAAATTGTACAAAACCCTATTTCAATATCTATCTTTAAAGAATAAACTTCATTTAAGGGAAAATATCTCTGTCTACATAATTGTAGTTGTACGATGAAGCCGGGAAAAGTTTGAACTTTTGCTATTTTCAAAAATTCAGGGTTCTTAAGGAACATGAAACCCGCTTCATTGTTTTAAACGGCCTTCACACTATCCAACAACAAAATTTAATCAAAAACGAAGAAGCCATTCTTTTTATATTTTGAAAAATGTCCCAGGGGCTTTATGTAAAGTACTTCCCAATATTAAAATATCGCTTTCACATGCAAGGCGCCGCGACCACAGATCTATTGGGGAATATTAATTTTGGAGAAAATTGGGTGAACGGTTAAGCGGCTAGTGTTGTTCCCTGACGGACAGAGAAACACATTTCACCGTAATTCGATTACGATAGGACCTACAAAACATGGATTGAGGCTACATTACGTGTTAGAGGGTTTTTTTTTCACAAATTTATAAACTGGATTTGTTCTTTTTTTTTGTTATTAGAGCCTTGTAATAAGTTTTCTCTTCAGAATATTCGCCGTTTTTTCGCACAGCACTACATAACTTTCTTTCTACTGCGTAAGCGGTAGCGAGAAAGTATAAAAATGGGAAATCTGCTTGGTAATTTCCACTTTATCTCAGCGCCCTTTCTACGTTAGTGTGCGCCACACGTCGTCCCACGCTGAGTGCTTCGTTAGTTCATGACATTAGCGTTTCTTTGAGAGAACAGGGCCATGTGATAACACAGAACGTGGCGTGAATGGGTGCGGCCAGCAGTTACAGATGGCAGCACCGTCTACGAGCGACTGTCGTTTGTTATTCGAGAGGCGAAACTCGTGACGTCGTTACCGATTTTCCTCAGTCTCTTTCTCGCTTTGATTGTTATTCTCGGCGAATTATCCACCTTTCATCAACCCTCTGCTACAAAATTTACTGCAAAAGTAATACGCGAGAAAAATCGTGACGATGGAATTGAAGGACGAAAAATTTAATCAAAACTCTTTTCAAGCGCCACGCAACGGCTGAAAGAACCACGTTCCGCTCGCAGGGGATTTTCCAGCAAAAACAAAAGATATTTTCAAACAGGCGAGAAAGGAGCTACATTGAGAATGGTATAGAGGCGTCTTTCAAATGAACTCGTATAACCTCGTCTTCGTTAATGCTAGAAGGGTAATTAAAATACACGTGAATTTGAAACAAAAGCGACCGCACTGCTTTCAGCTTGTATTTTCAAAGTTACAATATTTTTTAAATTATCTCATGTATATTTCACCACTTTCTCTTTCGTGTTTATTAGGTAGTTTTGTAAGCAACGCTGAAAAGAAAAACATTAGGTTAAAAAAATTCTAACTATATTCTATTCTTCAAGGAATTGTATAAAATCATTGCGATTCACATTTATTTTACGACCGGAGATCAATTTCTAATAAAATAGAAATAAGTAAAGCAGGAGAAAATTATTGCAGGATATTGGCGTTCAAACTTGGTTACTATTTTCTCAATTTATGATCAAATATTAAAAATTAATTTGAATTGTCAAAATGTTGAAAACCGTTTCTTCCAATAAAATATTCCGAGAGATTATTAACACATAACTACTTTACGTGGATAAGCAATTCAATTCCTGATACCATCACGCACCCGTGCTTTTATTGGAAAATTAATTTCTTATTTTTTAAATATTGCATGTCCCTGAAAACTCTCATGTACCAGTTAAATGGTTTTATTGTTGCTAATATTTTTCAAAGAAAGCTGAGATATTTTAAATGAAATACCTGAAATATTCAAACGGGTTAATTGGTTGTTTTAATGAAGTGGTTGGCATGGATCTAGAAAGAAATAAACATATTTAATACACCTAATTGAATAACGTAACAAAAATTAAATAAACGTGTGAAAGTTTATTAAATTTATGAACTAACTATAAATAAAAATTGGTGTTTGCGACATCCAAACCAAAAAATTAACGATTCACACAGCTGCAACTCATAAAAAGTATTACGCAGCTTGCCTGACAGCTCGCCGTTGAAAACAGAAGCTATCTCCACCACTAAACGGATTAGAACACTTTACACGTGTTCATTTCATTACATTTGCAGCCGCTCCCTTCTGTCCAAACTAGGTGCGACGTTTAAGCGGAGCGTAATTAAGCAATGAACGGGTCCGATGGAACCGCCTGGGGCGAATAGAACAGCCCTGCCCGCCGTCAGCCCGGCACTTAGGCTGCTCCCACTGCAAGGCAACGCGAAGCATTAACTATCCGCCGGGCGACGACTGGGCGGCGGCTGCGGTGGTGCAGGTGGAGGCTACGGGCATTCCGACGGTCGGAGGTCGTGACCGTAAAGATGGCGGCTGTGACGGTGGGGTGATGGTGTTGGTGATAATTAGGGGGTGGATTTTAATGAAATGTAATATTTTTTTCTTTTCTCTTTAGAACAGTGCCTTTTAGTATGAACATTTATTTTATTATGTTATGAAAAAAGGAAATGACCTACTTTTGATGACATTTTTCTGAATTTTTCGTACTTTTCGACTAATAATACTTTTTTTTACATTTCTCCGTCATTTTTAAAGCATTTTTAGCTGAGGCGAGTCTCGTTACTCATGGATTATGATTAGGGGGTGGGTTTTAATGTAATGTTATTGTTTTTCTTTTCACTTTAGGGCAATGCATTTTAATACCGACATGAATTTTATGCTATGACAAAAGGAAATGACCGATTATATATATGACATTTTCATCATTTTTCGTCGATTTCCACTAAAAAATATTTTGTATTTTTCCGTAATTTTAAAATTTTTTCACTGATTTCAACGATTTAAATATCATTTTGGTGGTATTTGCTTCTAATAATATTTAGGAAATTCGACAAATGTTCTCCATAGAATTCCTGAGTAGCCTACTCGATTTCTTCACTCAAATTGTACTTTCAGCCGTTGTTAATTTTGCATTCTAAGGTTCTTGTGACGCCTTTCATTGCCGGTTCCAGATAACTAAAGACATAGATTTAATAGTAAAGAACAGTCCAAACCCAACGTTTGCAAGCTGAATTCACTTGATAGAAAGGAAAAGCCTCGAATACATCAGTAGCCAGCAGCTTCAAATGTTCATTTGAGCTGGTTTTGTTCAATTTTTTTACCTGATTTTTGTTTGCTTTTAGGACTTCTTAAAAACGTTTTAAGAGCATTTTATTGATAACTTTTGGCGATGTTCCAGGTCATCAAAATCCAACCCCTAGTGACAATGACGATCGCGGTGATCGTGTTGATAGTGATGGTGATGGTGATAGTAAAGGTTTCGATGGTGTTGGTGTTGAGGTTGGGGATGACATTATTTGGATAGCTGATGTCGCTGCGAATATTCTTGATGTTGTTGGTGATGGTGGTAGTGATCGTGCTATGAGGATCGATGATGCAGGGGGGGGTGCAAGTAAAGCCGGTTGCAGAGGCGGAGAAAGGAACAAAGAAAATTAATAACAGATAAGATGACGGTAGGGTTAAGGGTAAACGTAGGGGTATCAGTGAGAGTTGTAGAAACGGTAGGATTCACGGTAAAGCTAAGTATTGAATTGAATTTGCCTTATTTTACGTGGCGAGACTCAGGCCATGAGGCCTGCTCTTCCGTCTGACCACGCAAATTTCGTTCACCAATCATGGGAGAAAGGTAATACTTGGGCGACGAAACAGGCGATCTGAATTTAGCTCAGAGGTGTCGTTTAGGCTTGAGGATCTTTTACATGCAGTAAATGTACTAACATGGGACAGCCGGCTTTACTTCCCCTCCGAAGGAACGCGTACGAAGGATTTTTTCGCCCTTAAAAATCCACGGCTTCGATCGGGTTTGAACCCGCAAACTTGGGTATAGCAGTCCGATACGCTAACCGCTACACCATCGCCGCCGCTAGTAAAGGTAAAAAAAGGTAAGTAAAGGTAACGATCACAGTAAAGGTAAGGGTAACGGTGATGGAAGGATTTACGGTAACGCCAGGAGTCACGGTAAAAGTAAATCTTATGGTAACGGTAAGGTTTACCGTAACGATAGTGAGGGTCCACGATAACGATAGTAAGGATCTCGGTAACAATAGAAATGATCGCGGTAACAATAGTAATGATCAAGGCAACGGGAAGGCTGGCGGTAACGGCAGGTTTGAAGTGTGGTGGCAGCTGGTTTGCAGTGGTAGTGGCAGAACCATACGGTCTACAACACAGCATGGCAATAGAATTGATAGAGAAATCAGAAAAGCAGCCTGTGCTGAAAGAGAATTTGTCGAAAAACAAATTTGGTGGATACATTAAAAATAACGACGAAAGAAGACGAAGTATTCTAGCAAAAAAGGTAATTTCTCACTTCTAACCCTCCCCGTTTCCCCACTCCCAATCTCCCCCGTCCCTCCAACTCTTCATCTTGCCGTGATCACATCTGTGAGCCTCCCATTTCCCCTTTACATACTTTCCTTTCCTCTGATGATGACTGCAGTGACTGATGGCACTGCAGTGCCTCTCACTGGAAGTTCGAGTCCCGACGGCGGCAGGATTTCCGACACTAGCTAGGTTGAGTTCTGGAGGACAACTCAACTCGTCTGGAGGAGAATTATAGCGCACGCCAGCTTTACTTCCCATTCCTTGTCCTATCCTCATCCCTTACACACACTTACACTCACATACACTACACTTTCACCGTTCGGGAGCTTAGAGCCGAGCTTATCCCGAGTGGGGCGGTGTCCAGCTGGTATGGGATATCTGGTTGAGGAAAAACACCATTAGTCAACGGTAGGTCGGCGCCGAATCTCGCCGTTCAGCGTGGCAAGGTCACCGCCACTTCCCGAGAAAAAAACATGCACAACACTTACGTGACTATTGACCTTAGCAGTTGTTGCTCCCGGATTCACTGGTTATCAACCAATCAATCCGATTCCCCGTCTGTCTTCCTCGCCACCTATCTCTCTGGGCTCTCTTCGATTCCAGCACATCCGCAGGCGGTCATTCCGCCTATCACCATTTTCCGCCACCGCAGGAGTAATTGAACAGTAATTGAATTGGAAGATTTTTGTTAAAAATTTTAACTGAACGAACTGTAATCAATTTCCGTGCAAATAAAAATATGTGACTCGGCCAAACAGTCAAGGCTATTACTGACACTCAATAAGAGTCCAGTTCCATTTCCTATTCTAATTTTATATAAAAAAAATATTAGTTAGATTTCCTACAATTCACTTTTGTAAAAAAAGAATTTTATCGCTTCTTTTTTTAAATATCATTTTTGCGATGACTAGAGTATACTATTCGATCTACGAATATTATTAATAGTAGGAAGTACACAGATTTTCACATTCAAAAATTTAATTTATCTTTAATAAGCGAAACCAGGGTTTTATGATCTTCAATTGAGCGATCAATGAGTTTTTCATTACTTTATTTAAAAAGTAAATGAATGACACATTTTTCATGATTACCATCGTGTTTCTCGTCATTTTCTCTATAGGACTATCATCTCGGTGCAATATTATAATTTTAATTTACATAATTATTTGGGAAGATAATGGAGAGGAAGATAAGACAATGAAAATCATGAAATTAAACATGAAGACAATGAAACGCGGTATGATAACAAAGAGGATTGTTAACGAGAAAGAATATTATGATGAGAACCATGATGTAGTTTATATAGAACAAGAAGAAGAAGAAAAAGAGATTGCTTTATATGCAAGCAGGAACGCTTTACAAGGGTCGGGGGCAGAAGGGAGAAGGGAGAGTCAGAGAGCATATGACCGGCACTAAAAGCGCGTCGCCATAGCTGTCGTAATGGAGACAGCAGCAGCAGCCGAGTCGGCTAAAGCGAACAAGAACAATGGCATAGGCGGTCGGCCGGTCCATTTGCAGCAGTCGCCGTGTGGCCTACGCCGCTTTCGCCTCCGCCGCCGCTGCCATCGCCTCCCCACCATCGCCACCGCCCCGGAAGACATCACTGCTGCCGCCCCCTCAGCCGTCACCGCCATCTCTGCCACCAACACCGCCCCTCCACCGCCGCTGTCATCGCCGCCACCGCAACTGACACCACTACCGCTGCCACCGCCCCCAACAGCCGCCGTCGCCTCGTCCGCCACTGCAGCCGCTCGCTTCATTAAAGGGCGCGCGCCGGCTCCGGGCAGGCCTCCCTCCGCCCCGGGCATCGACCCGCGGACCTCGCTGCGACGGATTTGCCAACCACTCAGCGCTCGCATCCATCAATGCACACACGCACTCCCTCTCGCCCACACACACACAAAGCCTTTACCATATTTTTGTACTTCATTTATTTATATACTTGATTTCTTTTAATTGGTTATTTAAGGTCGCATCAACATCTTAGGCCATTAGCGACCACTATTGCTGTTAACGGTATGGTAACTATGTGGATGAAACGATATGGTGGTGATAAGGGGTGAAAGGACGAACACAAATACTACCATGCCCGAGGCGGGACTCGAACCCGCGTCCCGTCGGTCCGAGATCACTACGACACTACTGCATTAGTGATCTCGGCCACCGGGCCGACTATATACTTCATTATTTACTCATGTTTTCATTTGCTCATTTGTTTATTTCTCATTTGTTTATTTACTCATTAGTCACTTGTTAATTGACTCATTTGTTGTTTTAATCATTTGCTCATTTGTTTATTTAAACATTTGTTCAATTATCCATTTGTTCATTTACCAATTTGTTCAATTATCCATTTGGTCATTTACTCATTTGGTCATTTGTTCATTACCCGTTATTTTGTACTCATTTGTTTTTCTTTAACTTTTTGTTTTTTTCTCTTTATTTATTTTCTTTATTTATTGAGGTTTATAAGCTCATCAATTACTTAGGTTATTGAGAGGCATGAATAGTAATTTAACGAATGCGTAATAGCGGTAACGAAGGTGAAGAAAATGATACAGAAGCAATCTTAAAATGAGAGGTAGAGGAAACGATAGAACCCCGACATAACCAGCCACGAACCCTATGTGCCCACCTCAAATTGCATTTGGAGTGACTGAGGATTGAACTCTGTTATCACGCTTTCCTCTCCGTGCACAGAAACAACTGCACACGCACACATTTATTTTGTTTATTTTTTATTACTTCTAGTTCATTGTAGGCCTTTAACTATTAAGGTCATTAGAGTTTAGGATTTGTAATCTAAGGAGTAGACGATAGCGATAGCCCTGAGATTGATGGAAGTATGGTTGGATGAGAGGCCGAAGAAATGAAAGCTCCCTGAGAAAAACTGCTCAGAGCTTACATGCTCATCACTAGACGATTTGTATACCCTAACAAATCTTCAAATATGCTTTTAAAAATATGGATTTATGACCCAAAATTCTGAAATACGCACTTCAAAATGAAATTAAAATTAACAATACTTCTTATTGGAAATTCAGGGAAAGCGTGCTTTAAATGAAAATATATATTTTGGTGCAAACATAATATAATCTACCTTACTTCGCGACAGAAATAAATGATGTAAATATTCAATTTGGAGATGTGCATTGTATGACCTATTGTATTTCTTCTAGCTGATATAATAAATATGTTATCATGAAATATTCTACATTTACACAAGAATTTTATCATCCATAGAAAACAAAAAACGCAAAGTGTGACAACCTCTTTCGAATCAACGAACGCTCACAAATAAATAGATTCTATAGAAAGATGAAAGTATTATAGATAAGTCTTTATTTTCACGAAGTATGGAAAATATGCGCTTATAATTACATGAACATGAACAAATATGTGCTAACATATTAATTTATATAGCATCGCATTCTAACCAACTGTCAAGATAATTCTCTTAGATATGCACTAAAGCAACGGACAAAAATATGCAAAATCATAGAAATCCGCTCCCTACTCTAATTTACACATCGATTTGCCGGAGATCGAACTCGTTCCATCCAAGGAAGGCAAATGCCATAGCCAATTCGCCTCGACTCCCTCATTCTCTTCATCTTCATTATCATATGTATTATCAGCTACATTGTCATCGTCATTTTCTCCTCCGTTATGCAACTTTTCTCTCTGTGCACAGATACACATGCATACACAATCATATCTATTCTTATTTTTACTTTCTTTCCACGGAGTAGAGCGAATGTTATGTAATTCTACGCGAAAAAACAGCGAATTTTCAGTAGCAAAACTCTTATTACAAGGCTTTGGTAACAAACTGGTGGATAAATCCTGTTGGTAAATTAAAGGGGAAAATCCTCTATTACATGGCGTAGCCACAATCCTTTTTTGGAGGGTCCTTGATACCGAAATCTCGAATGACGGCAAACGTCTGTCCGTCTTTCTGTCTGTCAGTCCGTTCGTCCGTCTGTACACAAAGCTACGTCAAAACCGTTCAGCCGATTTTCTACAAAATTGATATTCCCCAACCGGTCTGGCCAATGTCGGGGCTGCTTGAATTTGAAATTGATTCTTATTTTTTTGGTGGGGGGGGGTTTTTCCCGGGTTTTTTCATTTTTTATTAAATTTTGTTGTTGGATAGTGTGGAAGATGTTTAAGACAATTATGTAGGTCTCGTGTTCGTTGAAAACTGTAAAAATTCAATACTTTTTTCACGTCTTCCTAGAACTACAATTATGAAGATAGAGGTTTCTTCCCTTCATCAAATCTGTTCTTTCAAAATAGATTTTGAAATTTTGAGTACTTTTTGCGTCAAAGTATGAGCGAGAAAATACGTGCCGTTTTCACATCATTAGTTTAATTTTTTTTGTGGTTCGCTGAGATGCCATGAACTAGTTAGGTTACTAAGACCCATGAGTTGTGATACAAGGAGTAAACGATAGTCATAGCGTTGACGTAGCGTATAAAGTGTCGGATGTGTTTGTCGGGGATTGAACCCGGCACCAGGCAACGCAAATGCAATAGTCAATACGCCGCGCCCCAGGCACATCAGTGTGTTCACGAATAACCAAAATGCGAACTAAAGCTCATTCCATCGTTACTATATTTATAAAAATCATGCATTATTTTGTTATTATGCCAAATTTATATAATAACAAAAGATTGCATTATTGTTATAAAAACGATGCATTAACTACGTGATAATTATTAATAAGTAGTTAATGCATTGAATCACGTTTTACTATTCGTAAAAAATCTATATTGCCAGAAAATCGTTAAACTATATTAAGTTAAATATTAACATTAATAGTATGATAGTGCTACGGATAATATGGAATTGCTTAAAAATATATTTAAAATAGATTTTAAATATCGTTAAACAATTTCTTTACAGAAAAGCGTTTTCTGTATCTAGAAAAAGAATCATCATGTATCATTGGTATATGAATTGCAAAAGGCGATGGTTTAAGTCTTCTCGGTCACGCTTCCAAAACAAAAGCAACGAAAACCAATCGACAATGCGTCTGTGCATTATTCACAGACGTCACTCTCCTGTCATGGCAAAGCCACGTTCCTCTGCTAAAAAATACAAATACGGTGTCCATTCGCGACGTTCGTTCAAATATTCATTAATTCAAATGTCACCACACAGCAAACTGATGGACTGAGTACAGTAATGTGCGGACAACTTATCGGTCGCCGAAAAAACGGAAAGCGATGACGGTTGAGCCGCTTGATTGATTAGGGATTTCGGCCACGTCAACTGCTAAGGTCACTAGTCCTGTAACTTAAATACATATTTGATCGCGGGAGGTGGCGTTTATGTTCCCCCACTGCATGGCCAGATTCAACGGGATGTTCCCCCAAACATGCATCTCCTAACAATGGGGCACCGCCAGAGCCGAGGCAAGCTCTGAGCCCCCGACTGTTCTCCCAAAATGTGTGGTAGTGCAGCGCGTTTATGTGTAAGTAAGCTGTTAGGGTATGTCATGGAATAGGAAAGAAAGATTACGCTCGGACCGTGGCCCGTTTGTTAGTACTACTCCGGCATTCGCCTGGTGTTGATAGGAGAAACCACGGAAAACTAATGATCAGAGCAGCCGGCTGCTACAATTTTCCTCCAGACAGCGAGTGAATTCGACCAAGATGAAAAGCTAGTGTCGAAAACCGTAACTCCAGGACGACCTGGTCAGCTTCACTGCAATGATACGAGTGTCGTAAGCCACCTGAGGCGGTCTGTTGAGCCGAGGCATCGTTTGGCAAAGGGCTGCCCCAGCCTCCGAGACGTGATTTGAGGCACAGGCCCGTTTTGATAGATTGATTGATTACAGATTCCGGGCGCGTCAACTACTGAAGTTATTAATCCTGTAAGTGTAGTGCATGTTAATCATCGGAAGGTGGCGGTGATATTCCCCCCATTGGATGGAGAGATCTGGTGACGACCTACAGTCGACTAGAGGGGTTTCCCCAACCAGGTATTGTGACCGCCCGTTTTCTTAGATTCCGAAAACGTGTCACATACCGCCCTAAGAAAGCGAGGGAAAAGAATATTTTGAACGCGCGCCAACGCGGATGGATATTTGGAATGATAATTAGAATTTAAAACAAGAGAGACCGCCACCTTAGACCAAGGGCGAGACCGGAGGTAGGATGAAAGAAAAAGTTCTTTCTGAAGGTAGCAGCTGAACTGGGCGGACGTATGGAAAACGGTACGCCAGGAAGTGACATTGCAGCGGATTTCAGATTTGCAACTTTTTCTGAGGAAAACTCTTCTAGAAGACCAGAAGAGGTAATTATTCTATTATAAATTGATTTAAACATAATCTTAGAAGAAAGATAATAAGAAACGTTATGAATTTATAATGGAAGAATTAGGGAGTGGAATTTTGAATAGATGGCAGTAATTAATAGCTTGCATTCATTTCTCTTTCCAGTTTTTTTTCTCACATGCTTTTCTTATATTTAAATACTCTCTTGAAGTTGGTGCTCATATAAAAAGGGGTGATCTCTGGATTCATTTTCACTCTGAATATCCAGTTGGTCATTAACTGTAATCGAAAATAAAGCAAAATTCATATGAGAGTATTCAAGCATATAAAACTTGAACGAGAAGAAGAAGGCGATTTCTGAGGGAGCAACGGCGTTCTCAACCCGAGGCCACGACGCTTCAAGGCCGAAGCAGCTCGGTGGAAAGGTGTAGAAGGAAGCAAAGTGGACTGCTCTACGCGGCCGAGAACACAGTAAGGTCGTTCCAAATAAAATGTTTTGTAGGGATAGGAGTGATTCAGTTTAATAAGAAAGCTCATTCTGTATCTATCACGTAGAAAGAAAAAGGTAGGGTAACAGATTTACCACGCTTAAAAGATAAGAAAAGTAAAAGTACATTTGTTTCCGACTGCTAATACGTGAGAACAGAATCAATCTTTTCTTTCAAAAGGATTTCAAGATCAAATATTGTAATATAGTGATTAAGAGTTTGTGTAAGAGTATAATTATAATAATAGTAACGATTCTTTCGAATTTTAAATTTTTTAAAAGTAATGTTAAGGGAAAAGTATTAATTTTTGATTTTCAATGTGTGTTTCTTTCAAATTTTGTAAAGTAATATTTTAACGATTCTTTCGAATTTCTGAAAGTGTGTTTGTTAAACAATTGGGTTGTAGATGAAAGTAGGAAATTGTGTATTGTGTTATTAGTGTGTTTTTTTTCAGTCAAGAGTATTCTGTATTTGATTTTTTCTTATGTGCCATTGTATGTATTTGTCAAAGCAGCCAATATTTTTAGAATATATTCTGAATTTAGTGAAAAGTGATTCTCACCCGAGTTGTTTGTAATTTTTGCATCCAATCCATAAACGATCTTCACGACCCTGCCCCCCCCTATTTTTTTTTATTTATTGTGTCCACACTGGGACGTCTATACTGAGCTAGTCGACCATCTGGTGAATTGTGTTCGCCACCCCCCCTAGACGTCTCAGGTCGGGTGCTGGCCTTACGGCTTGTTCCGCACACGACTGTGGCTCGCAGTATCTCCCCACCAGCGAGCCACCGCCCCAGCCGGGACAAGTTCTAAGTCCCCGACCGGTCTCCCGGCATGTGTAGTGCATGCTAGTGTACTTGTGTGTATGTAAGGAGTGAGAATAGGACAAGGAAAAGAAAGGAAAGATCGCGCGCGGTCCGTGACCCGTTTCTTAGAGTAATGCTCGGGCCTGGCGTTGATCAGATTATTTTTTTTCGTGTTTCCGGGCGCGTCAACTGCTTTGGTCATTAGTCCCGTTAGTGTAGTGCATGTTTTTTCTCGGAAGATGGTGGTGATCTTTCCCCGCTGGATGGCGAGATCCGGCGCCCACCTACCGTCAGCTAGTGGGGTTTACCCCTAACCAGGACTCTCCCACCAGCGGGGCATCGCCCCAGCCGGGACGACCTCTAAGCTCCTGGCCGGTCTCGCGGAATATGTGGTAGTGTAGTGCATGTTAGTGTAAGTGTGTGTGTTAGAGGAGAGGATAGGACAAGAAGAGGAAGAACAGATCTCGCGCGGTCCGTGACCCGATTGGTAGTGTACTGCTCCGGCATTCGCCTGGTGTTGATCGGAGAAACGACGGAAAACTACCGATCAGAGCAGCCGGCCGCTAGAATTCTCCTCCAAACAGCGACAGAATTCAACCTACCTGAAAAGTTAGTGTCGAAAATCCTCGACCTCCCGTTCAGAGGCACTGCAGTGACATCAGTTGATGCATGCTCGCGGTACAGGCGCGTGTTAACGCACGGGCCAGAAGGACCGGGTACCAGGGTCCCCAATGTTCAAGGGCCCTGACAGTTTAAATATAATTAATTCTATTTTTATAAAAATTTAAATTAACGTATAAAAAGTGATGTATGATTAATTTATAAGCCCTACGCAAAACAATTAGCATACGGAGTGATATGTCGCACATTATTGGATAATATTTATCGTATGAAATGTTGCTGATTGCTGCGAGAATGTCACTCAGTGATGAGAAGTTAATTTTTTAACAAAATTTGTCTTTAAATGGAGGAGGAGGGTGATCGATAACAGTAAACAAAGAACCCCCAAATTAACTTAGGCCAAAGAGCCTCCAAAGCTGATAAAACGGTCCTAATGAAACAAACTAAACTTACTCTACAGAATGTACCGAAAGTAGCGCCAGTCGACTCGAATACATTTTTGGCAATACAATAACATATTTTAACTCACTCTTTGAAGCAAATCACACGGGATTGTAGAGGATTCTTGGAATGAGTGTTTCCTACGTACACCTGACCTTTAATATAGTCAAAATAGGAACTAACCAAATGATGATCTGGAAGGTCACAATGGGACCAATTATTGCATCATCACTAGTCATGCATACAGTGCTTGAAAAATTAAAGGAGTTACATTTAATGAATGTGATAAAGAAAGATTGCTCCAAAGAATATTTTATCACGATAGCATAATTTGAATGTTCTCGGGATTCTGGATTAGTAGGATCACGGCTTCTCTAATGATACTATTGATAAAATTGTTGGAATCATTTCAAATTATTGATGTTGAGATTCGATGTTAAAATACGTTTATGAAGATTTCTGAAACAAAAGATGCGCTTTTATAATGTCCGAATAGATGAGTTAATGTGCTTCACGCAAACGTGAGCAGACTAGAAGCTTTTGAGCTTGTACTACTAAGTGTCTATCTATGTGTCACTTTAGGAGTAAGGAGTCTGATAGTAAAGTTTAAGAGGTAATGAAAGTGATGTTCTCATGACGATTGGTGCAATTGGTAAACAGATACACACAAGATTCTACTAAATAAACGTGCAAAAATTATTAAAAGTTTCAATTTAGCCTCAAATGAGTAGTGGGTCAGTGGAAAAAGGCATATTGCAGAATTCCTGTATCATTGTCTATAAGAATTACTAGGGACAATTGGTTGAAAACTAAATAACAAATTTTAAATGAAAACTAGTGAGTTCGTATTGTATGATCTTAAGGAGGGGCAGGGGTGATGTGACGCCATACATACACGTCCCAGATGCTTCTGTACATTGTTACGTCACTGTTCATGAATACTATATTATTGACTACTATGTGACATAAAATAATTACTCTCACTTTTACATTTCCTAATTTTCTAGTCACTAGAATACCGAACGCATAATGATTAATGGCATATTCGCAATTCTCTACAATCCCGCAAATACACGTTCGTTCAGATGTGCCCCTTATTTTATTTGCAGCTCACGTCTACCGTAACCTGAACGGCGATACTAATGACCACGACTAATTTCATTTATTCATTAACTGGGTTAATAAGACTAAAAACAAGATTTCAAGTATTTCGTTAATCAAAAATACCGTCAATTTTCGAGGCAAACACCTCAATAATTAAAACCAATAATGCCATCTTATCGTGATATCAATCCCAATAAAAAATACACTACAGATCACAGCACATCACCATCAACTACTTCTAAACCATGAATAACCTATGGCAAATTTCCAGCGTATTTCTTATGCGGAAAACTACCACGTTCAAACTGTTTACCCCACATAAAATCTCCACCAATAAAATCACTAACGACTAAACCCTTTACGCCGAAAACAAAACCTACAGAATAATATCAGCAGAACACTTTTAAGGCATCATATATTACAATCATTTCTACGCGGCAAAATCATCGCTGTGATTTACATTACATTTATTATTAGTTCCATAAACACCGCAAACGAAATTTCCAGCATATTCATTACATACATTTCAAACAACACTCCACCAACCATAACTCACCAACACCAACATCCCCCCCCCGCAGTTCTACGACCACAATTACCACCACCACCATGACTCCCATCACCAACATGCCCACCACCATTACTACTTTCATCACTTCCCCGAACATCACCACTACCTTTAAAATAACAGCCGTTACAGGATTGAAAAATATTAATTAAAACCTAGACTTCGATTTTTCTATAATGGCCAGTAACATTAGGTCATTGTTATATCTCCTGCCGTATAAAATAAATAGTTTTAATTATTTCACAAACATCCTTCTGAACGGGGCTTGTGGCCTCACAAATGTGCTTATTACTGTTAAAAAGATACATTGTATAAAGTAGGAAGTGTAACAATGACCTAATGGTATCGGCCTATAGAAAAATCGAAGTTTACACACCTGCAGTACCTCCACTTCATCCCAAGCAAAGCTTCTCCCACCTTATCTACCTCCGCCTTCCCCTACGTCCGGACTCGTAAATACCAAACCGTTGTTCTCCCGGCCACAGTCGTCCCAGAGCGATATACTGTGCGTTTAAGAGCCACCGCAGACCTCGATGTATTAATGATGCGGCGCGGCCTGAGCGAAGGGCCTTCATACGTCACGACCATCCCTACCGCCTCGCCTCCCCTAGAGCGTGCCGCTCAGTCAGCCTTCGTTCGAGACTTCCAACAGGGAACCGGGAGCGGTAGCTCGGTGCGTCAACTGATGTCGCTGCAGCGCCTCTGACCGGGAGGTCCTAGGTTACACTCCCCACGGCAGCAGGATTTTCGATTCTAGCTTTTCAGCTAGGTCGAATTCAGTCGCTGTCTGGAGGAGAATTCTAGCGACCGGCTGCTCTGATCGGTAGTTTTCGGTGGTTTCTCCGATCAACACCCGGCGAATGCCGGAGCAGTACCCTACCAAACGGGCCACGGACCACGCACGATCTATCCTTCCCATTCCTTGTCCTATCCTCTCCCATTACACACGCACTTACACTAACATGATCGACACTACCACATATCCCGGGAGACCGGTCGGGAGCTTAGAGCTTGTCCCGGCTGGGGCGGTGCCCCGCTGGTGGGAGAGTCCGGGTTAGGGGGAAACCCCGTTAGCCGACGGTAGCTCGGCGCCGGATCTCGCCATCCAGCGGGGGAAGATCATCGCCATCTCCCAAGAAAAAACAACATCCACTACACTTGCGGGACTAATGATCTATGCTGTTTACGCGCCCGGAATCACCAATCAACCAACCAAAAATCCTCTGGCTCCGATTACTCATTGTGAACCATTGCCCCTGCATCGGGAGTCGTAGGATTCGAGTCCCGGCTGAGGGGAACTTTCTCCTTCAGCAAGACATATAGATCGAAAATAGCCATTCATTCACTGACTGGAGACGAATTCTAGCAATCTGGTCCTATGATCGCTAGTTTTCGATCAATACGTGCCAGAGCAACATCATAACACACGGACCACGCATCACGTGAGAACTTTCCTTGTTCTTCCTTAGCCTAACTTGTTCCCTTACACACACATGCACACCTTGCATGCACAACACTACCACACATCTCGGAAGAATAGTCGGGAGCGTAGAGCGTGTTCCTGTTGGGGCATTGTTCCTTTGGGGAAGATACAGTTAGGAGAAAAGTTCAGAATCTGATGTTTGGAGATAGGAGCGAAATCTCACCATCCAGTGGGGAATGATCATCTTCTACTCTTAAGATAAAACATACACTGCAATAGTAACCAATTGCACGGGAATAGTAACCAAAGCTGTTGACGTTTTTATAAAAGTAAATGACCAATGAAATAATCGAAAGGGATGGGGAATCCCCCTCAAAACGTAACTTCCTTTACAGAGCTGGGAAGCATCACTTTACGAACTGGGATAGTTCTGGTCAAGGTGTCCGATGGATCGAGAATGAAACAAACACTTTCCGGTCTTGCAGCGCATCACGTTTTATTACACAAAATGACGCATTACCTGCTTTCTAACTTCATATTATAACCTACACTCACAAAACACGACAGTCCTGGGACTGGTGCTAGTCTTGTGACCTAAGACTCCATAACTCGAAAGGTCGCTTTGAGTTCGTAGATTTGACCCAACTCATCGTGTACAAGCACGGACAAAACAATTGATTTCTCTCAGTTTTGTCAATTGTGTCATACTATGAAAACTATTGGAATGTTTCTTAAGATAGTATATTTTGGCAAGTTGCTAGTCAAAAACTCTTACATATTGTACATCTATAGGTTAACAATAACTACTTGTAAATATGAACAGAACATTTAAATAATTATTTGTAAATAGTTAAAAAGAAAGTGTGTATTTGTTGCTCCATAATATTTTTAATTTTTAGTATACATACGGAATATACGTAGTAGCGAGAAAGTAAATTGATGGTGCGGAAAATCGATTTTAAGATTTCAACAGAAATACACGTTTTAGGGTTCCCTGATACCGAAAAAGTGGTTCTTTTCAAAACGTCCGTCCGTCCGTTGTCTGTCCGTCTCTCCGTCCGCCTATGAACACTGCTAGCGCCTAAACCACTCGTACAATATTTTCCAAATTCAAGAATCCTCACTCGATCTGGCTCTATTTGAAGCATTGAAATTTTGAGAAACATATTTATACTTTGAGTTTTACTAGAATAGAGTAAAATTTTATTAAGGGGGCACATATGAATTTTTAACTCTGAATTTTCGAATATTGCAAAAGTTTGAATTTTTTTCAGCGTTTTCCTATAACTACAAAATTGAAGATAGAGATGTTTCCTTTAAATAAAATTTGTTTTTCATAAATAGTTCTTTTAATAAGGTCATGTACGTTGTTTCGGAAACTTTAGTAATTTTGTACAATAGTCCATGCAATATTTGCAATTTAAAAAAATTACAAAAACACGATTTTCTAAAAAAGGGATCCAATTTTTTCTTTAAAGTTTTGGCATTGATAGTGCCAAACAAACACTATACCATGACATAAACCCCAAATTGCTCTATTCTTTTCTTTTTTCGAAAATTTTAAATATGTAATTTTCTGACTTGTCTCTCACGCCAGTAATATTTACATTAAAGGCAATGTCTTCACGTTTTTATATTTATGAGGACATGTGCTTTAAATAATGTCAAATAAAGTTTTTCGAAAACTCAACCGTATTCTGAAAAAATTAGCTCAAATTTCCGCATTTTCAGAAACGCTCAAACGACATTTTCTCCAAAATGGCTCCAGATTTTTTTTCAATTTTTTCTGATAGTGCTATGCGCCGTGTTCAATACGTAAAGTTCGTTTTGATATATTCATTTGTTTTTTGAAAAATTACACAAATGTATTTTTTTAAATATCTCTCATAACCATTAATATGGACATTTTCATCGATTTGTATGCATTATCAAATGATTCGAAATGAACTATTTCGAAGACAATAGATTTCTGTAAGAAAGGGCTTCAAATTTCGCATTTACAGTAATGATTAATCGCCATTTTCTTAAAAACCGCTTCAAATTTTTCAATTAAAATTTCTATTTAGGACGAGTTTTTACTCTTCTTTAATATTTTTGAAGTAATATTTCGGTTGTACTACTAGAAAAGCAAAAAGTTGAGATAATGTACTTTGGGTGATGATAGATGGCAGCTGGCCAAAGAATGGAGCAAAACCTTAAAGACAGACCACACCAAGGAAATTAGAAAAGTATACTACAAGAAAGTCTGTGCTATTCTGTATCACTTCTAGTTTTCTTTTTGCTTTAGAACAAAGCCGGTTAGTATAGAAATTAACTTTATGTTATGACGAAAGGAATTACCAATTTTTGTCTTTTTTTGCATTTTTACGATTTCGATTAATAAGACTTTTTTATATTTTTCCGTCATTTTTAATGCTTTTATAGCTGATTAAATTAATTTCAATTTTGATGATACCTGCTTCAAATTATATTTACCAGAAATCATATTTACAAATGTTCTCCTTAGAATTCCTCAGAAGCCTCTTTGATTTCTTTGCTGAGAATTTGTAATATCAGCCGTTTTAAATAATCTAAGGTTCCTGTGACACTTATCAGTGCCGTTGTCGTTTCGGCCGATTTCGGGATAACCAAACAGACCCCCTCGCAAAGAAAAGCCCACAACAAACGCTTGCAAGCTGAGTTCACTTGAACGAATGGCTGTTACCTTGCTAAGATCAGCAACGTATTTCACAGTCTGAGTTGTTCTTCCGAACTGGTTTTGACAACAATTATTTTTCTTTTTTTCTCTTTTCCTTTTAAGGCATTTTAAAAACATTTTCAGAGCACTTTATTATTGATCGTTTTTGCCGATGTTTTATGTCATCAAAATCCGCCCCCTAGTTATTAGACTCTGAGCAGACATTCAAGCACTTCACCACAGACTTGCACAAGAGCCCCACGGCCCACGCGCCTCCAGATGAAGGGTCAGTCTGTCGAGGCCCCTCCGCCATAGCTCCTAGAGAAGGACTTCAGATTCTAAAGAGCAGTAGATTAAAGGGACAACTTGGGCGTCCGAGACTCTAACAGCTATGTATAATTTACTATTTTGGATGGGTTATCAGGATAACCTTATTCAGTTTGACAAGAAGTGGTGGCTCAGAGCATCAACTGATGTCACTCCAGTGCCTTTGTCCGGGAGGTCCTACGTTCGAGCTCCGACGGTGACGGGATGTTTGTCAGCTTGCTTGTCAGCTAGGTCAAATTCAGTCGATGTCTTGAGGAGAAATCTAGCGAACGACTGTTCTGATGGGTAGTTTTCCGTGTAGTTCTTTTTCGATCAACACAACACGAATGTCAGAGCAGTAACTTCACAATCGACGCGATCTTTCCGCGACACCGCACGCTATCTTTCCTTCTTCTTCCTTGTCCTATCCTCATCCCTTACACAGACTTACACTAACATGCACAATTTATCATCTGGAGCCACGTTTTTGTTGCCAGGCTTCTGTATTAAGAGTTTGCTGTTGAAAAGTCGCAATTTTTCGCGCAGCATTACATAACTTTCTCTCTATCGCGATAGCGGTAGCGAGAAAGTAAAAATTAGTACCGTCCAAGCTGCTTAGTTGTACGTTTGGCAAAAGCAGCAAAGATTTTTATGGAACTGGCAAAAACTTTATTACTCAGCCTCAACACCATAACTATACAATAAATATCTCGCCCCCTACATGAAACCCGAAAATTGAAGCTGCTTACCAATGAAGTGGTGTCGATAATTTGATGCAATCTGAAGAAACAGACCGGGAGCGGTAGCTCAGTGCATCCACTGATGTCACTGCAGCGCCTCTGAGGTTCGAGTCCTGACGGCGGCAGGATTTTCGACACTAGCTTTTCAGCTAGGTCGAATTCAGTCGCTGTCTGGAGGAGAATTCTAGCGGCCGGCTGCTCTGATCGGTAGTTTTCCGTAGTTTCTCCGATCAACACCAGGCGAATGTCGGAGCAGTACCCTACCAAACGGGCCACGGACCGGGCGCGATCTGTCCTTCCTCTTCCTTGTTCTATCCTCTCCCCTTACACACACACACTTACACTAACATGCACTACACTACCACATATTCCGGGAGACCGGTCGGGAGCTTAGAGCTGGTCCCGGCTGGGGCGGTGCGCCGCTGGTGGGAGAGTGCTGGTTAGGGGGAAACCCCACTAGCCGACGGTAGGGTGGCACCGGATCTCGCCATTCAGCGGGGAAAGATCTTCCGAGAAAAAACATGCACTACACTAACGGGACTAATGATCAGAGTAGTTGACGCGCCCGGAAACACGAAAAAATCAATCAATCAATCAATCAATTAAGAAACAACTTGCAGTAGAGTGTCACAGCTCAAGGTTAAGAATTGAACGAACTGCTTACAGACAATGAGGATTCGCGTCTGACACTCGACGTAGCGCGATGCTATATCCACTCGATCTCTCAGTTCGTACCAGGCGTCGATCGACCACAGCTGCTCTGTGTACTGCTGCTAAGAAAAGTCACAAAAACTTCACTTACCATTTAATATGGGTGTGTTTCCGCTTACTTTGTATTAGGCATATTGCAAACACGAATTTCAATATGTTTAAATTATTAAAAGGCAAATCATTAACAGTTTTTATCCTTCATTAAATTTCAAGAATTGAGATCAATCAAAATGATAGAAATGTTTAAAGATATGCTGCTCAATATATGAGTTTGCTTTCCACGAAATGGTACAACAAATGACATATTCAGTAACTTTGTTTAATTTTTTTTCTGAATATATTCAATGCTATAACATATTGTTTGGTAAAAAATAAGAAACACAATTGTAGTCATATTAGTGGTGCTACAGAATAACACCAGCTTTACCGAATTAGCTTAACTCTTGAGTCTGCCCCACCCTCTCTGTTACCCTCGCCTTTTATCTGTCTGCCCCACCCTCAGCTGTCAATTATTGACGCCAAAAACTCATTTTTTCTCGTTACCTCAATTTTTGGGATATGTAATAGTAGAATTGATATAAGACTAACAATTTTGCAGAAGAATAAAATTTGGACCTAATGCACATTTTCATAGGAAAATTTGGAACTGGTTTCGCGAAAGCGTCGTTTGATCCTTTCTAACAATGCACATTTTGGAGCTGACTGTTGCCCAAAACGTACGATTTGTCGAGAAACTTTATAAGGAACTATTTGAAGCAATTGTCTAATCCTGTGTAAAGTCTTTTAGTATGTGCTTAATCTTTGTTTTATTTGCTAATTTTGAGAAAATTGTTCAAAAGAATAGTAAGTAGTATGTGCGCATTAATTAAACATTTTTCAATTATAAATTTTGAATTAAATATTACGCTTTTTTTCTTCCCGTATAAATAATTGATAATTCTCTTTAGCAGTGTGCAATGACAATTTCTGATACAATTTCATTAATCAAAAGTGCACTCTTTTGATGTCATAATGTAATATTGGAGCAAACGGGAATATGGTAGCTGAAATTATATTTTGGCGTGTGTAAGCAATAGCACCGAATTTAAACAAAATTATCTTACTTTGTGATCATATTTTTGGCGATAAGAAGGACAACATCCGTTCCTAAAAATTCGATGGATTTGCAATGCAATATCACATGTCTTCCCGCCCGGACAAACATCACTCGAACGAGTCCGTGCTGATACCTGCGAAGAACGTTGGGATGCTCCTCCGTTTGAGGACCTCGATACGATATTATTCAGTTGCCTCGTTCTCGATAATGCGTTCTCGTTGCAGGAGATTCTCATTGGCCACACTTTCGTTTAGCCTTTCTCGCTTACGAGAACGAGAGAGAAAAACCAACAAATGACCGACTTTACTAGGCACATACAGAGTGATTCAATTCTCGTTACTCATACAAGAGTCGATGGTAGAGTAGACTGAGTTATTCATGAGTGCACAAAGAAAGAGTCAATACTATTAAATATGTTGAAAAAGTTTTTTGTCATTGATTTTTTTTTGCAGAAAAAGCAGCCTAAATATTACATTAAATATTGTTCCCTTTTGATATTATTGCTTTCTTATACATCGAATTTCAAAGTAAAGAGAAAAAACTTTCATTTAAGGTATTTAGGATAGTTTATCATATTTGTGTATGCAGCCATAATTTCGCATTTTCACCTCGTTTAACAGGAGCTCACAAGTGTTCAAAATGGCCTCCTGCGTGACCGTTAGGTAGGCATCAGTACCGCAGGCCTCCTGACTCGCAGAACTTTGCTGTGTTTCACCTTTTTTCTACTGGATTGTACCTTTATTTCTTTCGGTTTGCACCGTTATTTCTACCGGATTGTATCTTTACTTCTGCCGGCTTGCACCTTTATTTCTACCGGATTGTATCTTTATTTCTTCCAGCTTTCACCTTTATTTATACCGAATTGTACTTTTATTTCTGCCGGATTGTACCTTTAGTTTTGCCGACTTTCATCTTTATTTGTACCGGATTGTACCTTTATTTCTGCCGCCACGCTTTCAATGCGCCGAACAAGGTCATCGCAATCCTTGACTTCGGTAGCACAAACGCGGTCTTTCATTAACCTTCAGCTTCAAAAGCGATGGGAGAATCTGAATTATAAAATTCAGATACTGAAGTCTCTTAAACGCCTGGGTAAGAAGTGAGAACCGAGGATAAATTCATCCACAACGTTAACCGACATATTTAGAGAAAATCGCTCTTCTTGAACTACACTACGTGCAGCATGCTGATTTTCCTGCTGCTTTCATGCTGATGTGCCAGTTCTTGTAAAACACGCTTCATCTGACAAAAGAGCAATATTCCTGGTTTTCTTTGCATTTGCGCAGGAAATACTTGGACAATTGACAATGACGTTATATGTGTATGTACTGTGCATACACTGCGCCCTCTGGATATTTAAAAATCAGAATTTTCCCGCATTATTTGTTCGCCACACGAAGGATGCGTTGAATGCTATTTGCCTTGTGCTCGCTTCCGGAGCTTCTCGGATAAGAACGGAAAGAAGAACGTCTATTGTTCGCTCGGCCCTTAAATAGCCCCCTAGCGACGCTTCCCGCCGCCTCCATTGCCTTACCCAAGCGACGCGCACGCCGGGAAAAACCTGGTGCGTCATAGCTTGCTATTGTCCGAGCCTGGGGCATGCCGCGTGCCCAAAGCTGTTGGTAGCGTCATGACGCTACAGTATTAACCACTGCGTGTTTCAGAGCAGTGACAAACCCTAACGCGAGGTGAAGACGCTCGCTCACTTGCTGTAGCCCATGTAATCCAAACGAGTCCAAGCGCTTAGTCCAAACTTTAACTTTAATTATGTACAAAACTAAACGATGATGGCTATCCAAATTCAGTCTGTACATGACACGATATAAGGTTCCGGTGTATTAGCAACGAGGACTGAATCACCCTGCATATACCAGAGAGTAAAAATTGTTTTATGCGAGACATAATTAAACTAAGTGTATACACTGCATTAAAAGGTTAAATTATAGTTTTTGTAGTAAATAACGTTTCCGAGAGAACTTGTATAAAATTACGAGATATAAAAATACAACATTGCGAGCATGAGGAATAAAAAATTCTACCGAATTAGTCCACATCAGTAATATTCCACTAAAAAGAGAATTGTCTGCCAACAAACTGTAGGGTAGAATTAGGATGTTTTTCGGGTTGCTTCATGAAGATTACTGAATGCATGTTCATAGGCAGGACTGCAACCCAGTTCATTGATTGACTGATAAGTTATTCCGGGCACGTCAACTGCTAAGTTCATTAGTCCCATAAGTGTAGGGCATGTTTTCTCCTCGGGAAGTGGCGTTGATGTTCCTCGGATGAAGAGATCTGGCACCGACCTACCATGGGATAGCGGGGATTTTCCCAACGAGGAACCTCCCACCAGTGGAGCGCAAGATGGAAGTCCCTTTAAATAGATAAATAAATAAATAAATAAATAAATAAATAAATAAATAAATAAATATAAATAAATATAAATAAATATAAATAAATATAAATAAATATAAATAAATATAAATAAATATAAATAAATATAAATAAATATAAATAAATATAAATAAATATAAATAAATATAAATAAATATAAATAAATATAAATAAAATAAAGAAAGAAAGAAAGAAAAGAAAGAAAAAAAGAAAGAAAGAAAGAAAGAAAGAAAGAAAGAAAGAAAGAAAGAAAGAAAGAAAGAAAGAAAGAAAGAAAGAAAGAAAGAAAGAAAGAAAGAAAGAAAGAAAGAAAGAAAGAAAGAAAGAAAGAAAGAAAGAAAGAAAGAAAGAAAGAAAGAAAGAAAGAAAGAAAGAAAGAAAGAAAGAAAGAAAGAAAGAAAGAAAGAAAGAAGGAAAGAAAGAAAGAAAGAAAGAAAGAAAGAAAGATAGAAAGATAGAAAGAAAAAAGATAGAAATTAATTAATTAATTAATGCAAACTTTGCATTGGCATATACCATATAAATGCATACTTTGCATATATTCTCTGCATTTTCACAACAATGATGTCTAATAAAAAATGTCAAAACATAGAATGAACACAATCAGTATCATAGAGTCATCAGATGCACCGTTAAGTTTCTTTTTCAGTTTCCTTAGTACTAGCATTGGTTTACGATATCTTTACAAATGACTGCCGTAGAATTATGCGTTAATAACGCTTGTCTCTACACTGCAAAGTAAAGAGAGACCTACGGATTTGGCCTTTGCCATCAGCTGCGAAAGAACAAACGCTCTAGGAATCTGTTCATAAATGTCGCACAATGTTTCTTGCGGTGCCGATGTACAAATTGTAGTTGTCGAAAGAAAATCGCCTTTCGGTACCAAGAAATAAACTTCCCTGCCCGGAACCGCCTTGTCAGTTGCCAGTGTGTCCGGAGGCCAGCGTTTCGACCCACGGGCGTTTACGGTTCCGGTTCCATTTACTGGGTTTCGCTCTGACAGGAAAATGCTCTTGAGGCATTCCAGGCTGCAAATTTCTTTTCGTAGTAAGCAGCATTGAAATGTGAGCGCCGGATATCTGACCGTTGACCCCAGGTGCGTGTTTGGGTGGGAGGGGGAGGGAGGGAGGGGGTGCGTGAGTGCATGCGCGCACCTGTACGTGCGTGTGCACGTGCATGTACGTGTTCACACAAGCTTGGACCTGCATGATTTTTTTTATTTCATTAATAAACATTTCGCAAAATGATGAACAGAAAGAATTTATTTCTCGCATGAATGGTGTGAGCGACATTCTTTTCCATTGAAAATACCGGTATAACCTTTATAGACGTCCATACCGGTAAAAACGTCCTACAAATGTATTTTACCGGTATAAAAGAATGAAGGACCCAGCGCCCTCTTTTTATTTGAGGTATTTCCACTGTAATCCGTACGAAACAATAGTTGGTAAAATTTCATGTCGAACATGGTGAGTATTGGGAATAAGTATTAACCAAGAGCCAGGAATCATTTGAAGGGTAGTGAAATCGATGGAGAGCAGAGGGAAAGGCACAGATTATTACTAGTGTTATGCAGTTCTAAAATAAAAGTTCATACATAAATGTAATTTGGGGTGCAAATCCTCTCAAAGGACCTCTCTCGACTTTCGTTACTTGTCATTCAACAAATATTAATAACGAAACTAAATAAAGAAATAACGGTCTGCCCGGTGGCCGAGATCGCTAAGGCAGTAGTGTCGTAGAGATTTCGGACCGAAGGGTCGCGGGTTCGAGTCCCGCCTCGGGCACGGTAGTATTTGTGTTCGTCCTTTCACCCCATATCATCAGCATATCGTTTCATCCTCATAGTTACCATACCGTTAACAGCAATAGTGGTCGCTAATGACCTAAGATGTTGATGCGACCTTAAATAACCAATTAAAAAAGAAATAACGTTTCTTACCCAATGCAAGGAAATTCACTTTCGTTTCGTTTCAGTAAACAAACGAAACCAAACTATCTTCAACGATCTGTGCATTCTGTAAGGAAAGTAAATTCCCGCAGACTTTTGTTTTCTTACTTGTAACAAACCCAAATTCACGAGAAAATTAGCAGCGCAGAAACGAAACGTGCCGACCTGGATGGACGAGGTGGCTAAGAGCGAGAACCGACTCAGCGCTCCGGTCCGGAGGGTCGCGGGTTCGAGTCCCGCCTTGGGCATGGTTGATTGTCCCTTGTCTTTGTATGTATGTGTTGTCGCGGAGGGCCTCGCGTTCTGCTGACCTCAGATCAGGGGAGCCCGCAAGTGTGTTGGTGTCTAGTGTATGGTCGAATATGCGTCCCATCGGGACGCAAAGGGTAACCGGCTGTCGGCTGGATAAAAACCCTAGAAAGAAGAAGAAATGAAACGTTTAGCTTCGTTTCTGTTGCCATCCTTGCGAATTAGTGACAGGCCCTATTCCATGAGAACAGATATAGTGAGATACAAAATTGAAATTTTATTTGATTCTGGTACCTTATTTGCCTCATCATAATCATACCTGTTTCTTGTGAATTTCATTTTAAATATATTTAATTTAATGTTAAAGAACGTAAAGCAAATATTTTATCATTTCCGTTATCGTCAATTTCATTTACAGCTAGGTTTAAACGAATATTTACTTTCAAGCACAGCAATTCACTTTAAAAAAATATAATATTTTAATCGTGTTTTCCTTCATTCGCAGTATTTTATATTTTAAAAATATGAAATTTTATGTTTATTCTTAGTAAATACAGCTATACTTTTATTTACAAATGCGTCTTTCGCAACTCATAAAAATTCTAACTATTAGGTTCGTACGAGTTTCCTTTCCACAGTCCTTACTGCAATGTATGCAAATAAATTTTTAAAATAAAGTACAGAAAACGAATTATTCAAGCAAACTTGTAAAATTAAATATTAGAAAAACGAACAATTACAATCTTGTTTAATCACAATAAAGGGCATTTGACCAATATCCTATGGGTGAGATGCCCATATCAGATTGTAGAGCTGATATGGATACTACTGATTTTGAATTATTTTGTCCTTTCCTTTATCCCTATCTATTAAACATTTTTCTGATTATTCTCCTTATTTTCTAATCCGCAGAAATGACTCCCAGGTTCCCAATGGCGCAAAAAGTGCACTTTAACAACTCTATTATTTTCGAAATAATTTTTACCACTTTCTTTACAATAAAATATCAGATCAAAGTTGAATCGCCCTCCTAAACCTCATCAAACAACACGTTGACAGCATCCTTTTCTTATCAGTTTAATTTTCATTTTTTTCCCTTTTAAGGATTTTTTTCATTTGTTCAATATAGTATGTTATTGGAAGTTATTTCATTTCCATGTTGGTTGGTAGAGCATGAATCCTTTATAAAATTTCATTGTTCAGACCAGATCAATTCAGCTTGGTTACTAAACACACTTTGAAAAATGTCATTTGACGTGGTCGACCTTACTCCAGTAGATGTGCTTGGTTGATTTTGATCAAACGATAGAACAGGCTTGTGGGTTTTTCCCAAGCACATATTTCTCGCCAATGGGGCACCCTCAGCCAGTACAAGCCCAGTGCTCCCGATGTGTGAAGTAGTGAAGTGCATGTAAGTGTGAGTGAATGAAGGTAAAGGGAGAGAAAAGGACAAGGAAAAGGGAGGAAAGATCGCGCGCGGTCTGTGGCCCGTCTGTTAGGAAACTTCTCCGACATTATCCTGGGATGATCGGAGAAACCACGGAAAACTATCGATCAGAGGGGCCGGCTAATAGGATTCTCCTCCAGACAGCGGTTTTATTCGACCTAGCTATGTAGCTTGCTACTTAAACCGTAGGACGTCCCAGTCAGAGGTACTGTTGAAACCCTTGAAAACCTTACGAGGCAGCTCTCTTCGAACCCCATGTAAGCATACTGTGCAACATCACCCTCATAATGAGATGATCATGATGGTTTCCTTTTCCAAGTACGAAAATATGCTTTGTAAATATACTTTGTTGAACTCTCAAAGTCAACATTATCCAGACGCTGCAAGTGGTGAGAGGTGTCACTAGGGTTACTGACCAGAACAATAGAATTTTAATTGCGTATTCTCCAATTTTTGCCGAATTTCAAGTTACAGAACGGGCGTTTGAGAGCAACAAACCCCTTCCTGCTTTCTAGGAAGAAATTGAGTCTTCAACCATTTAAAAAGAATGTCAGAAGTTATAAAACCTGTGAAATGAATACTACTAGTTGTATTCGTGTTAGCACATTTTCTCTTTTAAATTAAAGCTGATGGTATGAACCCGAATTAGCGTTGCCACAAGCTATCATTGTCAGCTATCATAAAATCCTTGTTTGGTATTATACCTCAAACGAAAGACAGGGTACAATGTTCAAGGAAAACAATCTTTTATTTCGAAGAATTCAGTTAATAAAACGTTGTTTCTACAAAAGATTGAATAATACTGATGAATTGTCGTAGATTACAGTTTTTCAAAACCATAATAATAAAGGTTAAACGAAGAGGATAATATATCCGAATAAGATATCAATATATTTTCATTGTACTTGTACGTTTTTTTTTTCGAGTTCTGTGAAGAAAGTAGTTTTTCAAATAATCGTTGGTCTTTTTCTCGCGGCAGTAAGTTTATTCCTTCACTAGGGATAACAGCCAAAATGTGTACTTGATTAGTTTTGCAATTTTTCTTTATTCCACGGAAGGGAATATTTTCATATCAATTCCTGCCTAAAACGTTCATTCATACTTTTATTCATTATTAAACTTGACAAGTTGGCTACCTGTCTCCGAAAGCACACGTAATGGCCCAAATGTTCTAAAAAACTACACAACTATGCATACATTTTTACTGTTTCGATGTACTAAAGGTAGTGCAAAATGAAATAAGCAGATTCTCAGAGTCACGAAACCTATGTTCCCTCCACTGTCGCCTGCCCAGAATACCGACGTTACCTTACTCGTTTGGTGGCAAAGAACATGTGACTCATTAGAATAATTGCAAATTTTGCACCGCCAAATTAATCAATATTTTTGAAACCAATTAAATTACATTATTAATTGAAGATATTGTTACTTTTCGAAGTAGATTCCTTGGATATCCAAACACTTTTTCTACTGACACGTCCACGTACGGTACGCCTCAAGGAAGGCTTCCAAGTGTACCTCGGGCAAGGGTCCTCATCAAATAGTCCTGGATGGCATATATCGATACAAAACAGATTCCTTTCAGGGCTGTCTTGATCCCGCGGAAGAGAAAGAAGTTGGCCAGAGCGATGTGCGGACTGTAGAAGAGTTGGGGCAATGTTGTCATGTTGTGCTTCACCTGATACGAACGCGCATTGCAGTGTCACTTGGAGCACTGTCGTGGTGGAGTTTCCAGATGGCGGCGATGCCCTTTCTCAATCGGACTACTCTTTTCCGCAGTCTCGCACATCGATGTAGTAGATCTCGTTCACGGTTTGGCCTTAAGGAACGAACTCTCTGTGTCCCACACATTCGGCATCGAAAAAAATATCAACATTGTTTACGCTTTCGGCTTGATAGTTCTTGCATATATCGCTTTTGGGAACTTTGTGGTGTGCCACTCAGAGTTTTGACGTTTTCTTTCGTACTCAAAACACCATGTTTCATTCCTGGTCACCTGATTCTTCTGATCGTCAGCAACTTGAGAACAAGTTCGGCACACACCTTCCTCGTATCCAATTTATCGGTCACCAGTTTGTGTGAAATTGTTTTGAGAATGTTGAGAGTTTTTTCAACATCCGGGCTCTCAACCAACGGTCAAACGTTAACAGGTTGCGCACACGGGTCAAATTGTCGTCGGTTGTGCTGGTTGAGGGCCGTCTATCACGGTGTTTATTGACCACCTCTTCCAGGCCTTAAACGCTTTCAACCACATCGAAACTTGCGAATATGATAGAACATTGATCTCATAAACGTCAACAATTAAGTGATGGCTGTCAAGAGATTTGTAGAAATTTCTTCAAAACGTTACGGTATAACATTGTCCGAGTGACGATACCATCGCGTTTCGTGAGACACACTCAACAGTGGATGCGGAGACAGCGATCCCGACGCCCCAACAGCTCGGAGCAGACACTCGAAGGCATCGCTTTAATGCTGAATCTAGCCCAAACGATTGATTGATTGATTTTTTCGTGTTTCCGGGCGCATCAACTGCTTTGGTCATTAGTCCCGTTAGTGTAGTGCATGTTTTTCCTCGGGAGATGGCGGTGATTTTCCTTCGCTGGATGGCGAGATCCGGCACCGACCTACCGTCGGCTAGTGGGGTTTCCCCCTAACCAGGACTCACTCACCAGCGGGGCACCGCCCCAGTCGGGACAAGCTCTAAGCTCCCGACCAGTCTCCCGGAATATGTGGTAGTGTAGTGCATGTTAGTGTAAGTGTGTGTGTAAGGGGAGAGGATAGAACAAGGAATGGGAAGGAAAGATCGCGCGCGGTCCGTGGCCCGTTTGGTAGGGTACTGCTCCGGCATTCGCCTGGTGTTGATCGGAGAAACCACGGAAAACTACCGATCAGAGCAGTCGGCCGCTAGAATTCTCCTCCAAGCAGCGACTGAATTCACCTAGCTGAAAAGCTAGTGTCGAAAATCCTGCCGCCGTGGGGAGTGGGAACCTAGGACCTCCCGGTCAGAGGCGCTGCAGTGACATCAGTTGATGCACTGAGCTACCGCTCCCGGTCCCAAACGATGGAAACGCTCTGGGGGCACTTCATGTACCAGCACAAAAGTAATCACATTACTTTCCAGACATACATTGTATTACATGAATAAATTAGTACCGTACCATTAATCCACGAGGATAATAAATAAATACACGTATATGGGTGTTTATTCATATTATTCCTGTGTGACATGTGTTCCTTTTAAATATATTCTCTCCGTTGTGTATCGATAATATATTTTTTAAACGAATGCTTGTTTGACAAAGAGTTTCTTTATGTTGTGGAGAAATAACAATATTCACAACACACTTCATGTTCTACATCATCAATATTCAGTAATCAATTATGGTGATAATGGCCATGTCGTAATGATAATGGATGATTTTATCGTAGGAGGTGGCGGTGCTTTTCTTCCGCTAGATAGCGAGATCCATCTACATATCAGCTTGCGGAAGATTTTCCAACAAATATTTCAGGTATCTCCCACCAGTGGAGCACCACCCTACCTGGCATAAATTGTAAACTCCGGACATATGGTGAAAAGCAAGTGTGTGTGTGTGTAAGTACAGGGAGAGGACAGGACGGGAAAGAGGAAAGTAAGTTCGCGCGTGGCCGTTGCTTGTTTATTATGGTACTGATCCTGCAATTGCCTGGTGCTTGCAGGACAAAGTACGCAAAAGTGCCGATCAGAGCAGCCGTCCACTGGAATTATACTCCAGACTCACTTCTTCTTTCAAAGAGTGGAGGCACTCTGAACGGTCAAAGTGCCATCTTTTACGGCATCCACGGTCTTTATTAACACATTAGCTGTACAATTACCTCGGCTCGAGTTGCGTTTTCTGTTATATTCATCCGGTATCAACATCAAATGAACCAGATGAGGTCAATGTCTCTCATCTCGATCAGTTCTTTAAAGAGATGTGGCTCAGGGCATCAGCTGGTGTCACTGCAGAACTTCTGACCGGGAAGTCCTACATTTGAGTCCCGACAGTGGAAGCATTTTCGACGCTAGTTTGATAGCTAGGTCGAAAGCTGTTGCTGACCGGAGGGAATTCTAGCGGCCGACTGGTATGATCGGTAGTCTTCCGTCGATTCTTTGACCAATACCAGACGAATACCAGGGCAGTACTCTAACAATCGGGCCACGGAGAACGCGCGATATTTACTTCCCCTTTCTTGTCCTATCCTCACACACCACACTTACACATGCACATGTACCACACTACCACATACTGGGAGACCGGTCGGGAGCTTAGAGTTTGGCCAGGCTGGGGCGGTGCCCCGCTGGTGGGACATAGTACCTAGTTATTGGATATTGAAATGCAGCTAAATTGAAATCAACATAGAGATATTTAGTGATTGATAATCTTTGAAATATTATAAACCTCGGTAAATTCACTATTGACTTTCAAGAATGTCATTGCACGCTATTTCTTTACTTCGGCATCTTTTATGTCTTATGGGAGCTTCCTTCCTATCTATTGAGTCGTAACTATTCTTATAACTGAAGCATTTACTCGATATTTTAAAAAGAAAATATAAACCCTTGCTTTATCTATTACTACAAAAAATACAACATTCTGTTAATCACACATTGGTCAACTCCCTCCCCACACTCAATTTCGTAATAATAATTCCCGCATGGGAACAGTCTTACGATTTTCTTGCTAACCAGATTTCTCCCTGTTCACCGGTTCCGGGCCGGCCCGCGTGATGGGACGCGTCGGCATCACTTCCCTCCGCCTCGTGGCCTTGATTTCAGAACATCCGGCCTCACTCTGGTCGTCTGCTAGATTCCCACCGTGCCTCGACATGCAAGCAGAGAGTATACTAATAGAGACGGCACTCAATGTTAATCCCAACGCTCTTATTCAAATTTCTAATTTTCATGGAGGGGGGAAGCAGCCATTGAGCCAATAGCGTCGAAGGGCGTTCTAATAATGAAGGGGGCGCGTAGTGACGACCGGGACATTTAAAATGAAGTTGTTTTCAAAATGGCGTCAAATGAATACATTATTTTTATGTAAAATACGCTAGGCAATTAAGAAGACTAAAATATTAGGATTTGGAATCCTAAGTCACTGAATGGAATTATTGTCCAGGGAGTGCAAAATAAAAAGTTATTTTATAAACACAATATTTATTTCTAAATTATGTAAATAGTCATACACAATAAAAACAATAATACAATTTTTTACAAAATAAATGTGAGCAAGTAATCAGATATAAAGATTATTTTACTTTGCCCTTGACTAAATATTGAAACCATGAATTTAGACAATTGTCCAAATATAACTTGTGACCATTACTTCTTTAATATTGCATCATTATTAAAATGATGCATTCCAGCTATCAACACCTGTCAAATTTCAGCCTATTATCAAAATTGCTACTAAGGTACAATACAAATGAATATTATTGATAAGTTTTATAACTAAACAGGAAACTTGCATCAACGGAAACAGGACACAAAATCTGTCTTTTTGCTTGCTTTCTTCAAAAAAGCAATATTACCCACTAAACTGCATTACAAGAAACATGTTTTACCTCCTATCTAGTACAAGTGATGAACAAGTAAAAAAAATTACATGATTCTACTTCAACTTCATTAATCTCAAAGCAGAGTTTTTTGGACTTGGTAGGTTTCACTAATATTCCGATATCACAGGCTACATATTTGTCCAAAAGCATGGCTAATTGCTCAATGGATCGTGGATGAAAATCCAAAGGTCGATAATATATCCAGAATTACTCAACATTTGATACACGTATTGAACAGTTTTTCAATTACTAAAAAAATATTTTCATGTCTTTCCCAATCATGTTATGTGACTAACGCACACAATTTCTGCAAAACAATATAACTAAATAAAAGCACTTATCATACTCAGGAGATTATACCCAACAGACATCTCAAGAACCATCAGAAATATGTTCAGAAAAAAGCTAATGCTTCCTGGTAAAATTGCCAAACTGTTACACAAAGTTCACAAACACATAGTTCACAAGACCGATAGTGGGCCAAAAAAATCTGAGATAAAAATTTACTGCAACAGAAACACCAAATGATTATCACTCAAAAATACAATTTTTTATTAAATTGAATCCAAAAATTTCAATTTGGTACATGTCTCCAGCAAGTGGTCCTGCAGTTTGATTTACTAAATTACATATAGTAACTGGAAGTGTTACAGAATAGCACCCCTTTCCCGAAGTTAAGTTTTCTAATTTCTTGAGGGACGGCTCTATGGTCTTCCTCATCCTTCTTAGCTGGCGTCTATCGCCGCCAAAATACATTTTTGCCATTTTCAACTCTTCGATTACCAAATAGTAAAACCCTGAAATATTATTTTAAGAGTATTAAAGAAGGCAAAAACCTTGTCTTAAATAATGTTCATTGAAAATTTGAAGCGTTTTAAAAATGGCGTTAAGCATTACTGTAATGCAAAATTGAAGCTCTTTTTCTCTGGAATCTATTTGAGTTTTCGAACAACTTCATTTGAAGTAATTTAAGAACTTCCACTCACAAATTCAATAATATATCCATTGAAATGTTCATATTACTGGCATGAGATATTGAAAAACATAAAAACATTTGTGCAATTTTGGGAAAAACAAATGAATACTAAAAAATGAACATTACATTATATTATATTAAACAGTACCATTACCACTATTCGTTGAAATATTTTAAAGAAAGAAATTGAAGCCACCTTTGAGAAAATGGTGTTTGAGCTGTTCTGAAAATGAGTAATTTTGAGCTCATTTGAACAAAAAAGTGTTGAGTTTCGAGAAAATTTACTTAACATTTTTTAAAAGGGCATGTACTCATAATATAATACTGTGCAGAAAAAATTGGAGCTGTTTGAGAAAATCTTCTTTTGTCATTTTTAAAATTCCAAATAGTTCCCAAAATTGCACAAAACTACTATATTTACAAAACAATCTTCACACCTTAAATGAAGAACTATTTATGCACATCAAATTTAATTCGAAGGAAAAGTCTCTATCTTCAATATTGTATTGTAAGAAGTTGACGATAAAAACGCACAATTTTACAATTTTTGAAAATTCAGAGTTAATCTTGAAAAGCTTACCTTTGCCACCTTTAGTTGCTAATAATAATAATAATAATAATAATAATAATAATAATAATAATAATAATGAAACGTACACCTTTGTTGTGGAGCCTTCATAAATGACCTGAGTGCACCTCCGAAACTCGGACGACATCAGCAAAAATTACTGGTTCTGCATTATGTGCTAGTCTGCCTGCTGCAGGAACATTTCCGGCGTGAAGTGCTCCATGCATAAATCCCTTAACCCTTTGTGAGAAATTCCAAGGGCAAGATGCCAGTCAGGTCCCCAATTGCCTTTAGCCATTTCAAACACCTGTAATAAAATTAGTAGTGTATTATTGAGCTCTTATAGTTATATCAAAATCACCTTAATGTTATAGCTATTATAACTTATCAAGTACATGATTATAAAAGCAACCAGTGCCTTCATGACTTAAATACATTGGGATGTTCGTAATAATTGCAAGTGTTTACAATAACCTGACAAATAATTACATTATTTAAATTAATTTCATGTACTATTTAGTGACATAGTTAATTTATTATCTCACTAAATAGTACATTAAGAAATTTTTTAGGGAGCCATGCTAAGCATGAAATATCGGTTACCTTTGGGATCTTTTGGGAAAACCTGAAGAATTGCCGTCCACTCTTGATGTTTTTGTTGTTTCGGCAATTGGTACCCAACAACGCCAAAATTTGGGGCATTTCGACTTCACAGCACACAGCACCGTCTCAGAAACTCAGAAAATCACAAATGCAAAAACGTTGACACGACGCCGTTACGTACCCACAAAGCACATGAATAATTGCCGGGTCCGGCCTGTAGATTTCGCGCACCGCGCCTTTGCGCCCTTCGACGCTATTGGCCCACGGAGGGGCCCACATGGCGGAATTCAAATTCAAATACAATTCAAATAAGAACAGACCCCGGCCTATCTACTGGCAGACCACTGCATGCAAGGCGGTGTCCCTCGCCCCTGATCAGTCAACGAATATTTCACACGGAATGGTTTCTGTCTGTTTTAAAAATAAACGCCATATTGCTCTATACTTTTGTTTCTTCAAAAATTAAAAGAATGTCATTTTTTTATTTGTCTCTCACGTCGGTAATATTTACATTAGAGTCAATTTGTTTATATTATTATATTTATGAGTAAATGTGCTTTAAATAATGTAATATAAATTTTCTCAAAAACTCAACAGTATTCGGCGAAAATAAGCTCCAACTTCCGCATATTTATAAAAATTCGCACGCCATTTTCTCGAAAATGGTTCAAATTTTTTTCCAACTGTAAAAAATAAATTTATTGTTTAATATGACGTAAAGTTTATTTTGGTGAATTCTTTTGTTATTTCAAAAAATACACAAATGTAATTTTTGAAGATATCTCTAACATTGTTATTATGCACATTTCCATCGATTTAAATATATTATTGCATTTTTTAATGGAAGTGCTTCAAATGATTTCCAATAAAGGTTTCCAAAAACTCAACAGATTTCTGTGACAAAGGGCTTCAAATTTCGCATTTACAGTAATGCTTAATCCTTTTTTAAATATGGTTAAATTCTTCAATGAAAATTGCAATTTAGGAAGGTGTTTTACTCTTATTTAATATTCTTGAAATAATATTTCGGTTCCACTATTAGGAAATTGAAAAAGTTGAGGAAATCTCAAAAATATTTTTTGGAGACGATAGATGGCAGCTAGCAAGATGTGGTTGAGTGAGGGAGAAAACCGAGGTATTAAACTCTTATACATAAATATAAGGGATGAGGCACGTAACTTTAGCACTTCCTGCAGTTTTCAAACGGTTAAAGTTATTGCATTTCAGTTTTCACGGACGCGCATGAGGCATTTGGGCTAATTGATACAAGTTTTCATTTATATTTCATTACTAATGTTTTACGAAATATTGAGGTAACTTTCGTTTTTCTCAAATGAAACTATACATATTTTTAGTCTGTAATGACGAGCGTAATTAGATGAATCCAATGGTATATTTGTTGTTATATGTTAGATAAATATTTTTTGAATATGTTTTTTCTTTTGTGCTAAACGTTCCTTGCCTGAGCGCACCTTAGCAGGGGGAGCGCTTCGTGACCTTCTGAGGCGGACTCCGTTCAAAGTATCCTTAAACACAAGTGGCAAAAGAAATCTTATATAACTTGTAACAATATGTATATCATTTGATTGGCCTTTTTAGCTCGTCATGATAAACTAAACAATATTTATATTTCCATTTGAAAAAAAGTCACCTGAATATGTAGAAAAACACAAATGTTGAAATAGAAATGAATACGTGTATTAATTAGCCCCATTCCCTCATGCATTTCCCTAAAAAATGCATTGCAATAACTTCAACTATTCAAAAACTGTATAAAGTACTCAAGTTACATGACTCACCCTCAATAATATATTGCACTGCCAAGGTTTTCGTCATGAGTCTCTTCACTTATATTACGTTTTTTTTTTGCCAGTAAAGTACTCTGATTTCTAACCCCCTTAAGACAACAAGGTGACATTTTACAAGAAAACAAATTAAAAATATCTACATGTCTGAAAACTTATTCATTTATTTCCACTAATCGTTTGCAACGAATATATGCCACTCTAGTAGCATAAAGAAAGAATGTGTTGCAAATAAATGTTCAAGATTTACATCCAAAAAACGCTTTCAAACGTAAGGCGGTGTTCGTAGTGGGCGGATTATTGCCGAAATTTCACCCGAAATTAAATTTAAGATTTTTAGACTCTCAATTCTCAAAAAAATCCTTCCTTGAACTAAAAATCTGAAGATTGTTAGTTTTGTCTTAATGAAATATTCTTACAAGGTATCATTGAATAAGATCATATTAAAAAATAGTGACAGGTCGATACCTGAATTTCTCAATACTCGATACCGTTACCTGTCTGAGAGCGATACTCGATACCATACTTCTTTGAAGACTCAACAGCAACAGTGGTTTAATCAGAATTGGAAGGATATATTTTGTTATTCATATATACAATCACGTACTATTTTAATATTTAAAAACTATTGAGATGAACATTACATTTTTTAAAGTTTTTAAAGATTATTATTGAGGAAAACAAACATTGTAACGCGTTATGGATCCATTCTATTTCTTTCTTTATTTTTCTGTCACATATCAATCCAGCTGTAGTGATAAGTCTCGGCGAAAACACTGTAGCTGACTCTTGATTATCTGTGGATATCATGTAAGCAAATTTTCTTGTTATTGCTTTTGAACGATTGTCTTCGGGTTTAAATTTGTTCTTTGTGTCCAAAAAAATCAACGAGTGTTGGTTAATTGGTGTTGTTTGATTCGATGATCTTGACAGGACTGGCTATGGGTCATCTACCACTTCACTTGTACGATTTGCGACGTTTCCAACGTCCGGTGCAAAATTTGTTGGCGTGGCCCTCTTGTGTTTGCTGATGCTGAATACTACCCGGTGTCATATGTTTTTTTTATTTATAGTATTGTGTGTTTTTCCACGAGGCGAAAATGTTTTGTTTCTTCACATAGTCTATAAATAGCCCGATTGTCATCTTTCAAATCCGCACTTCTCTCATTTTGTAAATGGATTGCACTAATACAGTCGTCTTTCGGTCACGTTAAAGAACTGAACTCACGAGCTCCGTCAGAAGCCACCACGGTGGGCTGAGGAGGGGAGTATCCCGAAAAGAAACGCTGTCATCATTGCTTATCGTGCCTGTCGTCACTAGATTGCTGGGAGCTCACAAGGAAGAGTTTCCCAAAGCTGAATTGGTCGCGAATTGCGCGCTATCTCAAGAGAGGGTGACAGGCACGAGTGCGATAAAGAGTGGGGCACGGCGCCCGGACGTTGCAGCATTGGCTAATTTCGATTGTAAATGAATCCGAACAGACAGACACTTCCTTGTTGCTGACAGAAGATAAATAGGAGAGAGATGAATGTAGAGAAAACACTGAAAGGAAAGTATAGAAGAGAAATCTATTTTTAATACCGGCATCATGAATGGGATTTCTGCCTAACCGAAGGGGACGTATTCTGATAATTTGAGGTAAGCTTTGGTAAATGTGGTTTTCTATAGTTTTGAGTTGGAATGCGTTGTTCACCTGTTCGTTGTAAATAAACCATGATGCATTTTGAATTGTACGGAGAAACATGATTAAAAAGATCTGTAGTTTTTTATGTTCGAACTTGCGGCATTTATCCAAACAGAATAAGCGTATAATAAGAATGGTCTAATTATGGTTTTATTTATAGTTAGGTCTGAGTTATATGAAAGTTTTGTTGACATGCTTATTATTTATTTTTGCTTATTGGTGAAGTTTTGCAGCAACCTGTAATAATGTATTATTTAAAAGATGTTTCCAGTTTAGTTGTGTATTCAATGATAAGTTATAGATATTTGATGGGTTTGTTACGAGGGTTCCAATTAATTACTTCCTGATTTAATGTAAGTGGTGTGTGAGGCTTATATGGTCTTAGATTACTCTATCATATTTTTGCATGTTATTTTTTATTTATTAATTTATTTGATCTACTGAGATAATACTTTTTAAAAATTATATATATATATATATATATATATATATAGTATATATAAAGTGATAATCAGTTTTTCTGCACAAATGGCTAATACATACATGCTTTGTATTCCGGATTTTGGCAAAGTTAATGTATTTCATTAACATAGTTTAAAGTGTTTAAGAAGTAACTACCACAGACAGGAATCAAATCCTGAAATCCCAATAAACGCCCAAATACTCCACCGTTTCAGCTACCGAGACAATCAAATCTTTGAATCAAATTCGGTTCTTGTCCGTCATAACGAAGCACCTTAAATCCTATTGACGTACTATTACTTGTACTGTTACATAGATATGTTTCCTAGATCGTATCACCTGCCACTCTTTTGACTTCATAGTTATTCATTCATAACTACTTATTATTTTAAATCATTATTAGGTGTTTGTATTCTGACTGGCTAAGTAGTATGAAATAACTGCCTAAGAAGCTATCAAGTCGGAACAGTTTCTGAAAATTGAGATGCAGCAAATTTAATCCTTCGTAATTGTTTGAGCTAACCTTTGCGACAGGATGAAACAAACTTATAATTAAATTCACTTTATTTTATCCACTCTTTTTTCTCACGACTTCACTATTTGTCTAAATACTAAAGATGCGCCTCGCGCAATCATTTTCTAACGTCTCCATTTGAAATAGAGTTCTACCTGTTCTGTACAAATGGCTGTCGAGAAACTTCGATAAGATGCGCTACCTAACACGCAGTTAATTGAACATAAATCATCGGCGCTTGCTGACACGAAGTTAATTCAATATTAATCCTTAGCTTTATAAAATCCTGTTGTTCGGTGGTAAAGATGCAGAGGCGACAGATGCCAATAGTTGAGGAGCTCATCAATCAGAATTCGTGGTTGCCTCTCGACCGATGGTCTTGTATACGGTGCGTCTACGTGCAGCGCTTGTTATCTCCAACTGATTACTCACTCCGTATCAGTCGCCAAGGTTCTTGCCTGTCTGCTCGGTCAATTGCCAACCGTAAGTGTCGCTCATCTCTATATCGACAGGTATGTCTCATCTGAGAATTCAAATCGCACAGCAACAAATAAATAATCGATAATTTAATTGTTTTCAATTATATTTGCACAACTTATTAGCCAATTGAACTTACTAATTTATAATGTCTGAGAAATGTGTGTCTACCAGTCAATATTTTGTTAACCAGTTTGGCAATTTTTAAGGAATTTTTTTTCAAACCATTATGAAGCTATAGCAATACCTTATATATTTTATATTCTAGAACATTTTACTTAGTAGCTATGGTAAGAGTTGCATTAGTAAACACTTAAAAAATAAATTGATAATTTTTCGACACAAAGAATTAAAAAAAATTGAAACACAAAGTATTTAAGTAAGACAAATAGCAAAACATTGCATCTGTCAAATTCCTAGATCTGTTAATATTAGATGTATTTATGTAGATTAGTTAAAATGACAAGACTATAACAAACTTACACAAACACACCTTTATCAATATATTTGTGAACTCATGACAATCACAGATTTCCCTGAAGATGAATTCATATTTGTTTTTTAATTTTGTTTTAATATATTATATTTTTATTGAGGTAGTAATATAAGAACATATCTTGAATATTAACAGTTTTGCTCTTTTTTTTCGTATTCATTAAATTTACTTTTTAAAATTTATTAAACTAGAAACTGATCCTTGAACATATTAGTTTAGTTTAGTTAATGCCGTATTTTACGTGGCGAGACTCGGGCCATCAGGCCCGCTCTTCCGTCTAACCACGCACATTTCGATACGCTCCTTTCACCACCTAGCCGAGAAAGGAGGTGTTATCTTTGGGTGACGAAACTGGCGGATCTCAATTTTTCTGAGAGGCCTCTTTTAGGATCTTTTACATGCAGTAAATCTACTACATGGGACAGCCGGCTTTACTTCCCCTCCGAAGGAAGGCGTACGAGGGATTTTTTCGCGCTTAAAAATCCACGTCTTCGATCGGGTTTGAACCCACCAACTCGGGTACAACAGTCCGGTATGCTGCCCGTTATTCCACCGAATTCGCCATATTAAGGGTTGAGAAATCAATGGTTACATTTGATCTGTTCATTTATATTCATGTGACGTTTGCAATTTTTAATTCCTCATTTTATTTATTGTCCAAAAACTTAAAACTACATAACACGTATGGTCGAGAAGTTTGATGTTGATGATTATAATCTTAGCATAACATTTCAGATTTAGCATAACAGTTTCTAAGTATAATCTTAAAGCTACAACTTATATTTCAAATTTGCATGACTAATATGTGGCATTTAAGCAGGCTACTCCTAAAATAAAAGTATGTTCTACAGAATTCTTAAAAGAATCAAATATTACAATTATAGCAATGAACCCCGAGCTTTAAGTGCACACCTATTATGATATACTTCATCATATGATTTGCTAGTTGAGGGAAGTACAAAAAACTACAGAAAACTCTATAAGAATTTGGAGATATACCGTCCTCACTGAAGCAAACTAAATGTTTTGTTCAATGTTATTGATGTTCATTTCATAAATATAATACACGTATGGGTATATCAGTACTCATCGATGTTTTTGGAGGACAGCCGAGTCGTGAAGCTAAGAGACACACAAAGTCATGCAGTCACTTTAGTTTCTCTGGAATTTTTCGTTAATATTACATAATATCAATCCATACAACAAAATACTGATAAAATACTTAATATATTTCAGTAACAAAATTTCTTATTTAAACACAATGGAATAAAATTATTAATACGCAATTCAGGAATCAAATTATAAGCTCTTACTAGTTCTGATTAACGTCTTTCAGAGACATCAGAAAACAGTGCCGAATCCGACACTTGCTACACGTGAGGGGCCACTGCAGAAGGAGCGGCGGAGGAGGCACTAGAGCAAGGAGGATGCCGGAAAGTGTGCAACAGCAGCAGAGGCGCCACCGAGGGGGAGGGAACTGCTGCAGGAGCACCCCTGCGGGGAGAGGGCCTGCCATGGGAGGGGAAAGGCAGGCACTGAAGGAGAGGACTCTGCAGGGCGGCGCACGCTCGGAAGGAAGACGCAGCAGGAGCGGACTGGGCTGCGGAAGAGAAAGCCGTAGCTATTGGCAACGTAAAATCCTCTCTACCAATCGCAGTTCCTTCCTTATCATCCACACCCCGCGGTAATGTTTCCCGCAAACGAGGTAGGGCGTGGGAAAATACTTCGCCTCCCAAAAGCTCTGTTTCCCATCTGCTTCCACCTCCACCAGCGCCGTCATTTGAACTCTCCGACAACAGTCCGAGATGCAAATGTAGCAGTCTCTCTATATTAGGGCCTATTCAGGCCCTACTGCAGGAGGTGGCGCCACTGCAGGAGTGGCCAACACCGTTGGAAAGGGAGACGCTGCAGGAACGAACTCGTCTGCAGGAGAGATATCCGCCGCTTCCAGCGATGTAAAACTCTCTCTTCCAAACGCAGCTTCTCCCAGCTCATCCGCCACACTCCCCGACAATGTTTCCCGCAAGCGAGGGAGGGCGTGGGAAAATACTTCGCCTCCCAAAAAGCTCTGTTTCCCCACATCTACTTCCACCTCCACTGCAAGCGCCGTCGTCGGAACTCTCCGACAACAGTCCGAGAACGCAAATGTAGCAGTCTCCTATGTTAGGGCCTATTCAGGCCCTACTGCAGGAGGTGGCGCCACTGCAGGAGTGGCCAACACCGTTGGAAAGGGAGACGCTGCAGGAACGAACTCGTCTGCAGGAGAGATATCCGCCGCTTCCAGCGATGTAAAACTCTCTCTTCCAAACGCAGCTTCTCCCAGCTCAACCGCCACACTCCCCGACAATGTTTCCCGCAAGCGAGGGAGGGCGTGGGAAAATACTTCGCCTCCCAAAAAGCTCTGTTTCCCATCTCTTCCACCTCCACTGCAAGCGCCGTCGTCGGAACTCTCCGACAACAGTCCGAGACGCAAATGTAGCAGTCTCCTATATTAGGGCCTATTCAGGCCCTACTGCAGGAGGTGGCGCCACTGCAGGAGTGGCCAACACCGTTGGAAAGGGAGACGCTGCAGGAACGAACTCGTCTGCAGGAGGGAGAACCGCCGCTTCCAGCGATGTAAAACTCTCTCTTCCAAACGCAGCTTCTCCCAGCTCAACCGCCACACTCCCCGACAATGTTTCCCGCAAGCGAGGGAGGGCGTGGGAAAATACTTCGCCTCCCAAAAGCTCTGTTTCACATCTACTTCCACCTCCACAAGCGCCGTCGTCGGAACTCTCCGACAACAGTCGAGACGCAAATGTAGCAGTCTCTATATTAGGGCCTATTCAGGCCTCTGCAGGAGGTGGCGCCACTGCAGAGGGCCACCACCGTTGGAAAGGGAGACGCTGCAGGAGCGAACTCGTCTGCAGGAGAGATATCCGCCGCTTCCAGCGATGTAAAACTCTCTCTTCCAAACGCAGCTTCTCCCAGCTCATCCGCCACACTCCCCGACAATGTTTCCCGCAAGCGAGGGAGGGCGTGGGAAAATACTTCGCCTCCCAAAAAGCTCTGTTTCCCCACATCTACTTCCACCTCCACTGCAAGCGCCGTCGTCGGAACTCTCCCGACAACAGTCCGAGACGCAAATGTAGCAGTCTCCTATATTAGAGCCTATTCAGGCCCTACTGCAGGTGGCGCCACGCAGGAGTGGCCACCACCGTTGGAAAGGGAGACGCTGCAGGAACGAACTCGTCTGCAGGAGAGATATCCGCCGCTTCCAGCGATGTAAAACTCTCTCTTCCAAACGCAGCTTCTCCCAGCTCAACCGCCACACTCCCCGACAATGTTTCCCGCAAGCGAGGGAGGGCGTGGGAAAATACTTCGCCTCCCAAAAAGCTCTGTTTCCCCACATCTACTTCCACCTCCACTGCAAGCGCCGTCGTCGGAACTCTCCCGACAACAGTCCGAGACGCAAATGTAGCAGTCTCCTATATTAGGGCCTATTCAGGCCCTGCAGGAAGGTGGGCGCCACTGCAGGAGTGGCCACCACCGTTGGAAGGAGACGCTGCAGGAACGAACTCGTCTGCAGGAGATATCCGCCGCTTTCAGCGACGTAAAACTCTCTCTTCCAAACGCAGCTTCTCCCAGCTCATCCGCCACACTCCCCGACAATGTTTCCCGCAAGCGAGGGAGGGCGTGGGAAAATACTTCGCCTCCCAAAAAGCTCTGTTTCCCCACATCTACTTCCACCTCCACTGCAAGCGCCGTCGTCGGAACTCTCCCGACAACAGTCCGAGACGCAAATGTAGCAGTCTCCTATATTAGGGCCTATTCAGGCCCTACTGCAGGAGGTGGCGCCACTGCAGGAGTGGCAACACCGTTGGAAAGGGAGACGCTGCAGGAACGAACTCGTCTGCAGGAGAGATATCCGCCGCTTCCAGCGACGTAAAACTCTCTTCCAAACCAGCCTTCTCCCAGCTCAACCGCCACACTCCGACAATGTTTCCACAAGCGAGGAGGGCGTGGGAAAATACTTCGCCTCCCAAAAGCTCTGTTTCACATCTGCTCCCACTCCGCAAGCGCCGTCGTCGGAACTCTCCGACAACAGTCCGAGACGCAAATGTAGCAGTTTTCCCATATTAGGGCCTATTCAGGCCCTACTGCAGGTGGCGCCACGCAGGAGTGGCCACCAGAGATATCCGCCGCTTCCAGCGATGTAAAACTCTCTCTTCCAAACGCAGCTTCTCCCAGCTCAACCGCCACACTCCCCGACAATGTTTCCCGCAAGCGAGGGAGGGCGTGGGAAAATACCCTGCCTCCCAAAAAGCTCTGTTTCCCCACATCTACTTCCACCTCCACTGCAAGCGCCGTCGTCGGAACTCTCCCGACAACAGTCCGAGACGCAAATGTAGCAGTCTCCTACATTAGAGCCTATTCAGCCCTACTGCAGTGGCGCCACAGCAGGAGTGGCCACCACCGTTGGAAAGGGAGACGCTGCAGGAACGAACTCGTCTGCAGGAGAGATATCCGCCGCTTCCAGCGATGTAAAACTCTCTCTTCCAAACGCAGCTTCTCCCAGCTCAACCGCCACACTCCCCGACAATGTTTCCCGCAAGCGAGGGAGGGCGTGGGAAAATACCCTGCCTCCCAAAAAGCTCTGTTTCCCCACATCTACTTCCACCTCCACTGCAAGCGCCGTCGTCGGAACTCTCCCGACAACAGTCCGAGATGCAAATGTAGCAGTCTCCTACATTAGAGCCTATTCAGGCCCTACTGCAGGTGGCGCCACAGCAGGAGTGGCCACCACCGTTGGAAAGGGAGACGCTGCAGGAACGAACTCGTCTGCAGCAGGGAGAACCGCCGCTTTCAGCGACGTAAAACTCTCTCTTCCAAACGCAGCTTCTCGCAGCTCAACTGCCACACTCCCCGACAATGTTTCCCGCAAGCGAGGGAGGGCGTGGGAAAATACTTCGCCTCCCAAAAAGCTCTGTTTCCCCACATCTACTTCCACCTCCACTGCAAGCGCCGTCGTCGGAACTCTCCCGACAACAGTCCGAGAACGCAAATGTGCAGTCTCCTATATTAGGGCCTATTCAGGCCCTACTGCGGAAGGTGGCGCCACTGCAGGGTGCACACCGTTGGAAAGGGAGACGCTGCAGGAGCGAACTCGTCTGCAGGAAGATATCCGCCGCTTCCAGCGATGTAAAAATCTCTCTTCAAACGCAGCTTCTCCCAGCTCATCCGCCACTCCCCGACAATGTTTCCGCAAGCGAGGAGGGCGTGGAAAATACTTCGCCTCCCAAAAAACTCTGTTTCCCATCTACTTCCACCTCCACTGCAAGCGCCGTCGTCGGAACCTCCCGACAACAGTCCGAGACGCAATGAGCAGTCTCCTATATTAGGCCTATTCAGGCCCTACTGCAGGAAGGTGGCGCCACTGCAGGAGTGGCCAACACCGTTGGAAAGGGAGACGCTGCAGGAGCGAACTCGTCTGCAGGAGAGATATCCGCCCCTTCCAGCGATAGTAAAACCCTCTCTTCCAAACGCAGCTTTCCCAGCTCAACCGCCACACTCCCCGACAATGTTTCCCGCAAGCGAGGGAGGGCGTGGGAAAATACCCTGCCTCCCAAAAAGCTCTGTTTCCCCACATCTACTTCCACCTCCACTGCAAGCGCCGTCGTCGGAACTCCCGACAACAGTCCGAGACGCAAATGTAGCATAGGGCCTATTCAGGCCCTACTGCAGGAGGTGGCGCCACTGCAGGAGTGGCCACCACCGTTGGAAAGGGAGACGCTGCAGGAACGAACTCGTCTGCAGGAGGGAGAACCGCCGCTTTCAGCGACGTAAAACTCTCTCTTCCAAACGCAGCTTCTCCCAGCTCATCCGCCACACTCCCCGACAATGTTTCCGCAAGAGGGAGGCGGGAAAATACTTCGCCTCCCAAAGCTCTGTTTCCCACATCTACTTCCACCTCCACTGCAAGCGTCGTCGGAACTCTCCGACAAATCGAGACGAAATGAGCAGTTCTATATTAGGGCCTATTCAGGCCTATGCAGGAGGTGGCGCCACTGCGAGTGGCACACGTTGGAGGAGACGCTGCAGGAACGAACTGTCTCAGGGAGAACCGCCGCTTTCAGCGACGTAAAACTCTCTCTTCCAAACGCAGTTCCCAGCTCATCCGCCACACTCCCGACAATGTTTCGCAAGCGAGGGGGGGAAAATTTCGCCTCCCAAAAGCTCTGTTTCCACATCTACTTCCACCTCCACGCAAGCGCCGTCGTCGGAACTCACTGACAACAGTCCGAGACGCAAATGTAGAGTTCCTATATTAGGCCTATTCAGGCTACGCAGAGGTGGCGCCACTGCAGAGGCCACACCGTTGAAAGGGAGACGCTGCAGGAACGAACTGTCTGCAGGAGGGGAACCGCTTTCAGCGACGTAAAACCTCTTCAAACGCAGCCCCAGCTCATCCGCACACTCCTGACAATGTTTCCGCAAGCGAGGAGGGCGGGAAAATACTTCGCCTCCCAAAGCCTGTTTCCACATCTACTTCACTCCACCAAGCGCCGTCGTCGGAACTCACCTGACAACAGTCCGAGACGCAATGTAGAGTCTCCATATTAGAGCCTATTCAGCCTACTGCAGGAGGTGGCGCCACTGCAGGAGTGGCACCACCGTTGAAGGGAGACGCTGCAGGAACGAACTCGTCTGCAGGAGGGGAGACCGCCGCTCCAGCGACGTAAAACTCTCTCTTCCAAACGCAGCTTTCCCAGCTCATCCGCCACCTCCCCACAATGTTTCCCGCAAGCGAGGAGGCGTGGAAAATACTGCCTCCAAAGCTCTGTTTCCACATCTACTTCCACCTCCACTGCAAGCGCCCTGTCGGAACTCCGACAACAGTCCGAGACGCAAATGCAGTCCTATTTAGAGCCTATTCAGGCCTACTGCAGAGGTGGCGCCACTGCAGGAGTGCCACCACCGTTGGAAAGGGAGACGCTGCAGGAACGAACTCGTCTGCAGGAGGGAGAACCGCCGCTTTCAGCGACGTAAAACTCTCTCTTCCAAACGCAGCTTCTCCCAGCTCAACCGCCACACTCCCCGACAATGTTTCCCGCAAGCGAGGGAGGGCGTGGGAAAATACCCTGCCTCCCAAAAAGCTCTGTTTCCCCCTACTTCCACTCACTGCAAGCGCCGTCGTCGGAACCTGACAACAGTCCGAGACGCAAATGGGAGTCTCTATATTAGAGCCTATTCAGGCCCCATGCGGGTGGCGCCACTGCAGGAGTGGCACCACCGTTGAAAGGAGACGCTGCAGGACGAACTCGTTGCAGGAGGAGAACCGCGCTTTCAGCGACGTAAAACTCTCTTCCAAACGCAGTTCCCAGCTCATCCGCCACACTCCCTGACAATGTTTCGAAGCGAGGGAGGCGGAAATACTTCGCCTCCCAAAAGCTCTGTTTCCATCTACTTCCACCTCCACTGCAAGCGCCGTCGTCGAACTCTGACAACACCGAGACGCAAATGTAGCGTCTCCTATATTAGGCTATTCAGGCCCTACTGCAGGTGGCGCCACGCAGGAGTGGCCACCACCGTTGAGGAGACGCTGCAGGAACGAACCGTCGCGGAGGGAGAACCGCCGCTTTCAGCGACGTAAAACTCTCTCTTCCAAACGCAGCTTCTCCAGCTCATCCGCCACACTCCCCGACAATGTTTCCGCAGCGAGGAGGGCGGGAAAATACTCGCCTCCCAAAAAGCTCTGTTTCTCATCACTTCCACCTCCACGCAAGCGCCGTCGTCGGAACTCCCGACAACAGTCCGAGACGCAATGTAGCGTCTCATTTGGCCTATTCAGGCCCCTGCAGGTGGCGCCACGCAGGAGTGGCCACCACCGTTGGAAAGGAGACGCTGCAGGAACGAACTCGTCTGCAGGGGAGAACCGCCGCTTTCAGCGACGTAAAACTCTCTTCCAAACGCAGCTTCCCAGCTCAACCGCCACACTCCCGACAATGTTTCCAGCAAGCGAGGAGGGCGGGAAAAACTTGCCTCCCAAAAGCTCTGTTTCCACATCACTCCACCTCCACTGCAAGCGCGTTCGAACTCCCGACAACAGTCCGAGCGCAAATGAGCAGTCTCTATATTAGGCCTATTCAGGCCCCACTGCAGGATGGCGCACTGCAGGAGGGCCACACCGTTGAAAGGAGACGTGCAGAACGCCGTGAGAGAACCCTTTGCGGAAAACCCCCCAACCCGCTCCCACACCCGAATGTTCCAAGGAGGGGAAACCCTTTAAAGTTTTCCCATCTCTTCACCCCACTGGCGCGTCCGAAAACAGAAGGCTTCTATAGCATGGCCATGCAGAGGGGGCCCCCTGCAGGGCCACGTTGAAGGGATGCAGGAAGAACTCGCCCGGAAACCGCTTTAGCGACGAAACTTCTAACGAGCCCATAACGCCACACCCCCGACAAGTTTCCGCAAGAGGGGGGGGAAAATACCGCCTCCAAAGTTGTTCCCCACTACTTCCACCCCTGCAAGCGCCTGTGAACTCCCGACAAAGTCCGAGAGCAAATGGCAGTCTCTAATAGGCCTTCAGGCCCTGCGAGGTGCGCCACGGGAGGAGGGCCACAGTTGGAAAGGAGACGCTGCAGGAACGAACTGCTGGGAGGCCCGCTTCAGCGAGTAAACTTCTTCAAGCGCCCAGCTCACGCCACACCCCGACAGCCCGCGAGGAGGGGGGAAATACCGCCCCAAAAGCCTGTTTCCACACTACTTCACTCCACGCGCGGTCGGACCCGACAACGCCGAGACCTAGAGTTCCAATTAGGCCATTCAGGCCCACGGGGTGGCCCCGCGGGGACACGTGGAAGGGCGCAGGAACTGTTGGAGGAGAACGCGCTAGACAAAACCTCTTCAACCAGCTTCTCCAGTCAACGCCACTCCCGACAATGTTTCCCAAGCGAGGAGGCGGAAAATCCGCCCCAAAGTCTGTTTCCCTACTTCCACCTCCACTGCGCCGTCGTCGAACCCGAAAATAGCGAAAGTGCAGCTCATATTAGGCCATTCAGGCCCTCGAGGTGCGCCACGGGAGTGGCACACGTTGAAGGAGACGGGGAACCCCCAGAGTACCGCTTCAGGTGAAACTCTTCAAACGCATTCTCCCAGCTCACCGCCACACTCCCGAATGTTCCGGAGGGGGGCGGGAAATACCGCCTCCAAAGCTCGTTCCCCTCTACTCATCACCAGCGCTCGTCGAACTCCCTGACAAGTCCAGACGCAAGAGGTCTCATTAGGCATCAGGCCCGCAGAGGTGGGCCATCGGATGGCCACACGTTGAAGGAGACGGCGAACGAACCGTTCGGAGGAGAACCGCCAGCGACGAAACTCTCTTCCAACGCAGTTTTCCCCGCCTACCCGACAATGTTTCCCAAGAGGGGGCGGGGAAATATTCGCCCCTCTGTTCCCATCTACTTCCACCCCCCGCGCGTCGGAATCCCGACAACAGTCACGCAATGTAGCAGTTCATATTAGGATTAGGCCCACTGCAGAGGGCACTGCGGAGTGGCACACGTTGGAAAGGAGCAGACGAACTCGAGAGAACCGGCTTCAGCGAGTAAACTTTTCAAAGCAGCCTAGCTCACCCACTCCCGACAATGTTTCCGCAAGCGAGGGGGGGCGTGGGAAAATCTTCGCCTCCCAAAAGCTCTGTTTCCACATCTACTTCCACCTCCACTGCAAGCGCCGTCGTCGGAACTCCCCGACAACAGTCCGAGACGCAAATGTAGCAGTCTCTCCCATATTAGGCCTATTCAGGCCTATTTCGAGGTGGCGCCACTGCGGAGTGGCCCCCACCGTTGGAAGGAGACGCTGCAGGAACGAACTGGGCTGGCAGGGGGAGAACCGCCGCCGCGGTAAATTTTCTTCCAAACGCAGCTCCCCCGCTCATCCCCCCAAATCCCCCACAATGTTTCCCCAAAAAAGGGGGGGGCGTGGGGAAAACTTCCCCCCCCAAACTCTGTTTCATCCCTTCCACCTCCGCAAGCGCCGTCGTCGGCTTTGACAACAGTCCGAGACGCAAAGAGCGTCTCATTTAAATTTTTTAGGCCTCTGCAGGAGGTGGACGCAGGGTGGGCCCCACCGTTGGAAGGAGACGCCGGAACGAACCGTCTGCGGAGAGAACCGCCGCTTTCAGCGAGAAAACCCTCTTTCCCGCAGCTTTTCCCGCTCACCCCCACACTCCCGACAATTTTCCGCAAGCGAGGGGGGCGTGGGAAAAAAACTTCCCTCCCAAAAAACTCTGTTTCACACTCCCCACCTCCCCAAGCGCCGTCGTCGGAACCTTCCCGACAAAGTCCGAGACGCAAATGGACTCCTAATTAGGGCCATTACCCTCGGAAGGTGGCGCCACTGCGGGGTAAAAACCGTTGGAAAGGGGAGTGCGGGGAAAACCGTCTGGGGGGGCCCTTTTAGCGACGTAAAACTCCCCTTCCCCAAAGCAGCCTGTTCCCCCCACCCCCGTTTCCCCCAAGCGAGGGGGGGTGGGGGCCCGCCTCCCAAAAAACTCTGTTTCCCACTAACCCCCACTGCAAGCGCCGTCGTCGGAAATCTCCCCACAAAAAAATCCGAGACCCTTTGGGAGTCTTATTTTGCCATTCAGGCCCACTGCAGGAGGGGGCGAATGGCCCCTTGGGGGAGATTTTCGGAACGAAAATCTCTGCGGGGAAACCGGCCCCCCGCGATAAACCCCTCTTCCAAACCGCTTTCCCCGCTCACCGCCCCACCCCCGCAAGCCCCGCAAACGAGGGGGCGTGGAAAATACTTGTAAAAACTCTGTTTCCCCCCTCTCTGTCGTCGGAACTCCCGACAACAGTCCGAGACGCAAATGTAGCAGTCTCCTATATTAGAGCCTATTCAGGCCCTACTGCAGGAGGTGGCGCCACTGCAGGAGTGGCCACCACCGTTGGAAAGGAGACGCTGCAGGAACGAACTCGTCTGCAGGAGAGATATCCGCCGCTTCCAGCGACGTAAAACTCTCTTCCAAACGCAGCTTCTCCCAGCTCAACCGCCACACTCCGACAATGTTTCCGCAAGCGAGGGAGGGCGTGGAAAATACTTCGCCTCCCAAAAGCTCCGTACCTCCACCTTAGGACGGAGACGGGACAGGTAGTGACGCCCAGAAAGAAGTATCCAGGCACCGTCCAGAGCCCAGAGCTCGTCGATGAATACCTCCACAGGCAGCTGGTGGAGTTTCGAATGCAGGAGGCCAAGGAGAAGGTGTTAACCGCACACACCACTCCTTCTCAACTGGGGGAGAAGTTGTACAGGGCGGTAGCTGAGGAAAAATTAGATGAAATGCAAAGACTACTGGACGCCGGTGCCGACGTCAATTATATTAACAAATATGGATCAACTCCTCTACTGCGCTCGCTGTTTGACCCGAGAGAGAACGTGGTAGAGCTACTTCTGCAAAGAGGTGCCGACACCAACGCCGTGAGCGAGATTGGAATCACCGCGATGCACCTCGTCGCAGGAAACAATCCCAGCGGGCGGTGCATGGGGCAACTGATTAAAGCGGGGAGACATCAACGCCAGGAACGGGGCAGGAGACACCCCTCTGCACACTGCTGCCGACTGGAACAATGTGATGGCGGTGAGGATGCTTCTCTACGCAGGTGCCAGGAGGGACCTGAAGCCTTGGGACGGGCCTTGGGCAAACAGAACGCCGGCTGACCTCACCGCGTCTCCGGAAATTAGAGAACTTCTTCGTTCGTGACTGTAAACTACTCGTATACCACCATTCATCATTATTTTAATTTTGTTTGAAACTCCAGACAATAAATATACCATCTATAAATATATAGGTCCATATTTACATCGTTATATATTAATAATAAGAGTCATAGCATAAGATATTATTATAGAAACTGAAATTTTCGAACTTTTGAACCTAATTGCATATGTTATAGATAGATAAAAATTTATTCTACAATTGGGCATATGATGCCCGGTGGCAGAATGCAAATGGCATGTTTTTTACATGGCATGTTTTGCCAATATAAATTACCATAGGGGTTGTAAAGAAGTTTATAACTTATATAATGATTATGGTGCACATATTTCTCTCTCCCTGTAATGAGAGTGATCTAGAAAGTTCCATAAAGATTTTATCACTTTAGGTAGTTCTGACACACGTGAACAGAACACTAGACTCCCTGAATTTTCGAGTAACATGGCGTCCCTTTAAGAGAATCAGTGTGCATGACAATAATAAAAACCTAAGATCGAAACAGAAGTAATGAAAAGAGATTATCCACTTTAGCTTATTGAAGGAGCTTGAGGATATATGATACATACATTCATTTTTCGAAATAATTATGCAGTATTTTGCTAATCTTGAAAGAAGTATGGGGATTAGTTTCCATTGATAACCGCAATGCTTGCCGGAAGCAGAGCTCATTTTCCTATTCTCTAAGTTACTATTTAATTTTTCTTTAATTAAAATACATCTTGTGTATTTTATCTTGTGTAGGAGTGATAAATTGCTTTTTGGAATTGTTTATTTTCAAAAAATTTTGTGTGTTCACGGTGGTAAAGTATCTCCTGATGCGCGACTACTTTGTATGCGGAAGATGACGGGGAAGCTGGTGGTCGCTAGCAGCCGGAATATACAACGTAATCATCGCATGTCAGTACTGAGCCCTATCTGCTAAACTTGTTGTTTTTTTTTAATGTGACATCTGTGGGTAGTATCTTTAAGATGGAATTCGGCACGACTTTTTACGTCTTTCTTGGTCCTACCGCAAGATGTCGCATGATCGCGACCGTAACAAGCAGTGTGGCAGATCAAGCGACTCTAGTGGCAAGACTTGGAATGACGCAAAACGTGGTGCCGAATTCCATCTTAGAGATACTACCCTCGGATGCCACGTTAGAGAAACGCGAGTATAGAGCTCTTCATTCAGGTGAAGAAAACCGCTCGAGTCTCGGGAGGCTCCGTGCCGACGCTAGGCGGAAGGGGGAGACCTTACTTGAGGGAAAGAGATCGCTGTTTAGCGGACATTTTGATCGGCCGTCTTTCGGCTCCCATTTATCTGCAGAAGAGTCGAGCGTCGCCAAGCACTCGGGCGCTCGACGCATCTATGGGATTTAAAGACGCCGCGCGTAGTAATCGCAAAACTCTTTCAACTAATTGCAATTAATTAATTATAATAGAAACAAAATACAATTTCAATTATTCTCTTACTTGGTTGAAGAAAACAAAAAAAAAATACAATGTTTGAGATAACTACAGGCATACAGAGAGTGTGAAATTAATTAATTAAATTTTATGTGTAAAAAATAAATAATATAAATTAACTTGCAATATATATTCGTATAAGCAAAAAAATACTGTATAAAGTAAAAAGTTTACATTCCAGAATTAAATATAAAAATACAAAAAGATGCGTTAAGGGAAAAATAATTCATACTAATTGTAATTTTAATGTGATTTCTAATTCATTTACGTTTACGATTCTAATGTCATTTACGTTTCTTACAAATCCGAATGTAAGGCGTGTTTATTGAGCAGTAGGTTTCAATTTCATGATTATATAATAAATACGCATATGCTTAACAAAATGAAGGTGGGTACTCTTCTCCTCTGCGTGAAAACGTCTTTTCGTCATTGGGCACAATATACTGTGGAACAGCTGATGTAAACCGTCGTGGCCTCACAATTGGTTGGCCTCACAATCGGCGGCCAAACAACGGTGCCCTTCGCCATCAGCCTACTCAAGTCCTTGGCCTATCGGCACACAAGGATAGAGTTTTCAGTACTTCAAAATACATTATTCATTATCATATACATACGTTATCACATATACATTACATTAAATAAGGGAAAACTAATGAATTGATGACATTGTTGACAATAGAAAATGCCTAGAAACGACAAAATTGTAATATAGTATTGTAATTTAGTATGTACCTAGAAATGACAAAAGTAAACGTCCTGATTGTCTTTAATGCGGCGACTGGGCGAACTGAACGATCTTTATTATTTTGCATGTTTGTGACACGTGAAAGAAAGTAAAGACGAAAGGAAATAAAAAAAGAACCTTACATTATTTGCTTCAATGAAGAATGTTATGGCATTAATCATAAGACAATTAAAATGTTGAAGTCCAAGTACAATTGCAAATTTAAAAGTATGTGAATAATGATGTTTTAATGTTATATGACAAACTAGTATTGGGACACAAAAAGATTCAACACAAATATTCACATATTTTTTAATTGTGTAATTGTACTTACACTTCAAACTTTTATTTGCCTTTTTTCTTAAAAATGCACATTCGTTGTTTTGGCATATGGGGACTTAGTACAAAGCGCAGGGACTGCCTCTGAGAGAGAAACGTTTGTCGTCACACCATATCACAACCTTACTACACGCGCATTCTGATACCTGTTCCCCTCTCCATAATTATCCTCTTGAAAACGTACTTTGGACCCATCTGGGCCAACTTTTCCAGTAAAATCTTTTTCACAAACGGCAAATTACAAGTAAATAAATAAAACGTTTACGAAAGGAATGAAACAACTTTATTGATAATTAAAATACACAACTTATGCATAACTAGTTGCAGGGCTGCCAGATATTTTGAAGAATCTCGTTCCCAAATGTCGTGTTCCAATTTCACAATATTTCCAGCTTAAAAAACGAAGTCAGGATTTTTTATTTTTTATTGTTCAGGAATATATATTTATTTATTTATTAGCAATATAAGATCTCATTAAGGGTAAGGACTGCCTTTGTTTTTGCGGGGAATACTGAATGAAGTGATAGGATGATGATGACGATGAGGGGTGAAAGGACGAAGTAATGAATTTTGAAGTGATAGGGTGATGATGACGATGAGGGGTGAAAGGACGAAATAATGAATTTTGAAGTGATAGGTGATGATGACGATGAGGGTGAAAGGAGTAATGAATTTTGAAGTATAGGATGATATGACGATGAGTGGTGAAAGGTTGAAGTAATGAATTTTGAAGTCATAGGATGATAATGATGAGAGGTGGGAGATGGGCGTGGCCTTCTTGAACCATCCCAGCGTTCGCCTTATGACCGAGGGAAACCAGGAGAAACCCCGGTTACGATTGCCGGCCCGGGATCGAACCCAGGCCTCCTTATAGCAAAGGCAGCGCGCTACGCACTGAACCACTTCGCTCAGTAATAGTTTATTAGGTGAGACTAATTGGCGCCTTTAAAAAATGTTTAGGGACTCACGTGCGAATTTATTAGCGGTTTTCTCATTACTCTACAGATTGAAATTCAATTGGTGTGGTGTAATTAAAAGGACTTGCAGCTGGCGGATTTAGCAAGAATTTTGCCTAATCTATTGTTACATCATGCAGGTAGACAATTAAAACAGGACGTGGAGTGAAAAGCGTTGCTGAATAGCACCCCCGCTATTCAAGTGTGTTTCTTGGGGTAATATGTTAAATAAAATTTAGTAAAATACAAAACGATAAATTCTTGACGTGTCTCAAAGAAGACAAAATAAACGCAGGGTTAAAATGGCGTCTCCAGAAAGTTGTTCTCGCTGGCAGGTATTTTAATGACACCTGAAGAAAGAGTACTTAGAAAAGCACCGTTAACAGCTCAATGTCAAGAGCAGAAATAACATCGTGTTCATTGCATGAAGCGGGCCGTCAGCCAATCAGTACCCTCCTGACTGCGGGCCCTCGAGATTGTTTGACGTATCTCCCCCTATCTCCAGCGGTCTTTCACTTCGTATTAGGTGCTCAAGGACATCAGGCGCGTCTACAGCTGCCAATAAGACTCGGAATCGCTTCATTCACCACTGAATTTAGGTATGTTATAAATTACTTAGGGAAATTTATATCTCTAAACATGATCATGAGAAAGAGTTTAATGGTTTTATTTATCAGAGTTTAAAAATAATAAATTATAATCGTTAATGGAACGAAATCCTCAATTAAACAAATAATTGTTTTAAAATATCGCACCTCCAGTTGAAAATTGTTGTAACCCGAAAAAGGGTTTTCACGAGAGCGCTTTAAATTAAACATTTAAAATAATCTTCAAATAACCTTTCAAATAACCTTTTCAAATAAATTTTACGACGTATCGCTAGTAACTAACTACAATAGACCTAAAAAGAAATAACACTATTGTTTGACGAAATAGCATAAAAGTTTACTTTAAATAACGTGTGTAAATCAAACCTTTTTTTTTTTTAGTTACGACACTTTTCTACTGGGAGTGAAAAATGGTGCTGCAGAATGGCACAAACATTCTCGCACTAGATTATTTCAAATATCTTTAGTCTGTGCAAGATTTTCTGTATTACCGCACCCTTTTCCTAGGTGCTACATACAGTGCAAAATTATACATTTTCTCATTCTAAGATTTTCAGTTTCTGAATACTGGACCTTAAAAATGCCTTTAATAATATTACAAGAAAGTAAAACAGTCCTATAAGCAAATTTTCCGGGAAAAATTTGGAATCGTTCTTAATAAAAATGTCGTACATTGTTATTCAAGTACAAAATGTCGTAATCTGAAAATGCACAAATTGGAGCTCGATTTTAGAGAAAAGGTATTATTTTTTGAGAAACAACTTAAGCAATTGTTTGAAAATTCAATAATTTATAGTAGTCGGCCCAAATGTAAATATTAACGACGTGAGAAATACTAAAAAACGTTTGTGTAGTTCCTAACAAATACAAATAATGTATCAAAATGGCGGAAATAATGTAATTTGGTGTATTTAGCATTCTTGCAAAAGATTAGTAGAAAAAATGCAGTTTTTTTCTAAAAAAATATTGTTTGAGTATTTCTGATAATGCTCAATTTTTGGCACATTTTAGTTTTCGAAAGTTAATTATTTTGAGTTTTTGAGAAATAAGAGGTTTTTATCAGGCATCTATAATGCAAACTTTTCTGCCGAAAAATCACAGGTTGTTTCCTGCAGAATTACGTTCCTTTTCTTGCACATATGTTTATTATGCGAGACTGTAAAAAACTTGGATTTCTGGAAGATGTAGGAATATGTTCGAAAAGCGCCAGGGAATTATTGGAAATGGTAAAATCTTAGCCCCTAATGTAGGCTTACCCATAATGCAGGGTCCCAGTTTCTTTCTTGAACTTATTCTTGACAAATTGATTCTCGACGTTGCACTTTTCATAAACGCTTTGCAAACCAATTCAGTCGCATTCACTCTTGTAAGAAAACACGGTAAGAATACGGCCAGGATGTACCAGTGGTATTTCCAAAGAGAAGAGTTAGAAAAGAAACAACATTTCTTTCATCACAAGAAATATCTTGTGGGGTTCCAAACTTGCCAAAGACATTCTTGTATTAACCCTCCGAGGACCATAAGGGTTCTGCTTGTATCTAATTCATCATCCTCAAATTATAAAAATAAACGAAATGAGTTTATAAAGAGGGGATAATTGCATGAATGGTATGTTCAAGAAAACGAGCGACGATAGGAGCGAGTTTTCTTATAAACCGTAAGTGTAATCATACCCTTTTATGTACATGTTACGTTCAATATTTTTCGTCTCCATTTACGAGTAATTCAAATTTTAAAAAGTTCCATCAAATATTTTCTACCCGCGGCGTGCATTTCATGACGTAGTATTGCATCTGAAAAATATATATGTAGGTGCGCGTTGCATTGTGTTTGTTTGCAAGAAATATTTGCATACGAAAAGTACTAAAGATATTGCTAATAAAGTATCAGAAGAACCTGACGTCACGAAAACATTACTTTCCACGAAAAGTAAAGACAGATATGAGAGAGAATTCAACATGTATAAATATTGGGGAAAAACTAATCAGTGACTAGTTTTTGTCTTGTTTCATACGTAACGAAGTACGAAGTACACAAGTAAAACATACAATTTATTAATGTTAAAATATTTTATCTTGTTCCATAAGTCAGCTACCTTAACGTTTACTTCCCCAATTTAGTTCTATTCATTCTTTATTTATATGTAGCTGTAGCTACAAAATATATTATGTTCTTTTTTCTTATTTCATGGCCGACTGTAAATACCTTTGCTACGTCTGTGTTATAGTTTCTTAATTACAGGATTTCGCTCCTTTTCTGATTTCTGATTGGTGGGTGTGAATTTTTAATTGCACGGTGAAATTTCAATTGCAACCTTTAAAAAACTAGTTGCCTTACAAATTCGTGCAAAATGGGTTTGGACGTCACAGCATTTACCATTTATAAAATATTGCTTTGGACATACGTGTCCCTGTGGACCACAAAGAAAGATCGTCAGAAGCCGGCCCGGTGGCCGAGATCGCTAAGGCAGTAGTGTTGTAGTGATCTCGGACCGAAGGGTCGCGGGTTCGAGTCCCGCCTCGGGCATGGTTGTATTTGTGTTCGTCCTTTCACATCTTATCATCAATCACCATATCGTTTCATCCACATAGTTACCATACCGTTAACAGCAATAGTGGTCGCTAAGACCTTAGATGTTGAAGCGACCTTAAATCAACCAATTAAAAAAAATATCAGAAGGAGAAAAAATAGTTAATTTTTAAATAAAAACCATTTGCTTTATTTTTTCATGAACACTATTCCAATACAAGGTAAAAACATTATATTGAATGAAAATCTTTAAAAAAAGTTTAATCAAATTCTTAAAACATATTTTGAAAAAATATTCAAAAATATTATTTTGAATGAAACTCTAAGTAGAAGTTACAATTTTGAGGGAAACACAAATGAACCCTGCAAATATTATAAATATTATTAGTTCTATTTTTCTTTTTTCTTGCACTTTGAGCACATCTTCTTCTTCCATTTTTTTCATCTTATGTTATGTTGCAAGGAATGGGGTGGATACTTTTTCGGGAACACAGTTATTTGCGGCAATGATTTTGCTCTATTCGCATTTTCGCCTATTATACCTTTGACTACGTGCTGACTGAGTAGTACTGAGCTCACTTTCTTTAACTTAATTTTTTTTTGTTATTTAAGGTCGCATCAACATCTAGGTCATTCGCGACCACTATTGGAGTTAACGGTATGCTAACTATGAAGATGAAAAGAAATGATGATGATGATGATAAGGGGTAAAAAGACGAACACAAATACAATCATGCCCAATGTGGGACTCGAACCCGCGACCCTTCGGTCTGAGATCACTACACTACTGCCTTTGCAATCTCGGCTACCAGGCTGGCAATTTCATCAATATCTGATTTAACTTCATAAAAAAAATTTGCTTTCAGGCGTACAGCCTCTTTTACTGTGGGTTTGAATTGAATTCATTTGATACAGAAAAACAGAATTGAGTTTACTTAGAAGTTATATTTTTGATTTGGATTATTTAGGGGAGTTGTGTGTGTGTGAGGGGCTTAGGGTGGGCGAAAAAGTGTCTGGAAAGTTTCCTGCGAATAGAGCCTTGAGGTACGCCTGCTAGGATAGAAGCATGGAAAGAAATCGCGTCGGTTAGTCGTATGGAGAAGGACCTATTCATGAGGAAGCTTTCAATAAGAATTATAAGGTTCAATAAGAAATATAAAGTATATGATGTGCATAACTAAGGAGAGGGATCTTTGATCGTATTCCATTGGCGTTCCAAGAAAGGATATTAAAAGATGGTTTTCAATGCATGTTTAATGTGGGGTTTGAGGAGGTGAAATGGATTGTACTATGATATTGATGACAGTAGGAATAATATTTTTCAGGATGGATGTGAGCGATTCTTTCACTATTTGGGAAACTATTTGGATCGTCTGGGGGAGCTGGGGCAAAATTATTGGGTAGAATGATAGTGAGTTGTAATGAGGGGTAAAGGTGAATGCTGGCTGAGTACATTGGCATAAGATCTAGTTTTTTGCTTTGGAGTTTCAAAGTTTTGGTTATGGTAGTGAGAATGCAAATTCTGGAGGAGCGATGCTGAGTAGTCGTTTGCAAGTTGAAAGGAGTTTGGTGTGGGTACGGGGAAGGGTGCAAAAAGGGGGGTTGGGAGGAGTGTGAGTGCATTTTTTCTGTGAAGCACATTCTGGAATGTGGTACACTCACGACTACTGGCTAGATGAGGTTTTGTACAAATTGCGCACTGCAAGCTACCTTCAGTACAGTGTTTTGTGGCATGGTTTTTGGAGCAGCGACCACACCACACAGGAAGTCCACAGTTTTTCTTGGTATGGCCGAAGTTTAGACCTCTTGATCACTTCAAAGAATTACCAAGTTTTAATAAGACACTTTCTTTGAGTCCTTTTTTCTTGATTTTGTTTTTTATCAGCATTTTAATGCCAAACTCATAGAAGTAATCTGTTTCGGCATCGCAACGATACAACTCGAAACCATTATTTTACAGAATTTTTGGTTCAAAACAGAATGATCTTTGAATTTTGTCGTGTGTTCATCTATGAATTTGCGTAATTGGAATGATTGCATTCATTCATTCCAATCATTCCAATTATGTAAATGTCAACTACACCTCACCACTGAATCAATATGAATTTGCGTTTGAATGGTTTTCAGACTGCACTAGCTTGAAAATATTTGTTGGTATTGAAACGCTCTCCGTTTCTGTTAAATTATTTATGCAACCGGTGTCCCAATTTATATCATTTTTTGGCGCCAGGAAAGGGTTGCGATTTAAAATTTCCCGCAAACACATCTAAAGGGAAATACTAGCTCTGCCAGTTGGGTTCTTACGAAAATAATAGTCGCCGATACTTACTTTCTTCCTAGCAAACGATCATTCGATCCGCTCTCCATACGGAAGAAGCGAGGAATCTGAAATTTGTTTCTGGAAATAAATTATTAAACTATGGATTGCACAAGATGCTAAAGAAATGATAATCAGCTTTTCTTTTTCAAAATGAGAACGTTGTAAGTTTATTAATTGATTAATTATTTGTAACATAAAATGTCACATTGGTCATGACCGGTAGTAAAAATTGTAAATAGCGCTATTATTCTTACTATTTAAATATCCATGCGCTCTTGGACGATGAGGCCAGGAAGAATCCACTGCTCCGACCAATCTTCTCTCTTGTATCTTGTTCTCAGTTCGCTGCCGGGTCAATGTCCTCCTCAACCTTATTAATTCTTTCATTTACTACTCGCTGTGCCAGAATTATTCAAAGTTCCCAATAGAATTATGCACACAAAATATAAGTCCTCACTGCTCAATTATTTCCCGCAAAATTCCGCTAAGTCCCGCACCTATCATTTACAATGATCTCTACGATGTGCACGGTATGCGGTCTAAAGCTCCTCTCTCCAATGTTACAAAAAGTTCAACCCTCAATAACTTTCATACCTTCTTGTCTCTTGTTTTACCAAAATAATCTCCAGTTTCCTTCTACGTCATACCCCATTATTAGTTTACCACCAATTCCACATGCCCTTATACCACAATCTTCTGTCCGTTACTTGCCACGCTATGTTTATTTACTTCCGCTTTCCTGGTTGCTAAGGCCGTGCCTGCATACTTATGCCCTCAACATTTACACTTTTCACGATGAATTTAATAAATTCTTGTCCCCGATTCTCACCAAAATATTGTGTGACAGTCTGGTATGTCATAGTATGGTATATTGTCGGTCGCATTTTGTAAGCTCTGTCATAGCTGATGTTTTTGATACGAAATTTTCATTATCACAAGAGTGTAATGTTTTATAAAAGTGTAAAGCTTTTGTGTCATAAGCAAATAATCGGAGATACTATAATTCCAACAAATTCCTCAAAATAAAAAGTTTTATCAAATTTTTGCAATGGTTTAGGATCTACCTCGAACAAAATTGTTATTATACTGAATGAATTTCAATGTAATCAAAGAAACTTGGGTGAAATTATTTCTACTTTTCTGTGTAATGGGCTGCAAATACTGTAACAGCTAACGTTGTTTACGTTTGTTTCTAAAAATAAATGGCATGTATTTCTGACTATCGAGATAAATGCGCCAGACACTATTTGTTTGAATTGGACATTTTCGAATTATTCTTGAGGAGTTAATTTGAGCTTCTCAGAATTTGAGCGAGAAATCTGAGCAGAAATTGCAATATATAAATATTACGTAACTGTCTCCAATAAAGCGATAAAGCATGTGATTTTGTAGCACCTATAGTTAATAAATATTAGATGCTCATGTACGTATTCAGTTCCTTCGCCCAATTTAAAGATTATTCACAAAATATTTTCATATTCAAATGAGAAATGTAATTCTCACTGATATATTCTCATTAATATCTTCCATAGATCGCTTGGAACACGATGCATAGAAGCAAGCCAAATCGACAGGGCGCCACCGGAGGAGATAGCTCGGTCGTCATCAGGAACGCCTTCCAACAGATTGCGCAGGGGCTGACACGCCTGGAGGAGGGTCTTCAACTGCAGGGGCAGGAGGCGGATCGCAGGCTCCAGGAGGCCATGCGGCAACAGGAGCAGAACGCGGAGCGCAGGCTCCAGGAGGCCACGCGACAACAAATACAGGAGGCAAAGGACTCGTTCCAACAGTCTCTCCGATTGCAAGAGAAGAGATGTGCGACTGCGTTGCGTGAAGCTGTTGGGCAGATGGAGATCAAGTTGCAGGAGAAAAACGACGCTATCCACGCTCTAGAACAGCAACTGGGAAAAGCCAAGGGTAGACAGTCAGCCGCGGAAGAGAAAGCTAAAGGAGGGAGCACTCAGCAAGAGGCCGACGGCTGGGAGGAGTTTCAGAGGCTGCGGGTGCAGCATCGAATTCAGGAGGCCAAGGACAAGATGACGACGGCTCGCACCACCCCTTCTGCACTGGGAGAGGACTTGCTCAAAGCTATAACTAACGAAAGCCTAACAGACGTTCGGCGTCTTCTTGACGCTGGTGCCGATGTCAACTATCTCAATAGTGAAGGGCGTACCCCTCTACTGCGAGCCCTTGGGATAGCCCGGCGTGAGGACATGGTCACGCTGCTACTGGAACGAGGCGCCGATGTCAACGCGGTTAACGATAATGGAAACTCCGCGATGCACTTGGCCGTTTGGTATGATTACAGCGGCCGGTGCCTGCATCGTCTGGTGGCCGCCGGCGGCGACGTCAACGCCAGGTGTGGGAGAGGGGTGACTCCACTGCACTGGGCGGTGGAGAAGAGTAACAAGGCGGCGGTGCAGGCGCTCCTCTCGGCGGGGGCCAGGCGGGACCTCAAGCCGTGGCAAGGGTTCTTCAAGGACACGACGCCGTATGAAGTTGCGATGTCTCCAGATATAAGAGATCTTCTCCGTTCGACTTAAATAGATGAGTAACGTTCCGCTAGACGTGTAAATTCGCGCAAAGTTTAAATTCATAAACATTTTAAACGCAGAACGAGAAAGAATCATTCCTTTGCTACTAGAATAACATGCAAAAGTTAAAATTTAAAAAAGTTAAAAATGACATTTCATGATTTTTAATTTCAATTTGAAATTAAAAATATTTCAGAATTTTAATTTTATTTTAAAATTGAAAAATATATTATTTTGATTTCAATTTGAAATTGAAAATATTTCAGAATTTTGGTGCAGAAAAACCTATTTTTCTAAGAAACACCAAAAACTGTGTTCAATGCGAGCAGAAAGGTTTTCAAAGACGTCTGTAAACAAAAAATCCGGCACTACCTTTAGTATCAAGGACCATTTGGCTCACTTCGAATAATTGCGATTTTTGCGAAACATTTGAAATTGCACTGAACATTGAAAAAACCTCTTTTGTTATACAGGCAGCCAGAAAATCCTGCTCGTATCATGTCGAATCAGGGCCACCTATAAAAAATTGCTTTTATGTTGGTAGCAACGAGATCACTGGGAAACAAGTGAAAGGGACAACACTCCCAGCATCTATTATGATTGTAGTGAGTACATAATTTGCATTTTTAAACTCTACGCACAGCTCGTGCTACCAGCATATTTTTTGTTGCAAGCACTCTCACCAACAAGATGCTACTGCGGAGACACTTTTCTAGAAGCAATAATGTATTGACGACAATTATGAAACTAAATAAAATAAAAATATTTGTGAATATATATATATATATATATATATATATATATATATATATAGTATTTTCTTTTCTTGTAAAAAGAAAAATTAACACGTTTGTTATAAATGTGTCTGTTTGTGAATGTTTTAACTTGTTAGAAGACAACGGTACAAAATATTCTTTTGTTATTAAATGTGTATATTAACATATAATGTAAAATTGTACAACCAGTTTTGATCGCTTATGACCATCTAGTTACAGTGATTTAAAATAAATAAATTTTAAAAATATTTGTTTTCCTTTCTGTAAACATTATTAATGTGTGAAGTGTGTCCCTTTTAAATGCATTACCTCTGCGATATACTGTAGAGAATCATGAAGGTAAGTCAATAAAAAGTGTTTCTTTTTGAGTGCCAACGTCTCGGCCATTTATTTGGCCTGCTTTAGAGCAATAAATATACAGTAACGTAGATATATACAGAATGTCCAGGAAAGAAACGTCGAAAATTCGAAAATAAGCTCTTAGGACAATTTTAAGCATATTTTGTTTAATAAACAACATGAATATTCCGAATTGCTGGACCGCAATAAGCACTTAAACTTTGTTTGGAAAATATGCTTTCTAGGCAAAAATTTGTGTTGCAGAAGCATATAAACACTCCAGAAATATGTAAATTGTTTATTATTAACAAAATAAATTAACATATATGACCAGAAAGAAAAATTAACCCAGAAATAAAAAAAAAACACCCAATTTACACAGTTCGACTGCTTTTTTATTTTTAGGTTAATTTTTCTTTCTGAACTATTTGTTAATAATAAATAATTTACACATTTCTGGAGTGTTTATATGCTTCTGCAATGGATGGTTTATGTGTTGCCACAATGCAAATGTTTGCCCAGAAGCTATATTTTCAAACAAAACTTTGATTCCATATTACGGCTCAGCAATTCCGAATATTCATGTATTAGAAAAAATATGTTTAAATCTTGCTTTAAGAGCTTATTTTCGAAGTTTCGACGTTTCCTCCCTGGACATCCTGTACACAGCATATTTATAACACGAGGTCAAGATCAATGAAATGAACATCTCTGCGATGTATCGATGATGTAATTCTTGACTGTGACGAACGCTACAATACTTTGCACTGCTGAGCAGTACTTGCACTATTATAACACAGTGCACTTCTTATAACACAATGTCCATGGTAACAAGTGAAAAACATTCAGTATTACCAGGAAGTGACTTTTATAAGAAGATCACATAACTATCTTCATATTTACTCAACATATATCCACTTACTTCAATTGATCGTATGCCACTAACATACGTCACCTTATTAGCATTAAGGAAGATTGTATTGCAAACAAATGTTAACCATTTAATACATCCCAGGAAAACGTTTAGTAGGACGGAGGTATCATAGGCTGGTAGCCAGCCTGTGCGGGTAATAATTTACCGGAATAATTTATTATGCAGGAAAGGATATAATTATATCCCCTCCCTCTCCTGCAATATTCCACCCTCTCTGGGAGCGGTAGCTCAGAGCATCAACTGATGTCACTGCAGCGCCTCTGATCTGGAGGTCCTAGGTTCGAGTCCTGACGGCGGCAGGATTTTCTACACTAGCTTTTCAACTAGGTCGAATTCAGTCGCTGTCTGGAGGATAATTCTAGCAGTCGGCTGCTCTGATCGGTAGTTTTACGTTGTTTCTCCGATCAACATCAGGCGAATGCCGGAGCAGTACCCTACCAAACAGGCCACGGACCGCGCGCGATCTGTCCTTCATCTTCCTTGTCAAATCCTCTCCCCTTACACACACACTTACGCTAACATGCACTACACCACATATTCCGGGAGATCGGTCGGGAGCTTAGAGCTTGGCCCGGCTGGGGTGGTGCCCCGCTGGTGGGAGAATCCTGGTTAGGGGGAAACCCCACTAGCCGACGGTAGGTCGGCGCCGGATCTCGCCATCTAGCCGGGGAAGACCACCGCCATCTCCCGAGGAAAAACATGCACTACACTAACAATACTAATGACCAAAGCAGTTGACGCGCCCGGAAACACGAAGAAACCAAACCAAACCAACCAACTCCCCTAGTGCTCGCGATGTTGACACCCCAGCGTGAATAGGTGCTGCCGTTACTTCTGCAACGAGGCTCTGATGTGAACGCTGTTAACGGCAACGGAAACTCCGCCATGCACATGATGGCGTTGTTTGATCCCAGCGACCGATGCTCGGATCAGCTGGTCGCCGCTGGGGGCGACATCAACGCCCGGGGTTGGTCGGGGATCACTCCTCTTCATTGGGCTGCGCAGAAGAATAATGAGACGTTGCGGCGATGCGGGCGCTCCTCGCGGCGGGTGCGAGAAGGGACTTCAAGGCCTGGGAGGGTCCTCATAAAACAAGACACTGTTTGACCTCGCAGAAAATCCCAAAATAAAAAGTCTGCTTCGTATGTGACATGAACCCTTATCTGCCTGAATTAATTTCTTTTTAAATTTCATTACACCATTGAACAATTTTTAAAAAATTATTTTTTTTCTCAAAATTTGGAAATGCACCTGATGATACCTTTTAGGATGTTACGGAAAACAACATGAAGTTCTAACTGCATTACTGCGACATTTTGAGGTGAAAGTTTGAACTACTTACTTTGTTCAGCATACCCACGCGAGCCCGCTAGGCCGATAAGGGTGAATGTATAACGTTGCAGAGATTTGCAAAGGGTATAACGGAATAAGTAAGTTGAAAAGTGCCCCAAAACAAAATAAATAATCGCGATGCTCATATGAAATACAATACAAAATGACGTAGATTTACAAACAAAATAGCATCCTAGTGCAATGTGTTGCAGAAATACAACCAGAAACGTGTTTTGCTTGTTTTTTTCTCAACATCTATTGCTTCTATCAGACTGAAAAAAATTGCAAAGACGGGGAAACATAGTTTAATGTGAAGATATCTTTGTCAACGAATTTTGACACTGAATTCATATAGAAAAAATTAATATTTTTTTGAAATTTATTTTGAACGTATTGACGTTGGAGTACTGTCTCAATTTTTCCCCTAAAATTGACCTATTAACATTCTCCAACATGTATTTTTTCCGAATATGTCAACAATGTGGACGGTAGTGAAAACAAATTAAAACCAATTTTTTCAGTTTAAACATTTGAAATTTCCGCCTAAATGTGATTGTAAATATCGGTTTAACCGATATGCAAACGCAGATTTAAACACGATATATGAACTCGAAATCCTGTAGATGTTACATCGATTATGTATCAAATTCAATCGGAATATCCTTGGTGGAGTATCCGGGCCGCTCGTGGCCCGTTTGTTAGGAAAGTGCTCCGGCATACGCCTGGTGTTGATCGGAGAAACCACGGAAAACTACCAATCAAAGCCGCCAAAGGGATTCTCTTCCAGACATCGACTGAATTCGACTCATCTAGGTAGCTACTGTGGAAAATCCTGCCACCATCGAGACTCGAACCTTTAAACCTCCCAATCAAAGGCATTGCAGTGAAACCAGGTGATGCCCTGAGCCACCTCAGACAGTGATTTCAGTCGACAAAACCCAAGCGCGTGTGATTCCATCTTCTTTCTTTGTCAACAGACTTTTCTCTCTGCTTGAAAGCCGTGAAATTGACTTAGGACTATCTACATTCTTTTTCTCTCGAAAGCTCTGGAAATTCTCATATTGAAAATCAGTCGGTTGAAAGCGAAAATGAGAGTGTTTCTTTGGAACTGCTCTATAAACCATCTATCACAAAATGTACTCCATTCCCTCCAAAAAATACATAATTTTTTAATATTGAAATAAATTCGTAAAATCGATCTATTAGATTGTTAAACCAATTCATGTACACCGTTTAAAAATATTAGTATTTTCATCTTAAGTTGAGTTAGAATTGCTGCGTTCTATAAGTGTCGCACTCCTGATTTTTTTCTCGGGAGAGGGGACAATAGTGAAAGGGTCCAGGCGACTTTACTTATTACAAAATGTGTTTTATTTTCCAGCAACTTTAATTCATATTATAACGTTAAAATTGTTGAACTATCTGGGGTCTGTGAGGTATCTACCACAATAGTAGGCTCCATAATTTTAATACGTATTACATTTAGCCAAACACTCTTCGGAAACACTCTTCCCATCCCCAGTGGTTCTAAGTAACACAAATTAAACACATAAATTCATATTGAGTCGTCAAAGCATGACGCCATTTTATTCCTGCGCTGTGCGAATGCAGTCTGCATTCAAAGAGTGTTTCCGAAACACGTGTTTGGCTAAATGTAATACATATTAAAACTATATAGCCTACTATTGTGGTAGATATCTCACTGACCCCAGATAGTTTATCATGGAGTACCACAAAATCTCCGCTGCCATCACACAATTTAAAATTTGTTGGTTTGAATGATTTCCGTTACTACAGAAAATTAGTAAAAGCGTTATTTTTTAATATGTTTTATATACAGAATCGTAGATAAAATGATAGCGACGCAAGTGCCTGTCTGGGCGCGAGGTTAGCCTCTCACCTCTTTACCGTCGCATGAGAGGGCGATCAAATGATGTTTTGACATCACTGTTATTTAAATTTCTCTATTATGTACATTTTTACAATGCGTATAGTCTTTGAAACAATTTAGAAAGTGAAGGAAAGAATTTAGCTGATTTTCTTCCTGTGCGTCATTTCACTTTTCCTTCAAAATGTTTTTTTGTCATATTCGTCTTTAAAAAGTTCCACGTACTCCACTTTGCAAGCATGTCATTGAAACATTCAACGTATGTTAAAAAAACACTGACAAATAAACCGAAGGCAGATTTTTGTATATAACCATTTTAGTTTATATAAGGAATTTCTTTTTTCAGTAGTTGTTCATCAAGAGAATATAATTATGTAAATATTTTATTTAATTTGTGAATGTTAATCAGTAATCACCTATTAAAAACTACATATCAGGTTCATTGTCAATTCACTCTTGATTGCAAAAAAAAAAAAAAGAAAATGAATATTGTAAAAAGTAGTTTGCGATGACCTTTTAAATGATATTGGAAAACTCAAAATATTAATTTTATTATAAACGGTTGAAGAAAGGACCACAACACTCTCATAATTGTATATGGAGATATACAATTGGATCACTAAAATATTAAAATTGAAACTATGGTTCACTAAAATATTAAAATTGATTGTATTTAAAATAATTACATAAAATATCAATTTTCATTTTTTGACAGATGTATTCCCCTATGTTACATTTCCCAAGACAAAAATTATGATATATTTTAAGTTCTATTAACAGGAGATACTTAAAACCTGTTGTGACTGCAAGCTACGAATACCTACTGTAAATTATTTCAAGTAATTGATTTATAAATTTCTATTTGCATTGTGAATAGATTTCTCTTTTTGATTGAAAATAATTCATTCATGTTTTGAATTGTTAATTATCCAGTTATCATTGCGATTGTCACTAATTTATTTACGAACAGTTCATTTAATTTGTTACATCTCATAGACGAAGGTTACTAGGCTGTGTGATGACTCCGGGTCATCCCAAAATGTTACATGTAATTATATTTAAATTCCCTGTAAAACATTAATGTGGAACAAGAAGAATAAATATTGAAAAAAAGAACAGTCACTGTTAAAGTTTTTATTCCTACCTGAAATTCCGTAGAACAAATGTCTGGGGAAATGACGGTAAATCCCTTTAAGACATTTTACTCTTGATCTTCGAATATGACATACCATGTTGTTCTGCTGGATTGTTGTGGATTGTGCATAGTAATGACCAATCTAGCGGCCGCAATTGAAATCACTATCTCCACCTAGATTTATATGGAAGCATAGTAGCTGATAGCCAAACCACTCATAACTTCTAAAGTATTTAGAAATATTGACTGAGTTTGTTTTAAGATTCAAATAAAACATTTCATAAATGAATTTACCATACTTTCATTGACTTGCTTCCAACGAATGCTCATTTATACCATTCCATTGAGTACATTCTTCTAAAGTGGGAAATACCATTCGAAATTCTTAATGAAATTCAGAGATATTGAATTTTTATTCACGTTCAGTTACAAATCTTTGTATTTTTTGGGGATACGAATTGTCAACATATTTAACAAACATTAAAAATTAATGAAGAAAAAACAAAAAAACGTTTGCCATTTTAGCAAATACTTGCGTTATCCCTATGGCGTTTTTATGAAGTAAAAATGTACATTTATGTGCATTTTTGAACTACAAGTCATAAAATTCTAATGTCAGAAAAGTCTAGATTTACCAACGTCTTATATTTTCCAGTACTAATACAACGACTGATTAATTTGACATCGAAAAAAAGATTACTATCTAGTAAAGGGCTTGAAATTTATTTTAAAGAATATGAACATTTACACTTGTAATGAAATTAGAGTGTATCAGTGCCAGAGTAGCCGCATCTAGTAGGTTATGAAGGCACTTTTCCTTCACAGACTGGCTCTGAAATCTGAGTTGTATACCAAACTTTTTAACCCTTGTGACGGAATGTTAGAATGAATGGCTTAAAGGTTCAAAGTGTCTGAGCCAGTTCATTCATTAATTTATTAATTCATTTATTCATAAGAATAAAGAATTATAGCACTAATAGAGCATTATTCAAAACCATATTTTATAGAAATAAGGGACATCAGGACTTCGCGAATTAGGCAGGTATGGTACTTAATCACCCATTTACACTATATTTAATGTCACGTACGAAAATTAGGTCTTTAATGTAGGGAAACACCGCACACTCAAGTACGATCTTGTTCTCTAAATGTCCATTCCAAGGCATGAGGTCCTTCCTGCCGCCGGCCAAGAGAATCGTCACTATCTTGTTCACTCCGTTGTTCGTATTTGTTGCGCAGTGCACAGGAGTCGACTCTGTCACATTCTTGGCGTTGCCCTGCGCTGAAGCAGATCGATGTATCGGCCGCAACCATCAAACGCCGCGGCCGTGAGCAACGCAGAGTCTCCATGGACGTAGACAACGTTGGCAACGGCGCCTCGTTGCAGCAGCAGCCAAACCACGTCTTCGCGATCAGAAAGCTCAAGCCCATACAGTAGAGCAGTGAACCCGTTACTATTCACATAGTTGGCATCACCCTCACGATCAAGGGGACGAGCGTCAATTCACGAGCGTCAATTCACTTCAGTCCTTTACAATTCCACCCAAATTGGAGAAAGGGAGCGAGCGGTCATCAAATCTCCACGGCCTCTAGCATCTGGATCACCATTCACTGAAGCTCTTTGCCTTCGGACGCCCTGTCCGGCGTCTATCGTTTCCTGTCGGTCTGTTTTAGTCGATCTGTTAATGTTTTTAGAGACGGGGCGATTGAAAGAGGGCGTCGAGGTGATAATGGACGCGGAGAAGGAAATAGAATCGCAGGTCAAACCTGGAGGCTGGGAGACTTGCCACTCTCCCAACTCTTCATGCGAAGCATCGCAGGGTTTCACGGCCGGAGTCAATATGAGTGAAATTTTCCGGGCTGGTAGGCCGTGGTCCAGGCGGCATTGAAGAGCCAAACAATCTTCAGTGGCGGCAGCGTCGTGGAGGTAGTCTCCGGGTCGGCGACTGGCTAGCGACTGATGTCAGTACCGCGGCCTACCAGCCCGGAAAATTTCACTTATATCTTCATGTGAAGTTTTTAGAGTGGAGGTGAAAGATGATAGATAAAACGAAGCAGTGTATGGTCATAGTATTTCCTTCGGCTGACACACAGTCCTTTTCATGCATCTCGGTAACCATCTTTGCAACAGGTTCAACCAACGGAGTCGCAGCCTTTTGCTCCTGCTGGCATATAACCTCTTAGTTTTGTCTATCTCCTTCCTGTTAATAACGTCGCATGGCTTCCTGAAATCTTCGCTCTGCCTCCAGTTCCTGTTGCCGCACCGCCCCAGACGCCATGGCCTCTGAACCTCCGTTCGTTCCTTCCTGCCTCGCTCGGCCTCCTGAAACCTGCGCGCCTCCTCCTGTTGCTGACGCCGCATGGACTCGTGGAGCCGGCGCTCCGCCAGTTGCTGTTGACGCATGGCCTCCTGGTGTCTGCGCCTCGCCTCCTGTTCCTGTCGTCGCATGGCTTCCTGGTACCTGCGCGCAGCCTCCTGTTCCTGCCGTCGCATGGCCTCCTGCAACCTGCGGTCCATCTCTTGTTCCTGCCTCCACTTGACGGGCTACTGTTTATCTCGATCAAAGCGTTTTCTGAAAGATATTGATGAGACCTCATATCAGTTTCGAAGTTTCACATTTTCATACTTCAATATTATGACCAAACATTCTCTTCATCTTTGTTTTTATGAACTATAAATTTCACTGAGAATCATATAATTATTAAAAAAATATAAAAGAAGTGAAAAACAATTTAAAAAAATCTTTATACTTAATAACGAAAGAATTCAATTACATTTTCATAAGATAAATAAACATAACTAAACATAATTCATAGAATTACTAGTAACATAATTCATATAACTACTATTAGTGACTTTTTAGTCGGATTCTGTTCTAAACATAATTATTCAGTGAGGTTATTATCGCGTATGCAGAAACTACCAGAAACCGATTTAATCATTTTATTTTCGAAGGACCTGTCAAAAATTTGAGAAAATGACTGTCTGCCTTGACTCTATGCCAAATTTTTAATATTGTGCTGCGCCGTTAATCAAGCAGGGTAAAAAACAGAATCGTTGATTTGGGTTTCAGTCAAGCTTCATAATTATGTTATTTTTCAAGCTGCATACCATTTGATCTTAAGTGGAATGAATCTGCTACACTGATTTAAAATACACATCCATTCATTTATACAATATTCTACCATTCGCAATTATTTGAATGCTATCAATTGAAATTTCATTTAACTCTAAATATTTAAATTATATAAATATAAATATAAACTATAAATATTTTATACTGGTAGTTTCAAATTCGAAGTCCAAAATAATAAACACATTTTATATTCATGTCTACAAAATGTCAAGAATTAAATTTCCAAATTATCTCATAACATACCTCGATTTTATGGCGAGTGAAATTACTTCGAATCTCCTGGCACTGTAAAAAAAGCACTCGCTTTACAGGCACTTGATATGATTGAGGAACAACTGGAGATATCAATCAATATACATCGACGTGCTATCTCAATGACCATCGGTCAAGTTGTATCCGTGAGCCCTCATTGGCTGCGAGCGCCTCAGGTGATGGACGCGACGCTGTCTCACTTCTTAACCTTGAGCAACGAAGGTCGCTATAGGAAACCAAAGGTTTCGTTAAATATCAGATATTTTCACAAAACCTTGTTGGCAAGCCCACAACATCGTGACGCTGTTTGTTTTTAACCTGAGTTGAAATGTCAGCTATCTGGTAATGTCATCTGGTTAGTCATTGGTGTTTTTTTCAAAATTAAACAAAATGTACAAGCATATCTTTCTACAAAATAACGTCTGTACTATTTCAAAAAATCTAATTAGGCGAACAAATACATCGTTTCTCACCTTCTCGTTGCCGTTACTGAGCTTGGATTTTTATTTTCTCCTATCGCTTACGCAGTGAGAAAGTTATGTAATGCTAAATAATATTAATAAGGGCGAATTTTCCGCAGTAAACTTTTATTACAGAGCCTTGGTAACGGAAAAGTGGATAAATCCAGTTGCGAAATTTACAAAAGTCGTCTAAGAGTGGTATATCAGAACCCATATCTTGTAGATCTTTGATTCCGAAAATCGATTAACAGCAAACGTCAGTCCGCCTGTAGTGAACAACACTAGCAGCTAAACCGTTCAGCCGATTTTCCTGTAGATACTCCAACCCTATCTGCCTAGTGTTGTGGTCCTTTGAATTTGAAACCAATATTTTAATTTTGGAGGTACTGCAGCCACAGTACCGTCGGTACAAACCATGGGCCACACGACCTGAGACGTCTTTGGGGTGAACAAAATTTCCCAGATGGTCGATCAGCTCAGTAGAGCGTCCCATTTGGACACAATAAATGAAAAATAGGGCAGGGTCGTAGCGTTTTGATTGGATGCAAAATTAAACACAACTCGAGTAGAATCACTTTCACTTAATTCAGAATATATTCTAGAAATATTTGCTGTTATGACAGATACATAAAATGGCACAAAGAAAAAATCAAGTACAGAATACTCTTGACTGTCTGTAAAAAAAACCCACACACAATAAACTCGATACAATTCCTCTTCTACAACCCAATTTTTAACAAACACACTTTCAGAAATTCGAAGAATCGTTAAAGTATTACTTTACAAAATGAAGAAAACACATTGAAAATCAAAACTAGTACTTTTGACTTAACATTACTTTCACACAAAAAAAAAAAAGAAACTCTCTCTCTCTCTCTCTCTCAAATCCAGAGAATGATTACTATTATAATTCGTCTCTTACACTGGCTCTTAATCACTAAATTACAATATCAGATATTCAAATCCTTTTTTAAAGAAAGATTGATTCTGTTCTCACGTATTAAAAGTCGAAACAAATGTACTTTTACTTTTCTTATCTTTAAGCATGGTAAATATGTTACCCCCCCTTTCTTTCTATGTGACGAATACAGAATAAGCTTTCTGATTAAATTGAATTACTCCTATCCCTACAAAAACAGTTTATTTAGTCGATCTTACTTATTTCTCTTCTCGGCCGTCGAGCAGTCACGTGCTTTCTTCATCCCTTTCCACCGAGCTGTTTCGGCCTTGAAGTGTCGGAGCCTCGGGTTGAGAACATGTTGCCACAGAAACGCGTTCTTCTTCTCGTTCAAGTTTATATTCTTGCGTACTCTCATATGAATTTTACTAATTTCCAATTAGATTAATGACCAACTGGATATTCAGAGTTAAAATGGATCAGAGATCACCACCTTTTTATACGAGCTTCTTATATATATATATATATATATATATATATATATATATATATATATATATTTTTTGACCCCGTTTTCTTAGATTCCGAAACGTGTCACATACCGCCCTAAGAAACGAGGAAAGAATATTTTGAACGCATAACGCGGATGGATTTTTGGAATGATAATTAGAATGTAAAACAAGAGAGACCATACCTTAGACCAAGGGCGACCGGAGGTCGGATGAAGAAAAGTTCTTTCTGAGTAGCAGCTGAACTGGGCGGACGTATGGAAACGGTACGCCAGGAAGTGACATTGCACGGACTTCAGATTTAGCTTTCGAGGAAACTTTTCTAGAAGACCAGAAGAGTAATTATTCTGTTATAATTGATTTAAACATAATCTTAGAAGAAAGATAATAAAATGTTAGAATTTATAATGGAAGAATTAGGAGAAATTTTGAATAGATGCGTAATTAATACTATTCATTCTCTTTCAGTTTTTTTCTCTCCACATGCTTTTCGTATATTAATACTCTCTGAAGTTGGTGCTCATATAAAAGGGTGATCTCTGGATTCATTTCCTCTGAATACCCAGTTGGTCATTAACTGTAATCGAAAATAAAGTAAAATTGATATGAGAGTATTCAAGCATAAAACTTGAACGAGAAGAAGAGGGCGATTTCTGAGAGCAACGGCTTCTCAACGAGGCCACGACGCTTCAAGGCCGAAGCAGCTCGGTGGAAAGGTGTAGAAGGAAGCAAAGTGGACTGCTCTACGCGGCCGAGAACACAGTAGGTCGTTCCAAAAAAAATGTTTTGTAGGGATAGAGTGATTCAGTTTAATAAGAAAGCTCATTCTGTATCATCACGTAGAAAGAAAAAGGAGGTAACAGATTTACCACGCAATAAGAAAGTAAAGTACATTTGTTCCGACTCTAATACGTGAACAGAATCAATCTTTTTTTCAAAAGATTTCAAGATCAAATATTGTAATATAGTGATTAAGAGTTTGTGTAAGAGTATAATTATAATATAGTAATTCTCGGGATTTTAGAGAGAGAAAGAGTTTCCTTTTGTTGTAAAAGTAATGTTAAGGGAAAAGTATTAATTTGATTTTCAATGTTGTTTCTTTCGAATTTTGTAAAGTAATATTTTAACGATTCTTTCAATTTCTAAAGTGTGTTTGTTAAACAACTGGGTTGTAGATAAATAGAAATTGATGTGTTATTAGTGTTTTTCAGTCAAGAGTAGTCTGTATTTGATTTTTCTGTGCATGATATGTATTTGTCAAGCAGCCAATATTCTTAGAATATATTCTGAATTTAGTGAAAGTGATTCCCACCCGAGTTGTTTGTAATTTTGCATCCAATCCATAAACGATCTTCAGACCCTGCCTATTTTTTATTTATTGTCCACACTGGGACGTCTATACTGGCTAGTCGACCATCTGGTGTGTGTTCCCACCCCCAAGACGTCTCAGGTCAGGTGCTGGCCTACGGCTTGTACCGCACCGACAGTGGCTCACAATTGGCCCATAAGCGGAGCCGATTATTGGATGCATTTACGACAAACTCGATTTGGGAATAACTGAGACCAAAATTTGGTGTAACTAAATTATAGTACAATTGAATCACAGTTCACAAAAATTTTGACAAGGTTGCAGTACAAGTGTGTTGAGTAAAAGTGTTTATTTAAGGAGGTTTTTTCAAAGGATATTTATTATAGAGAGTTTTATCAGTTTCAAATTGTGTCTGGTATTTCTGTGTGAAATATTTTGTGAGAGGTGTATGGTGTCTAGGAAAAGAATTGATTGATTCTAGGCGTTAATAGATTAAAAATGGCAGATAAGTATAACGTGGCTGGAATTTACCTATCGTGGAAGGAATTTCTGAGAATCAGATAGCGATAGGAAACTGAGGACAAGCACCAGGTACGATGATCGGAGGAAACGACAGGGTAGAACTAGGAATGGGAGGAGAAACTAGTGCGACGTCTGACAGAATCACAGCCAACGCCAACACGAGATCAGGATGAGGAAGAAGAGACCTCGAGAGGGCTAATTCAATGATGCAAGGTTAATAGGTCAATTTATGCAACAATTAGATGTGAAGTTAGTCATGCAGGATGAAAAACAGAGAAACCATAAAAATTAGGGTTACTGGAAACTAAACTAGAGGAGAACAAGGCTACTTTGGAAACCAAATTGGGAAAATAACTCGGCAATAAATGCATTGGAAACAAAATTCATGAATTCGACACAGAAATTAGAAGAAAATAATAGAAGTTAGAAGAAATTTAGCACAGTTTACTGAATTAGGGGAGCAGTGGAAGGTCGAATTTAAGAGCGGGGTTCAGCAAAGATGTACGGGAAACACGGAACTTAGAAAAATTCACGAGCTGGGACTTGAATTAGAAGAAAAGTGGATCAAGTAACGAAAGAATTTGAAACTAGGATCAAACACAATCGGATCTTATAACCGCCGTATCGACAGGCAGATTGAGGTAGAACAAGGAGTAGAAAAGTTCAGAATTGGTTACTGAACAAGTTCAGGTTCAAGCTAATAAATTAGATAGTGAATAAAAGCTCTTTCTGAACAGGATGGCGTTCTACAACATCAAATTAATGCATAAAAGAATGAAGTAGTAGAATTGAAAATCAATTAGAAAATTTACCATCGAGTGGAGAGTGTTCAGCCACGTATGTTTCATTGCCGTGTACTCTAATTTCAGTGCAGCGGAGATGAAATCCATGTGTATTTATGAAAGAGGTGATAATTTCTTTCTTTAAATTGTGTTCGGACAGTAAAAAACTCAATCGTTTATCAGATGTTGCAGGTAATGCAGAATCTGGGCAGATAGTTTAGGAGAGTTCCCCAAAAACTGGCGAACTAAAGAAAAATTTTATTCGAGATATTGAATAGCAAACCAAATCAATTTTAAAGTTAACGAAATGAGTACGTGGAAGAAGACGATGTCCATGCAGGAATATAACGGAGAAATTAGCTTTTCAAATTATACCTCGACGATACGGATGAAGAATTTGTCTGTTTATTAATACGTCATTTTCCTTCCTCGACCAAATTTGCTAAGAATCTCTTACCAATGTCCACTGAAAAATTAATAACAACTAGGTTGTATGATGCCACTTTCGTATAATGAAAGGTTACAGAAAGCAAGGGCAAATGCTAATGGTCCAGTAAATGGTCAAGATAGCAGGCAGCAACAACATAATGTAAGCAAACCAGAAACAGGAGAACACAAACTGAAACATTACCAAGAAAAACAAACTTATGCTAGACAAGACAGGACCTCGTCTAGGATAGAAATGAAAAATTCTATTGATAGAGGTTTCCAACCAGAAATACAGGACTGTACATCTCATGGACATGAGTCGGAAAATTAGAAAGGTTTGTTTCGACACGCCATCCACTGCAAACCGATAGAACAATCTAGTGAAGAAGGTGCGATATTATCAATCGAATAAATCTCATTTGATGATGAACTGTGCAACGATAATCTCAATGCATATCAGAAAACAGTTAACTGAAGTATTACTTAGGAATCAAAGGTGTTTTGCAAAACAAGAATCAGTAAAGATTTTCAATTCGAAATAGAATTACAGATAAAACACCATTCACGGGTTACAATATGTCATTCCCAAAAAAATAAGGAAGAGGTGGATGCTCATTGCTACCATGGTCAGATGATATCATCATGAAGTCCAAAACCTCTTATCTAAATCCGATAGTGCTCAGAAAAAAGTAATGGAAGATAGGTTGTGTTTAGATGCAAGGCGATTGAATCAAGTTACTTTACCACAGAGACAGACCGTTGCGTGTAGAGGATTTAACTAATCAATTATCGGCATCAATGGTTGAGTTCAACCGACTTACTGCATCATTGGAAATAGCGATAGCACCTGAATGTAGACAATATACAGGATTTATTCACGAGAATTTCGTATGTCTTCAAAGAATGCCATTTGGACTCAGAACAGTGCATCTGCTCTTGTACAATGTCTGACAATATCATTGGCAGAGAGATGTCCAACGATGTTTTTATCTATATTGATGACGTGCTTGTGTATTCTAAGACATTTGAAGAACACAGCTAAGCTAGATATTTGTTGAAAGTCTGATTGAAAATAATTTACAACTGAATTTGGAAAAGTATTCTGCACTAAACAAGTTAAGTTCCTGGGTTATGATGTGACAGTTAACGGAGTCAAAATGAATATGGAAAAGATGCGAGAGATAGATAAAATTCACCCCAAAACACGAAACAACTAAAAGTTTGTTAGTTGCGTCAATTATTACCAGATTTCTTCCTAATTTCGCATGCACATTGAAATATTTCTTCCGTTGCTGAAAGCACACTAGATGAAGTGGAATACAATCAGAAAAAAATTTCCAGTTTGCGACCATTTAAAGAATGAAATAAGTAGGGAAAATGATGAAACAAACAATAAAGTAACCGACAAGAATCATGTAAAAGAAAATAGAAAACAAGAGGAAGAGGAGAAGAAGAAGGGAAAATGAGGAAGAAGAAAAGGAGTAAGAGTACAAGAGGGGAAAAGAACAAGATTGCTCGACGTTCTAGAATCAAGAAAAAGAAGAGCATAATTTTAGTGAAAGATTTTACATATAAATCAAATCCATAAAATCTTTTTCCGAAAGAAGGGGTTATGTGACCTCGTTTTAGATTCGAAACGTGTCCCTACCGCCTAAGAAAACGAGGAAAAGTATTTTGAACTGCCAACGCGGATGGATATTTGGAATGATAATTAGAATGTAAACAAGAGGACCGCCAACTTAGACCAAGGCGAGACCGGAGGTCGGATGAAAGAAAAGTTCTTTCTGGAGCAGCTGAACTGGCGGACGTATGGAAACGGTACGCCAGGAAGTGACATTGCAGCGGACTTCAGATTTGCAACTTTTCGAGAAACTCTTCTAGAAACGAAGAGGTAATTATTCTGTTATAAATTGATTTAAACATAATCTTAGAAGAAGATAATAAAAATGTTATGAATTTATAATGAAGAATTAGGGAGAGAAATTTTGAATAGATGGGGTAATTAATAGCTTGCATTCATTTCTCTTTCCCGTTTTTTTTTCTCACATGCTTTTCGTATATTTAAATATCTCTTGAAGTTGGTGCTCATATAAAAGGGTGATCTCTGGATTCATTTTCACTCTGAATATCAGTTGGTCATTAACTTAATCGAAAATAAAGTAAAATTGATATAGAGTATTCAAGCATATAAAAATTGAACGAAGAAGGCGATTTCTGAGGAGCAACGGTTCTCAACCCGAGCCACGACGCTTTAAGGCCAAACAGCTCAGTGAAAGGTGTGAAGGAAGCAAAGTGGACTGCTCTACCGACCGAGAACACAGTAGGTCGTTCCAAATAAAATGTTTTGTAAGGATAGGAGTGATTCAGTTTAATAAGAAAGCTCATTCTGTATCTATCACGTAGAAAGAAAGGAGGGTAACAGATTTACACGCTTAAAGATAAGAAAGTAAAAGTACATTTGTTTGACTTCTAATACGTGAGAACAGAATCAATCTTTCTTTCAAAAGGGTTTCAAGATCAAATATTGTAATATAGTGATTAGAGTTTGTGTAAGAGTATAAATTATAATAAAGTAATTCTCTGGATTTTTGAGAGAAAGAGTTTCCTTTTTTTTGTAAAATAATGTTAGGGAAAGTATTAATTTTGATTTTCAATGTGTTTCTTTCAATTTTGTAAAGTAATATTTTAACGATTCTTTCAATTTCTGAAAGTGTGTTTGTTAAACAATTGGGTTGTAGATGAAGTAGGAAATTGTATTGTGTTATTAGTGTTTTTTTCAGTCAAAGTAGTCTGTATTTGATTTTTTCTGTGTGCATTGTATGTATTTGTCAAAGCAGCAATATTCTTAGAATATATTCTAATTTAGTGAAAAGTGATTCTCACCCAGGTTGTTTAATTTTTCATCCAATCCATAAACGATCTTACGACCCTGCCCCTATTTTATTTATTGTGTCCCCATGGACGTCTATACTGAGCTAGTCGACCATCTGGTGAATTGTGTTCCACACCCCCAAGACGTCTCAGGTCGGTGCTGGCCTTACGGCTTGTACCACACGACAGTGGCTCGCAATATATATATATATAAGGAGAAAAACTCTTGTTATCTTCCTGAAGGGTTTTCCTAAAAGTTGCAAATCTGAAGTCGACTGCATATCAATTCCTGGCGTGATTTTCAATACGTCCACCAGTTCAGCTGCTACCCTCAAAAGACTTTTTTCGTCTGACCTCCCGTCTCGCCTCAGTCTATGGTGGTAGTCTCTCTTGTTCAATTTCTAATTAGCATTCTAATATTCATCCGCGTTGGCGCGTTCAAATCTCTTCCCTCGCTCTCTTAGGTCAGATGTGACACGTTTTCGAAGTCTAAGAAAACGGACGGTCCGATACTTTACATGAACTCCTTAGACATTTTAAACATTTTTGTTTTTGTTGAAAGCTTCATTTTCGAAATTGCAAAACGTGAACATTTTAACGCCTTATTACAAAAAAATTTCGAAGAAAGAGACTTACTTCTCTGATCCTTAAAAATAGATTTTGAAATAGGATTATGTACAATGTTTGGAAAATTGGGGTGCTTTTCCCTAATTCTGCGTGAAATTACGGGCAGAATGTTGGTGCCTTTCAGCAATAGTTTTCTACTGGAGCAAGTTCCGAGACGAGTTCTCCACTACCACGATACACTCTCCATAAAACGAACTAAGTTTATTCCAGAAACCTACATTGACCGGTTACAGTTTGCTATACACGCATCGGTGGTGTTTTGGAATTTCTTTCCTAATTTTATGACACTGCCAATGAACGACCATTTATGAGTAGTTCTATTGAACTGGGAAAAGAAACACTTAATCTAATAATCTTACTGCAGAGTTATGATCTGGCAACTACAGAGCATTGATCTGTTGTTTGGTACGACGTTATCTGTACTTGAATAGAAAGTTATCTTATCAGTAGATTTCATTCTTTCACTAAGATTTTAATCTAATTATTTTCAAAGAATGTTTAAAATGTCAAAAAAAGTTCAAGCTTTCCTTTCATCAGTAAATTAATTTGATTATATTTTCTTTGGTGATTCCCAATTTCTTCTCTACTGTCTATACTGTGTAACTGATACAAATGATCCAAATATTTTGATCATACAACAAACTAAATGACTATTCAACTGTTGTGCTATTTCTTTCAATCTTACCAATAGAGTTTTATAATAAGACGGAAATAAAGCAATGGCGAACGTCTAAATGAAATGTTTTTAAATTTATTTTTAAGATCCTTTTCAACAACTGGGTCATAAGCCACCATGAGTATCAATTTAGAATTTACAAGGTTACATTTTTGTACAATTATTCCATTATACAAGTACATAAAATTCAAACAAGCAAATATTTTGTAACAAAGTGTCAAGATTTCGGTACTTACATCCTTTGAATGGATACATATTTATTTAATAACAATACATAGGCATTTGATATTAATAACATGTTTGATGTGTATACTAGATGAGATGTAGGTGAAGGTAGTCTTTATATTAAGGTGTCAAATTTTGAGGTTTTCAAAGTTGTAAGACTTTATACATCCTTCTGGGGAGAAGAAGGAGTTAAATAAAGATTCTTTTAAATTTAAAGACTGACTGGTATTAGCCTAGCTGAAGGGGACTCCAGAATATTATGGATTGCAGATACTGGAATCCACATTTAGGACAGGATAATGGGTCAGTTTTTCTTTATTGGGTGAATATGAGTTGGTCTGGTACTTTGGGCTTTGGAATCTGAGAGTTGAAGTTAGGTAGAGTAGGTTCGATGACGGATATCCTTAGGAGATGAAGTTTGGTGAAAGTAAACAGTCATTTTTTATTTCATTGTTTCGTAACCATATTTTTAAGGTATACTTTGTAATCGAAAAAAACGCCCTTCACATACTAGGCCATTGTTGAATAAGTTGCTTCTTTAGCTACTTTACAGCTTTGTGCTACAATTCAAACAAAAGGAGTGAAGGTGCCGGAGTGTACTTGGGTAAAAAATTGTTCTTTGAATCTTTAGATTATGGAATTTTTAGATGTTTTTTGACAACTGCATTTAAAGCAGTTATAGACTCTGAGTGAATCATTATAATGGAAAAGTTCACTTGTGTATTTTACTGTCATCTTACCGCAGACGACCTTCAAATGTTTCGGGTTTGTATTGTTACTTTAAAAAAATATTCTTCCCACACCGTGACCAAAACTGCCACTGTAGTCAATACAGCATCTGAAACACTCTAAGTTCTAATATTATGTTAATACTCTTTATGATTTTCCTTTATTCGTGAAGTAGTCTATCTGAATTCCACAGATAGTATGTAAAGTATCGATGAGTTCACGGATCAAGTGTAGACGATCGGACTGGTCAATGAGTTTCAAATTGCTAGTGAAACAATATGATAATTAATTTAGTTTGACGGAGTTTCCTAAAAATTCATGAAACCTCCGAAATATATATTACATTTTTAACTATTGTTAAGATATTGTAAAATATTGAATAACATGCGTAATACATTCGAAAATAACATGTCATGAAACTCTCGTGGCTGTATGCACGAGATAACCAGTCTCTACCAATCGATTTCACAACTTTGCATTTGCCGTAATCAAAGCTAAATACGTAGTTACTCGTCATACTTTGCAAAGGTCTCCCGGGAAATTTATTCATGGAAGCTCCGCTCGCTTAACTGAACTGTTCAAGCTCTTTTCCCTTCGACCGTGAAAATGATTTTAAACGTCATGGGTAGGACTCTGATAAAACTAATTTCAATTCTCTCACATAAAGTATCATGTAATGCAAGCACGTCAAACCGCGCCCGCACGAGGTACTTACCCGCCTGGAAAATCCGGCACTCCTGCGAGCACGGGCAACTTCTTTTGATTCTGCTCTTAATTCCCCTCCAAAGTCATAAACATGCACAAGCTGAAACGGTGTGAGGTGCGGAATAGTGGTATCATCCGAAAATAGGTATGCCTTATTTTTTCTACCACACAACCGAGATTTAAATTATATTTATATTATTTACTATTTATTATTTTTTCATGTTTATTTACTTCGTCAATTTTCTTCAGTCGGTTGGAATATGTTTGAATAGAAAATTCTTTCCTTGTTTTATTTTTTTGTTATGTTCAATTGAATCATTCTTATTATATTTATATACAGCAATAATGTGACATAAATTAACAAACCTCTATAATTAATAATTTACGCGTCTGGGGAACAGTTCTTTTATAAGAATTTTTTAAAGCTTCTATCCAGATCACAGTAGGTTAAAGTATATGTTGCATTCTTAAGTAAAACTATTACGAAGTCAAGATACTTCCGATACAAAATGTTTAATATTAATCTTAATTGTCAGACTTAAACCTGAATGACATTTCATTCTTTATTACTAGATAATTTCATTCCTTTAGTAGAGAAAAACTTAATTAATAGGAATTCCATTTCGTATTTCACGTCACGGGTCTTTGCTGTGGCTACATAACAGACCGCGTAGAAGGAGAAGCCGTCACACTTTTATTTCCGAATTAAAAGAACGGAGAGGAAAAGCTTTCTCTTTGCAGAGACATTCTGAACGCTGTGCACCCATCTGACTTCTAAGCTAACAATTTGCTTAAATTGAAGATAACATAGGTGACATAAGCTTCATTCCCTTTGTTAATGGCTGTTACGTGCATAATGGTCTGTCAAATACTAAAATTTTAAGCAACCGCTGTAGCAACTAGCTCTGTAAAAAATTTGAGACATAACATCCCTAAAAAAATGGGAAGAAGGTCACCAAGTATGAACGTATACATTTTTATTTGAGGAGTAGAGAAAAATTCATATAATGCTGCGCAAAAAAAAACGACAAATTTTTGACATAAGAAATCTTATTACAGCGGCCTTGTCACGAGAAAGTGAATGTCCTTCGGTCTTCGTGTCCGCCCGTCTATGAACAGCGTCTAAAACGTTTGAACGATTTTCTTCCAAATTGAAATTCCCAATCTATCTGGCTGATGTCGTGGCTCCTTTAATTTGAAATTGATATTGATATTTTAATTTTGGAGGTACTTTACATGAAGCCCCTGGAACATTTTCAACATTAAAAAAAATGGCTCCATCGTTTTTGATTAAAAATTCTTGTTAGATAGTGTGAAGTACGTCTAAGGGAATGGTGTAGGTTTCATATTCATTCAAAAACCCTGATATTTTGGAAATTGCAAGAGTTCAAAATTGTTTCGGAGTGTTTCTACAACTCAAATATTAAAAAAAGAAGATTTTTTTCTTAATAAAATCTGTTCTTTAAAGATAGATTTTGAAATTAACTCATGTATAATTTTTATAAAATTTGTGTACTTTTCGCGTAATTTTGCGTCAAAATACGGGCGAAAAAGTACGTGCTGTTTTAGGACCTCTTCTTTCTTCATCGCATACACTTGGCATCTAAGTATGCCATTCTTCTCAATTACCTGTTTAATTAGAGTTATTTACATTTTATGTAAAACCACCTTTTCCGTTTCTATTCAGTCAGCAATTTAAAATTAACGCGTTTGTGATGGTGTGCATATTGACAAACGAGTGACGTTGTTTTATTCGGAACACAGCTACAACAATAAAACGAAGCAGTAGGCTATTACGAGAATTTATTCGATTCCACGCGCCAGATGGCTTACATTCGTTTCCCCGGTTGACAGATCTAGTACTTTGCGAACGTTGTTTGTGCTACACCAAACGAAACGAAACACTGTAGCTTTAACACGAATTTTCCATTTGCAGCTGTGATGAGTGTTACTATTGATTTGCAGACAAAACTTATGTTATGTTCGCACTCACGAAGTTTGTTTCTGCAACGTACGTCGAGACATGTTGGATTTATCAACAAAAGTGTTAAATGTATTGTTATGATTGAGCATACATGAAGTGTTTAGAACAGTGGGCTATCAACCCTATAAGGTCATCATGAGATAATGTGTCACAGAGTGTCATCTTCTGACAGGCTGAAGAAGACAAATGCTGCCAAATGCTGACAAACGTACCGCGGATCGTGCGCAATCTTTTCTTTCTACATCCACATCCTCTCCTCTCCCGTTAAACTCATTCATACACTTTAGTGTACTATTAATGCCCGGACTTTTAGGTGCTAAAAACTGAAAAATATGTGGTTACAAATTGGAAAATATATGCTAAAAAGACAAAAATATTTATATATTGCGTATATGAAACCCAAAACTAATATCGAGATAAGTCTCGAAGTAAAACGTAACGACGGCCTCTTCATCACTCTGCCCTTTCTGCCTGTCTGTCTGAGAACATTTGGAGCAGTTCTTGTTATCAATATATATTATCGCTCAGAGTGTCATTGCCTGAATAGACAATAGTGTTAGAATTATCCTCAAAGGTCTTCACAGGTCGTGAACCAGACTCACTTTACTCAATCAGGAAAGTCCCCCATAACATGTGACATGTGTCTTGTATACTAAATCAAACACAAGATACAAAGTTTGAAAACACAATATTATCTTTATACAATGTACCATATAATAGAGCCTTTTCACTACGCCAGAAGTCACAATTGCCAGTAGAAAAAAATCAAGCTAGGTCGTCGTACAAAATACAAAATCCCAAGTCCACATGAATGGCCAAGTTTTAGTACGTTTTAACACACACACACACACAAACATACACACATATTCGACAGACCATTAAAATAGTTCAAATAAATCTGAACCACTGTGACGTTGCTCAGAATATTCTATCCCAATCTGTGAGGGACTGGGAGACAGATATCGCAATTCGGTGTGAACAATATAGAAACCACGACGATTCAACGTGGGTATCCGACCAATGCAACAAAGCAGCAATTTGGGCATGGAGGAATCGTCCATTCTAACAAGTAATGACTCGAGCCGAAGTTGGATTCGTCTGGGCCAAAATTCGAGGAGGTCAGGCCGTCCTAGAATCATTCTCTCTTGAACGTAGTACTCGTTAACACCGGAGATACACACACTTTCCGCAGATGTTGTTTAGGATCTGTAGTGGATATAACGTTTATGACAGACAGCTTGTTGAGAATGGGAGTATCCTGGAAAGTCAGTGAACACTACCCACACAGCGACCATGAAGCTATTGTATACGACATTTATCCTGCATCTCATGTTGGACCGGGATGTAAGGTGAGGGGATGGAAGGCCAAAGCGCTTGACGAGGAAGTATTCCGCCTTTGTTTGGAGAACTTTGTACAATCAAGGATGGCAGAGACAAAAGGGTAACCAAATTATGAACTGGATAACCAGAGTTTGTGATGCAGTTATGCCCAGAAGAGGAATCAACCATCGACGATTACCAGTTTACTGGTGGAATGACAACTCAGCATCGCTGTCACTGCCTTCGGGCCGCGAGACTGTTTCAGCGAGCTCGTGGTAAAGATAACATTGTTCAATTGCAAGAACAATATAAATTGGTCAGAAACAAGTTGAAGACACCAATACGGGAAAGTAAACATCTTTGCTCTAAAATACTGTGCGATGAAGTTGATTAAGATGTATGGGGTAGTCCATACAAGACGGTTATGGGTACGTTTATAAAGTCGCATACTCAGTCTCCAACCTTCCCTTATATTCTTCGGAGAATTGTGCTTTCCCAAAGTTCGTTCAACAATCGATGCTGTTATCGGTCGCTGCATCGGTCGGTTATCTGCGCTGAGTGATGACATGTGCTGACGCTGACGCATGATGGCATGTGCGTTCCGCACTGTCTCCAATGAAGTAGTTTTCGTCATAGCCGGGATGATTCCGACTGATATAATGGCCCGTGAATGGCAGAGATTTTACGACAAAAGACACGGGAAGCAGAACTGCTTGGATCAGCTGGCAGAGTGGCAACAGCAATGAGACACGTCCTCCAATGAAAAATAGACATACCGATTGGTTCCTATAGTTGAATTGTGGATCAGTCAAAAGCACGGCGGGGTAAATTATTTCCTGACGCAGCTTCTAACAGGACATTTTTGCTTCAGAGTCTACCCTCACAGGTTCAAACTAGGTGAAACTCCTCATTGTTCTGTGTGTGAACCAAATGTCAAGGACGCCGAACACGTGTTTTTTCAGTGCCCACGTTTTGCACCTCAACGATTAGCCACAGCCCAGCTACGTGGTAGAGGTCAGCTGACTCCAGAAAACGTAGTTTCATGTATGCTTTTTTCTGACAGCAATTTTCTGGGTGGTGTGCAATTTTGCACAAGATGTATTGATGGAATTGAGACGCCTAGAGAAAGGTAGGAATGACATCTCATGATTCCTCACGTGACTAAATTCATATGATGAGGTCACTATTCCACTCTCCGCGAAGTAATGCCTTTAGGCGGTTACGCGGAGAGAATGAAGGAGAAGGGAGGTTCGGTTTTAGTGAGTCAAAATCTTACACGCTGGGTAGTACGGGATACCCAGTGTCTTTTGAAGATTTTCACTTACCCTCGTAGACAGACAGAGACAGACAGAGACAGACAGAGACAGACAGAGACAGACAGAGACAGACAGAGACAGACAGAGACAGACAGAGACAGACAGAGACAGACAGAGACAGACAGAGACAGACAGAACAGACAGACACAGACAGACACAGACAGACACAGACAGACACAGACAGACACAGACAGCACAGACAGACAGACACTGACAGACACAGACAGACAGACAGACAGACACACACACACACACACACACACACACACACACACATATATATATATATATATATATATATATATATATATATATATATCCGTGGGATACCAGCGTATTTTCTGAAGTTTTCTAATGTATTAAACTTCAAAATACTCAAAATATTCATTTATTCACATACAATTTATCGAATTTTTAATGATCGAGAGTAAGAGGGGGAAAAATATGTATTCACCTAAAAGTCCGAGCAAGATGCGCTACACTAGCACACATAACGGGATACCAGTCGCAAGCTTGTACCGGCCGGGGCAGTGCTCCGGTCGGGGAGATACCAAGTGGGGGACAACTCCGGCAACTCAACACGTAGGACCGGTGGAGATGTCTCAGGGAATCAACTGATGCCACTGCAGCCCCTCTGACCCAGAGGTCCTAGGTTCGAGTCCCGACGGTGGCAGGATTTTCCACACTAGCTTGTTTGTTAGCTAAGTCGAATTTACTCGCTGTCTGGAGGAGAATTCTATTCATCGGCCGGCTGGTCTGATCGGTAGTTTCCCGTGGATTCTCCGATCAACACCAGGCAAATGCCGAAGCAGAACCGTATCAATGGGCCCGGATCACGCGCAATATTTCCTTCTTTTTTCTTGTCCTACCCTCAGTCCTTACACACACACACACACACACACACACACACACACACACACACACACACTTACATTAACGTGCGCTTCACTACAACATATTCCGGGAGACCTGTCGGGAACTTGTCCGGACTTGTCCCGGCTGGGGCGGTGCCTCGCTGGTGGGAGATACCTGGGTGAAGGAAAACTCCGTTAGCCGATGGTAGGTCGGCGCCAGATCTTGCCATTTAGCAAGGGAAGATGACCGTCACGTCCCCATCAAAACTCGCACTACACTTACGGGATTAACGACCATAGTAGTTGACGCGCCCGGAATCATTACCACTCAATCAGTTGGCACGGTACAATAAAGCCAGGACAACGCCACATCCAGGTATATAATATGCACTACACTTACGGGAACAAGGACCACAGTAGTTGTCGTGCCCAAGAAAATAATCAATTAACTAGTGGGAACCCGTTAAAATTTGACGGTGAGATCTGAGATAAATGTAAAATACTGTGCCCAGACCGATGTTCACTAAGAAAATTCTTAAATACGAAGGAGAAAGAGCAACCCTTTTTAATACAATGCTGATATTGGCATCTCTGTATTTATTCACTTTAATGGGCAGGATGATTAGATATTATGCGGTCCAAAATCAATTATATTTGATAAATTAACAGATATACATTAAAATGTAACTGCAATTCGTCTAATGTTCCCTTCAAAAAAAAAAATTTTAAACATATTATCATTTTAGAAAATTTCAAACATTAATTTACTTCACAGTCTCAGTATTTTCTATTTTTACGATTTAAAATATGTAACATTAATTATGTATCCGCACATTTTTATGCAGCTAACAAAACTAATAACACACTCGGTAATAGTATTCAAATGTAAATGAACACACCTTTCATGTACGAGTATAATTACTACGTATGATTAAAAATGGATAATGCTGCAGGTTACGCGTATAAAAATAGTACAGAAATAACAAAACGAAATTCCTGTCTTAAAAGGCTATACAATGAACCCATTCTTTCAAATATGATGTCATTAACGCAACTTGCCACGGGATTAAATGTGACGACCATGAATTTGGTGGATTTACAATTTTGATCCATGATGTAAAGGATTTTACGCAGCTACCGTGGTATTCACGAGTATCCTCCATTGCGCTGTTGAGACTCGTGATATCGATCAGTTTACATACAACTGGGCAAGTGAATGTCTTGAGTCAGTCACGCTTAGTTCCTTATCAGAGGACTACATCCAGATAACACACTCGTGACCTTTAGACCGTTTTTATCCCTACTCACACAGCTGTCTGACACTTCTGCCGTCTTGTCTGATAACCATATACACAACTTATCGGGAGAGGGAAATACTTGAAGTTCAAAGGGTGAAATAATTTTCGCCTCTTCAATATTTTTACTCTTGATAAATCCGGATACTATTACAACAACCATCTAATATTATAAAGGGGATTACTTCCGCTGCTATTATTATTATTATTATTATTATTATTATTATTATTATTATTATTATTATTATTATTATTATTATTGTTATTTCTACCGTTGCGCTGCTATGCTCATAAATTCTCTTAATTTATTAAATTTTCTTTCAATTTAATCATGGGTACGATGTACAACATTTTACTCCTTACCTGTTGCATGTGTACGTGTAATTCTACAGAGAATCAGGATTCCAGGAAGTTCTATTGATTGAAACCAGTTATTACATTTATGACAGCAATATAAATTATCAGCCTTCCTCAACAATAAAAATTAACACTTATTCTTATATACATATAAAAATTCTATTGATCTTATGAAAATTACTTTTTTATAAAGAACTTTAAAATACCGTACGGGTTTCAATATAGTTCGTAAGATTACTACAATATCTTGTTAAATGACTTCTCGGCCGACCAGCAAAATGTTGTCCTTGGAATCCTTGGTATTCCTATTCTCGCGTTCTTGCTACTCATTAAAGTAAATCAAAAATATGTCGGAATGTCCTAAACAATTTGGTATTAGTATAATTTAATATTCCCATAAAATCAATACACGGTTGCGACTTTCCCTATCTGTGCTTCGAATGAAACACCCACACGCTTCACGAAACAACCAAACACCCACTATCTTCAACGACTTATCGAAAAATCCTTCCCTCAACGGAGCTTTCCTAATACATATTACCAGGAAACACAGAATGTATTTCAATTAAAACATCCATCTACTACATTAATAAAATCTACTATTACAATTTAATACTATTTTAGCAATACCAAGCTCTCAAACTAATCATAAATTCCCGCCTCACTATCATTCAAATAATCCCCCAACCTATGCTGAAAATCCTTTCGCACCTCAGCAACCGCTTATGTGTGCACGCTTCAGTATCTTTTTAGAGAGTGGGACCTAGCGTCCTTTTGCGAGATCACGGCTTTCAATGCCCTCGCCACACCTTTTAAATATCATGTGTTCTGGGCCGTGTCCATTTGCACTGCGCTATGCCACCAAGCATGGAATATTACACTTTGTTAATAGGTTGCCCTAACAACGCATATTCTTTGACTTATGCTTAACAATGCCATAATTGCTAACGCTGGATGCCGATTTTATCATTCAAACTAAACCCGGAGTTCTTGGCTTATCAGCGCGATACATGGTTTTATACGAATGCATATTATGTAGCAACATTAAATATGTATGCCTTCCGTGGGATTCGAACCCACATTCCTGACGCTAAGCCTTCTTCAGCGGAAAAGCTTGATGTTTCTGCGTCACACAAGATGATGGAATTTTTATATTTTATTAACTTTATTTATTTAACGTCCAAAGCAGTTCCAACTCGGGTGTGACGTTTTATGTAAATGTTTGTATTATGTGTTTGTTTTGAGTTCTGAGATCTCTACCCTAACTCATAACCTTGAATTTTAAACGCAGTTGTGAATCAAGGTAAAACGAGCATTCTTGACAAGAATTGATAAAAAACTATACTCACCAGTGTAATAAAGGCCACTTGCAAAGGCAAATAAACTATTGATTTGAGCTATTATTCCTCACCGTGCCCTTTGTAAAGGAATAAACTTTATGCGCAACAACGTGGAGAACGAGCGTGCGAATAACTACTTTTCTCAATGAGCTCAAGAAAACCTTTTCAAGTAGGGACGATACATCCATGTCCACAAACAATAGAAGGGGCCTTATCAGCATTTGCTCAAAGGATAAGAGAAACTGGAGGAAATACCTAATCCAGGAAGAAGTCATTGACCCCAAAGCATAGGAAAAATTCTTGTTTAATATTGTTACATTTAAACACTTCTGTAGTAAACAGCTCTACGTCATAGGTGCTAGTCCTACAACATATGGTGAGTTGAGTATGAACACCGTACAGCCCCAATTTCGACGTCGCTTTTTATCTAAAAATGTGAAGTAATTCTCAACTGTACTTTACGTTTACAGTTTTAATAATTTTACACAGAATTAACTTTACAAAACGAAAAACAATTCGAAAAGTAAGTACTCTACAAAGCTAAGTGGTCTATGGAAAGGACAAATACACCGAACCCCTTTCAAAATTTGCACTTCCTTTTCGGAAGGTTCTTGTATGTAGTGCTCATACAGAGGAACTTTCTCGTATTTACGTTAGACATTATATTGATTCTACAACCTTGAGAACATTAAATGCGTATTTAGTTCAAAATACCTTTGAAATTTCTATTGCCCATTTTCCTATGCTCAAAATTATACTTTTTATCTACAGACCTTCAAGAAAGGGAGCATTATATTAGATCATGTTTTAGAGGTAACTCCAAAGTCAGTTATCGCACTTTTGAATCCATTGTTGTATGCGGAGATTTTGTCATTGATTTGCTTGTCAAATCTTGTGAGAAAGAGCAGTTTCTCGATACATTTAATTCTTTTAGTTTCGATGTCACAGTAAGACCTGTATTACACAATTGCACACAGTAGCGTTGACGTTGGTGTGTCGTGCGATAAGTAACGTGCGTCATAGATTAATACTGTACCTCATGCGAAATGGCCAAAGCGCTTACACTTTCAACGTTACTTTGGATCACTCAACGCAACGCACATGTGCAAGGGCCCTAAATGTACCTGCAAGGACCACACTTAGTTCAAATTAGGCAATTCATGTAATGATCATTAAGAGATCCACTACTAAGTTATGAAATTGGAACGTCAAATAGAAAACAGTGACAACCATTCACAAAATCACAAAATTACAGAAACGCGAACACCAACACATCAAATAATACAGTGCGACCATTTTATAAACGTGCCGGTCGTTTGGGAATTTTGCCTCGGCAAACGAGGCCTCGGATGCCGGAGAAATGGAGACGTGGCCGGTAGAACTGCCGAAGAGGGAAGGTGGCTTTTCGCTACCGGAGAGTTTAAATCAGGCAGATCAAGGTCGCGGGCAAGGTAACGCGCTTACTAGAGCTCGGGGGCACAGTGTTCAGAGAAATTGGACTAGATTTAAAAGTAAGGGTTCTACAAACTGCCTCGGAGTAGAGGTAAGACACTGGATAACTGGCTCATGACAGTCTTTCGGAGACGTTACTTAGTTTTGGCACAAATTTAGTTATATTCACTCCCATTATTTTTAAAAGCAAAGAAATGATCCATTCAAATAAAATACTCCATCAGTCGGATTTCAAATTCTCAATTGAAAGTAAAATTTTAAAAAATTGAAGAAAAATATCTTGATTTGGTAATCCTATCCTAGAGTGATGTAAAAGCATGAACTTTCTATGTTCAGGTTAGGAGGTTTAACAGCCAAATATTCTTGTCTGTTGAATGCGCCGTCCGTTCAAAAGCGAGAATTGTTAACTTAGAGAAACATGTTAATTTATTTCACATCATTGCTAAATACAATAAATAACTGGATGATTTAATAACACAACACAAAAAAAACACAAAAATTATTTCCATTCAAACATATTCCTGTCACACAGCAAAGATGTTTATGTAAGAGAAAATTTAGTAAGAAAATAAACACGAAATAGTAATAAGTAGTGAAGAATTAAAATATGATACAATTCTCCCTTATTTGATAGAACAAATCTGACAAACATATTTTCGACTTGCTCATATACACGCCTTTCCAGTTTTTAAGGGGAAATGAGTGCGGAGTCCGGAGAAGCCGCCCGTGCTCGTACGAGGGTCGGGCCCTCCAGGCGCGCAAGTAATTCGTGCGGGCGCGATTTAACATACTTGGTTTAAATTGTACTCACGTCATAGTAGACACTGTAACCACTCACCAGTGGATCTGATGCATTCGTGACCTCTACACAAGTTCTGATCCACTCGGTAAAGAATGCTCTGGGGTATTTCAGAGATCTGTTCCTGTATATTGTGTCGCACTTCGTAATTCGTGCTGGCGCGATTTAACATACTTGGTTTAAATTGTACTCACGTCATAGTAGACACTGGAACCACTCACCAGTGGATCTGATGCATTCGTGACCTCTACACAAGTTCTGATCCACTCGGTAAAGAATGTTCTGGGGTATTTCAGAGATCTGTTCCTGTATATTGTGTCGCACTTCGTAATTCGTGCGGGCGCGATTTAACATACTTGGTTTAAATTGTACTCACGTCATAGTAGACACTGGAACCACTCACCAGTGGATCTGATGCATTCGTGACCTCTACACAAGTTCTGATCCACTCGGTAAAGAATGCTCTGGGGTATTTCAGAGATCTGTTCCTGTATATTGTGTCGCACTTCTTCCGTGTGGGGATTTGTCGCGTATAAGCAATCTTTAAGGAATCTCCAAAGAAGGAGATGGCACGGAGTTATTTATTTATTTATTTATTTACGTAAAAAACAGGTAAAAACTGCGTATGACGTGCTATAGGGAAAAGTGAATTGTGTGCACATTTTCAAAACTCTGTGATAAAATCTATTTTCAAGGATAAATAAGCAATAAATTTTGAATTTTGAAAGGGAGAAAAAAACAAACAAAAAACTCCCATGTAATAAAATCTATTTTCAAGATAAATAAGCAATAAATTTTGAATTTTGAAAGGGAGAAAAAAAAACAAAAACTCCCATGTAATAAAATCTATTTCAAGATAAATAAGCAATAAATTTTGAATTTTGAAAGGGGGAAAAAACAACAAAAAAACTCCCATGTAATAAAATCTATTTTCAAGGATAAATAAGCAATAAATTTTGAATTTTGAAAGGGAGAAAAAAACAAAACAAAAAAACTCCCATGTAATAAAATCTATTTTCAAGGATAAATAAGCAATAAATTTTGGCTCTTATTACATCCTGCCGCGACAACATGGAAACGATAATTTGAATAATTGTATTTGCAACTGAATTCTAGAAGACGTGCAGAGAAAATGAAGTTACATTTATGTCCAGAAGCAAAACAAGGGGCCATCTCAGCATTTGCTCAATGGATCAGGAAACGGGACGAAAACCTGATCGAGATGTTGGATCAGGACAGCGTCCAGGCCACAAACCACGTGTGATACTTCTGTCTCCATCGACGGCATGTAAACCCTTAAGGACACTGAAGTAGTGTGAGCGGTTGCGGAGTCCTGTTGAAAATGTCCATAACTAGGCTCTTCATTTGTCAACATTTGGAATAAAGGCTTCAGGATACGATACACATAACAGTATTTTATTTTATTTTTTTACTCGTATTTCTTTTGCGTCAAAAAACAATTGAAACTGCGTATGACGATACAGTTTGATACATTTGCCGTATGTGTCATACACAAACACTTTCAGTTTGAGAATGAACTTCGAGTGAGCCATTACAAACCGACAATTCACCAAGACAGAAAAGCACGTCTTTTACGCGGCGAAACCTTGAAACCTTCCGTCCGTAAACCTTCCCAGGGGAGTTCAGTGCACTTTTCCCCGGAGAGTGACGGCCTGTCGGCCGAGTATAATTTTTTACAATCATGGCATACTAATAAAATAGTCGGTCTGTAGTATATGTATGAGTAGATTGTGTAAAAATAAAAAATAAAATATTTGAAACACATTAAATTATGCACATTAAGATTGCAGTCCTACACCAGACGGCGGGGAAGTGTTACGGCGGACTGTAGAATACTTTTCTTGCTTATTTTTTTACGTAGGGAGTGACTGTTTCGTCATGTAGAGCTTTTGACTCCTTTTAACGTTGGTAGTTTCGTCATCCAACTAATATCGGATTTCACAAAACAATTCGAAACTGTCTTATGGCGTACCATTCGTTGAAACTCTGCTGTTATCATCCAGACAAGCCACATCGTATCATATTACCATACCATGTAATAATACAGGCAGGTCATCCACTTAGGCCTGTCCATAAACATTTTGTAATCATATTTTAGTACCTGTCGGTGTGGAGAAAAGTTGTATATTCGAAGAAACATAGATAATCTTAAACTTTTGTCATCGCGGAAAGGACAGTAAGTATAGAAAATCCTGTGGTACATGTCAATATTGCAACACCTCAAAAACCGAAAATGTTTCTTTGAAGTGCTGTTCTGTTATATCAAAGCAGCCAAGCAGTAACAAAAAGTCACAAAGAGAGAAACAAAATCCTTAAGATAATGATTTTGTGAAGTATTAAATAGTCCGCCATCAGTAACGAAGAAGCGAAACAAATGAGTTGTTAAAGATGGGGTATGACCACACCTATTCCTAGAAATGATATTTATATGATTCTCTTTTATAATTTTCTTTATCTTAATTGGCTTTTGCTAATAAGAAAATAACAAAAAATACAGAGTAAATTATTTCCTGTTTGAGTAAACAGAGTAAATTATTTCCTGTTTGTCAAACTAATACTTAGTTGTAATTATTAATAACTATAATAATAATGATTTTCAGAAAACGTTTCTAATATATTTCTAAATCCTTGTACCATTAGTAGTAAAACAATGAGTATGAAATAACGGGCGTCGCCTTTGTCAACATTAATTAAGAGACCCGACTTTCGACGGCTTTGCCGTCATCATCAGTCTCGTTATATGTGGCAAAAATCGAAAGACACGGCCTTTCGTCACATATAGCCAGACTGATGATGACTGCAAAGCCGGCGAAAGCCGTCTCTCCGAATCAATGAATAGTGACAAAGATCACATCAATTATTTCATCCTTGAATATGTCAACAACAACTCATCATCATTCATACTAATAAGTGTTTTTTTTTTCATAATTTTAAATGTACCCGTGCGAGAACTCTCGCATCTTAAATCCCACATTCTTGCCAATTTTTCCATTTCCATATTAAGCTTCTAATATATCTTCTTCAAGACCCTGTGTTCCTCCGTCACTTATTCTCTACGTCTACTTGTAATTGATAACAATACAATACACACTTGTCAATACAAACAATTCTTATATAACGTTATTCCCTAGCAGAGAGGATCACGCATTGAATTCAGTCGCTCAGAATATCAAGTAATTTGTTTAATTTCACATATAGTTGCAGATTCTAAACGTTCTGAACAGGTGGGGTACACGTTTTCATTTGAGGCCGTTGATCTCAATATTTTAGTTTTTAATGCCCTAGAAAACTTTGTTTAGGAGTTATTTAACGATATAGATTCAAATATCCGGCCGTGTGTTGCAGGTTGTACTTATCATGAATATTCATATGCGTTTTTTAAATAAACTCTTCATAATTTTACTGTCAAATGTCAAGGTGTTCGTAAGAGCCGTTCGTCTCTATGAAATTCTCTTTCTTGCGAGACCTCATTAATAAAGATTGGCTGCGTATGAGAGCCGCAAAATGTAAATACACTGCTGAAATAATATAGGAGACGATTCGGGAGGCATCTGTGACCTCTCCATTGTAGTCCTGCGGGTACCGAAATGCCATTGGTATGCGTTCTAGCTGGACTGCAGGGGAATCGTTTTTCGTCAGGTGGCAATTAGGAGCGGAGTTTCAGCCTTGCTTCCGGGGCACGGAAGGGAGTCAACCCTCCAAGATCCTCTGTCAACACCGCGTTCAACACAACAGATTGCGCAGCGCGCTTCCCCAAGTATTTATTCGCCTTTTATTACTTCCTCCAACCGGCGCACAGCAGAGATTAGGGCATCGCTCCACGAACAACGTCGGGCAGGATATGAGAAATCTTGCAACTCCGTGATTGCAAGTTCGTTTTGAGAACACTGTAGAAGGTTTCAAGCTCAACGGTCCCGGTATTATTATGAACGTCACCATTTTATTCTTCATCATCGTCTTCTTTACAACTACGACTTCTCCTTCCCATAATTATCCCTTTTTTTCCTTTCTTTTCTTTCCTCCTTCTCATATTCCCCCTTCTTTCTTCCTCTCTTTATTACTTCCTTTAGTTTCAGTACTCTTTTCTAGTATGGCATCAACGATGAAGTAAAACAAAAACACTTTTAATGGAACGTCTTTTAAAACAATATAGAAACCACATATATTTGAACTTGATTTCAAAAAAAAAAAATTCATAAAAGTTCACATTATTTTTTAAACATGCGATGTGTGATTCCATTCAAAAATTACCTCTTCTCCAATAAACGGAGCCTTGTCTTGAGTCAAACGCAAAGGAAGCCCTACTCACCAGAGTAATGGTAGTGCTTTGCCATCCTAACACCAGATTCACGTGTTCAATTTTCGAAGAGAGTTAAATCTCAGTGAGCTGTCTCGCGTGTGGCTTGTGTCATAATCCTATCATGTGCCCCGCATATACTTTCGGCAATAACTCTCTCAATTGTTATTAACTGAGGCCAATGAGAGACGGCTATTGGCCACAGCCAATCATTCTAAGCTAAAAATAAATGATACGTAAAAGAGCTTTTATACTCGTATATCCAAAATATTAAATTCCTTTATTCAAAATTAGACGACATACGATGATAGTTACTGGTAGCGGTAGCTTAGTACATCAACTGATGTCACTGCAGCGCCTCTGACCGCGAGGTCCTAGGATTGAGTCCTGACGGCGGCAGGATTTTAGACACTAGTTTTTCAGCTAGGTCAAATTCAATCGCTGTCTGGAGGAGAATTCTAGCGACCAGCTGCTCTGATCGGTAGTTTTCCGTGGTTTCTCCGATCAACACCAGGCGAATGCCGGACCAGTACCCTACCAGACGGGCCACGGACCGCGCGCGTTCTGTCCTTCCTCTTCCTTGTCCTATCCTCTCCCCTTACACACACACACACACACACACACATTTACACTAACATGCACTACACTACCACATATTCTGGGAGGCCGGTCGGGAGCTTAGAGCTTGTCCCGACTGGGGCGGTGCACCGCTGGTCCTGGTTAGGGGAAAACCTCATTAGCCGACGGTAGGTCGGTGCCGGATCCCGCCATCCGGCGGGGGAAGATCACCGCCAACCCCGGCAAAACATTCACTACACTAACGGGACTAATGACCAAAGCAGTTGACGTTCCCGGAAACACGAAAATATCAATCAGTCAAACGATAATAGTTCCTTTCTCATACATTACCTCCTCAATATTTCGGTGTCCCGGTTGAAAATCTTAAACTGCCTCAGCGGTTTAATCCGCTACGGTTGGTTGGCTGGTTGGTTCATAAATGATGGCGAGCGCGTCCACTAACTAAGATCATTAATCCGGTACTTTTAGTGCATGCTTTTCAGTGTGAGATGGCGGTGATGTTCTCCCGCGGAATGGTAATATCCGGCGCCGACCTACCGTCGGCAGGTCTGGGATTTCCCTAACTAGGTATCTCCCACCATCGGACAAGCTGTAAGCTCACGAGTCTTTCGGAATGTGTGGTAATGCAATGCATGTAAGGGTATGTGTATGTAAGGGGAGAGGAAATGACAAGGAATGGGAAGGAAAGATGGCGTGCGGTCTGTGGCCCGTTTTTTGAGGTATTGCTCCGACATTCACATGGAATTGATCGAAAAAAAACCGCAAAACTACCGATCAGATCAGCCGGCCACTAGAACCCTCCACCAGGCAGCGACAGAACTCAAGCTATTGCAGCTATCTGGCCAGTGTCGGCAACACCGTGGCGTAGGCGGCAACGTTGACCGAAAAGTCCTATTGTTCCAGAACCAACTGTAGCAGATTGCCCTGATAGTGATATTGCTAACCAGCTGATGGGACTATAAATCGAAACAATTCATTCAGACGTTTCGCTAACTAGTCATCAACCCGTGAAAAACCGTCCAGGAGAATTTTGCGCCCATTGTCCCTCCGCCACCGAATGAATGATTAATTATATCGTGTTTCCGGGCGGGTCAATTGCTGTGGTCATTAGTCCCGTGAGTGTAGTACATTTTTCTTCGGAAGGTGGCGGTAATCTTTCCCGATGGATAGCGAGATGCAGCGCCTGTACACGTCGGTTTGAATATTTTGCCCTAACCAGGTGTATGCCACCAGGGAAGCACCGTCCATGCGGGGACAAGCTCTAAGCTGATCTACCGACATGTGTCGTAGTGTAGTGCGTGTATGTGAAGGTGTGTGTTGGGGTGATCCTAGAATGTTCGATATAGCTATGGAACTAAGTGTCTTATGTCTTTCCATCGTCGGAACTCGCACGTCGAGTATTCCCTGACAGAGGTACTCCAGAGTCATTTGACCATGTGTGGCTCAGTGTATCAACTGATGTCACTGCAGTGCTTCTGACCTGGGGATCGTAGGTTCGAGTCCCAACGGTGGCAGGATTTTCGACACTAGCTTTTCAGCTAGGTCGAATGTAGTCGCTGTATGGTGGGGAATTCTAGCAGCCGGCTGCTCTGATTGGTAGTTTTCTGTGGTTTCTCTGATTAACACCAGGCGAATACCGAAGCAGAACTAAGCAGATCTTTCGTACCTCGTCCTTGTCTTATCCTCACCCCTTACACACCCTCATTAACATGCACTACACTACCACACATGCCGGGAGACGGATCACGGACTTCGAACTTGTGCCGGCTGGGGCAGTGCCTCGCTGGAGATACCTGGCCGGGGAAAATCCTACTAGTCGACGGTCGAAACCCCAATGAGGTAAGATCAGCGCCACGTTCCGATGAAAAAACAGGCAGTACCCTTATGGGACTAATGACCTCAGTAGAGGAAACTGCCGAAATCAGTAACAATCAATCATCAATCCAGTGTCATTGGTGTTCTGGGCCACCCAGGTGGGTATCATCGCTCAAGATTCCACATCTGTGCTGCAGGTAGAGGCAAAAATTCTGAGATAAATAATGTGACTGAACCCAGCTCGTTAACACTCCGTCATTTGTCATGTTGGATAGAGTCAAACATACGTTTCTTTGCTATTTAAGAAAGGAATTTTAGCCTTCCACGTATGAAAACACTGCCTCTATTCCTCTAACGGTATATTAAAAGGGTGTCGATAAACGTCTTATCTCTGTTATGCATTTTGTCGACATACCCTGAAGTAAAATCGTTGTCGCTATTTGATAGAATCCAACATACGAATACAGGCATACGGAGCGGTATTTTTGCTTACTTTCTGTGTAATATGAGAGTGTTTAATATTTCAAATGTTGTGTTTGTGTGTTTCTCTTCGAAAACAATAATGCAGGCGTTGAACGTAGTTCCACGTGCTACGAATGGCCGTGCGAGTGACTGAAATATAATAAAATCTTCAATATGGTATGTAATTAATTATTCACGTTTCTTTCCATGGTGTATTCAATTATTATAATAGCACAGATAAATACGAGAAATGTATTAATAATGTCAATAAAGAAAATAAACTTCACAATGGGTGTGTTGGACGGAGACCACGTGCGAGTACTCTTGATACGAATGGCCGCACCAGCGACGGAATGTTAAGCAATATCAAAATTGACGCCTACCATGAGAGTTATATTAACTGATATATTAACGAGGTGTATGGCTAGATCGAATTAAACCTCTGCCTGCAGAAACATTCTGGTGGCCAGCATGATCGGTAGTTTTCCGTGGTTTGTTCAATATCAAGAAAATGTCAGAGCAGTATTCTAACAAACGGGCCACGGACCGCGCGCGATCTTTCTTCATTGTTCTAGCCACACGCACAGTAACCTTACATGTTATTCACTAGCACACATGTCGGGAGTCAGTCGAACGCTCAGAACTTGTCCCTACTGGGACGGTGCCCCGATTGGGAAGTCAACTTAATAGATAAAATCACGCAAGCGGCGCAGGTCAGCGTCGGATCTCATATTCCAGAGAATGAAAGTTTCATCCAAATACCGGTTGGTTGGTTGGTTGTTAGTGATTTCTGGCATGTCAACTTACTGAGGTAATTAGTTTCGTATGTGTAGTGCATGATGTTCATCTGGAGATGGCGGTGATCTTCTCCGCTGGATGGTGAGAGGGTTTCCCCCTAAGCAGGACTCTCCCACCAGCGGGGCAGAAGCTCTAAGCTTCCGACCGGTCTCCCGGAATATGTAGTAGGGTAGTGCATGTGTAAGGGGAGAGGATAGGACAAGGAAGGGGAAGGACAGATCGCGCGCGGTCCGTGGCCCGTTTGTTAGGGTACTGCTCCGGCATTCACCTAGTATTCATCGGAGAAACCACGAAAAACTACCTATCAGAGCAGCCGGCCGCTAGAATTATTCTCCAGACAGCCACTGAATGCGACCTACCTAACAAGATCGAGTCGAAAATTTTGTCATGGTCGGGACTCGAAACTGATTTTCCGGTCAGAGGTACTGCAGTGACATCAGTTGATGTACCGAGCCACCCGGTACAAATACTGAAGGATAACTCGTACTTAATTACGATCGGAGTAGTTGATGCACTCAAAATCAATAATTATCCTCTCGAAGTCTCAATAGTCGCTCAATTTGCATAGCTGACATGTATACTGTCGAATTTGCAGCTCTTATTTAGATTTGGAGATGCCACCAAATCGGTAAATTAATTTAAGTTTTCAAGAACAAGTTTCGCCGTCTGAGCCAGTCTGAGAACTGTCTTCGAAACTGACTTAATCAAGAAGTAAGTGACAAGAACAGCGTTCTCAACTTAAAAGAGGGCTCAATAAACGACTATCGGAAAACCTCGATTTGCTGCGGAACGAGAAAACTTGTGGAAGATATTGGAAAAATTTAAGAATGTATTACATATCTCAGTTGAGAGTAATATTAAATTTTCATTCCACAGCACTAATTGCAAGATTGTATTGTAACCTCTCCTCAGGTTGTCTATTAAATATTCATGCATTCGGGGCTCTTTATCAATGAAGATGTTGAAAAAAAACGCAAACTCATAGTCACAGAACATTTATAATTGGACGTTTTCCTTAACATTTACCAAAATACAGAATGTCAATCCACAGACAATGATAAAAAAGCACAAACATTACACAATATAAAAAAACACATATCCCCAAAACAACACAAATTTCACTCAATTTTAAACAAAGCTTTGTTTGCTTCCGAAGACAATCATTTGTCCATTTGCTAGTTTCTTTATGACAAACTCCACATAAACACATGTAATCCCCACTGAGATCAACATGAACACATTCTTGAAAATTTACAAGTGTTTAAATGTTAGGATGAAATACATATAGAAATGTAACCCATTATGACTCTTTTGTCATATTTAACTTTTACATAATCAGCATAATAAGATAAATTATCTAGTCTTTCACTCTTTAAGAGAATTATACAAGCAAAGATGAAGCATAAATATGAATGTCTCATTCCATAGTACTCTGAATTTTACTCAATGCCTAATTTGCAATACTTAATAGTCACATAGTAAATACAATAATATTCTATAATACTCTCGTTTTGTTCAAAAGGAACTGTGATTCGTTACGCACACTATTACAGACCACATGTTCTACGTGCCATTGCACAAGCCGAAGCAGTTTGTAAATGTTAGCCTCTATTTACAAAACTTCTTGCAATCTGTCTTCTTTTAAACGAGTCTATTGAATGTTTATGATTCTACTTAACAGAAACTGTATTTTCTAACACAATGCCTTCTATCAACCGAAGCACTGATCACAATCTCTATTGAATTAACAAAATGTACAGTACAAATACCTTGCAATCCGTCTTCTTCGTAGAACCGTCCATTGAATGTTTATGATTCAGTTTAACAGAAACTGCATTTTTGTAACACAATGCATTCTATCAACCGAAGCATTGATCACAATCTATACTGTATTAACAAAAATGTAGAGTACTAATACCTTTTTTCTTAAGATAACCTCATTCTACGCCGTCTGGAATACAACAAAAACGTCTTCCTCTCGCCCTCCTGCCTAGTAACGTCTCAACGGATGGGTGGGGAGAACCCCCTCCCTACCTCCGATACACTCCTCCTTCTTGGAATAAACTGGTGTCGTCTTAGCGGCAGCGGCGGTGCCAAATGCGTTTGTTGAACATTCGAATGGTCACAGTATAGATATTACTACATATGCTTTTTAATCTAGGGCAACGAGCTCTCTGGAAGTATTATTTGTCAAATAAAAATTGTATATAGTGTACAGGTCTCAGTAATTATTTATACACATTTACTCATGTCTTACTGTCTGCATTTTATTTTTTAATTTGTTGTATTTATCTATTAAGAAGAAAGCATTATGTAATAAAAGTGTAGGATGGTAATTTATTTGTGATGATTTAAGCAAAATATCATATGAACAATGAAATGTATTCATAATGTTTGGAAACTCGAATGCCATGTTTATTGTTTAATACTTTTCATATCTTTGTTACACATTTCTAATGACTAATATTTATCTTGCAATTATTGTTAGCTTAACTTTCGCAGTTTCAAGAAAGAAGACTAGAAGTCATATTCTGATTTCTTTGTTTCTCCTTTTGCTCCCAATATTGTTTGAAAGATGAAAATAACTAATGTTTTATGATTTTTTGTTCAAATTCAAACATAATTCAACGAAAGTATTTGTTAGAACTTGAGTTATTATGGTATTTTCGTCTGCAGGTAAAAACACATTTAATCAAAACCAAAAAGTTTACCCTGAATCATCTAAGCCAGCTTATTTCTTTCTTTGGAGAATATTCCTCAAACAAGGCCGATTACATACGTCGTAGCAAATACGTTGTTCGATTTCTACCGATATACCAAATATTTGTTCTTTCAGTAGGTAGGCTATATCACGAGATCTCTGTCTGTAAGAGATTCCACCACTGAATATGTGTGTGCATTAGCGCCTATGACAGCACACGCACAAATTAAGTTCTGTTTCATTAAGCCAGGGTGTGACGCCTCATTCAGGCACTGCCCCTGCTGGACACAATCTCTGTGCTCACAACTGCTCTCCATAGATGCATGGTTTTGTACTAGTTGTGTGTGTGATTGAGTATAAAAGAAGAGGAGGACACCAGGATGAGGAACAAATGATAGTACTGATGCTGACGTTTGTTAAGGTACAGCATTTGTATGTTATTGATGAGAGAAGTCACGAAAAACTACTGATCAGATCAGCCTGCCGCTAAAATTCACCTCCAGACATTAGTTGAATTTAGGTGGTATGTGGTGAATAATGGTAGCAAAAGTCAAAAGTCTTTAAGGGATTAGATGGATGACAGTATCAATTGATATTACTGCAGTGACTCTGACCAGAAGGTCCAAGAGTTCGTGTCCCGGCGGTGGCAGAAATTCGACAATATAGCTACACTTTCGACTACAAGCTACAAAAGCTACATAGCTTGGGCGAATTCAGCTGCTGTCAGGAGGGAAATTATGGCGGCCGACTGCTTTCATCGGTAGTTTTCCAAGGTTTCGTCGATCAATGTCAGGTGAATGCCGAATCAGTACCCTAACAAAGGGTCCACAGACCACGCGAGATCTTTCCTTCCTATTCATTGTAGTATACTTACACCGATTTATAGTACATACACTATCCTACCGCATGTGTCGGGAGACCTGTCATGAGCTTAGAGCTTGTGACGGCTAGTGCAATGCCAGGATGGTTTGAAATATCGTGTTCAGGAAAACCCCGCAAGCCAGCGATAGGTCGGTTTCCTACCTCGCTATCGAATTGGGGAATAGCACCGCCACATCCCGTGATAAAAACATGTTCAACATTTACGAGACTAATTAACTTAGCAGCTGACATATCCAGAAACACGAAATAGTCAATCAATCTTCCCGATATAACTACCACACAAACGCTATGGTTCAAATTTGATCAGTGCTAAATAAATACCATTATTTATACCATTACATACATAACTACTATTTAAGCTATATATATATATATATATATATATATATATATATATATATATAATTACCATATTATAAATACCATTTGTAACTTCAGTGGTCTAACCGTTACCGTACGGACTGTTATATCCAAGTTCGCGGGTGCAAAGCCGACCTAAGAAGTGGATTTTGAAGAACGGAAATAATACTGGTAGATTGGGAGAATAGCTACTCCAAAGCCCCCTGTACGTATAAATCTCAGGCATAAATCACAATCAGCAACGTACTCTCATTAAGTGAACTGATTATTCGTATTTTTCAAGCTACAAATTTAATTTTATAACCTACACAATTCTTTAACCAACGCATTTTTTTCACCAAGTGGTCCGCGACATGCTACCGCACGTCGCTACCCGACGGATCCAACGTGCTACGTTCGCGAGGGCCTTCCGGTCCTCGCTCTCGAGACCTGGTTCGCGCCTCCGCTGTCGCTCCGGCGATCACCTGTATTATATACCTCCCTCACTTTTAAGAGAATTTATTTTAAAGGGAACACTCACTTTTAAGAAAATTTCTTTTAGAGGGAATATTAAATAAAAAGACATTAAAAAATGTCATTTCCTACTAAGAAAATATAAAAAGATATAAAAGTAAAAAATATTGTACTCACGTCTTGTCTTTTTGTGAAGTTCCGTAAATTGATACTATAGTTGTTAATAATTTCCCCATAATGTCACTAATACTTTTTTTAATATGTTTTTTCTCCACATATATTCAAAAAGATAAGTCTGAAATTGGTCTTTGACGCCATGCCGAGGCAATTGGCGCTTAATTGCACTCCAAGTGCTTTCGATTGTATTGGTGTGCTCATTATTTTCAGGATCCTTGAAGTGCAAAGAGCAGTTGACGTAAAAGAAATGCAATTAAAGAATAATGTCAAACTTACCTTTATCAATATATGTGGAGAAGAATGCATAAAGCAAATGACTTTTATTAAATCAAAGAAACGAATGGAAAAAAACAATTGCTTAGAAACGTATGTGACTTAATGTAGCCTTCACATAGGGGGTAGCTATTCTCCCGATCAGCCATAATACTTCATAAGAGAGAAGAAGTAAAGCCAGCTGTGGCATGTTGTAGATTTACTGCACGTAAAAGGTTAACCGCAAACCTAAATGGAGCAGAATTAAAATCGCCTGTGTCGTCGCCGAGTGATGCTTTCTTTCTCTCTGAGATGGCGAAAGCAGTGTAGCGGAATTCGCGTGGTCAGGCGGAAGAGCAGGCCTCATGGCTTGAGCCTTGCCAATTAAAATAAGAAATCATTGATTGATTGATTATTCTACCAATTGACTCACGAGATAACTTTGTTTCTTGGAGAAACTGAAACTCAGCGTATATACTCGGCGTTTAATAGCCACTCACTTCTCAAGGAAGATAACGGCCGTTTCATGGCCCTTCTCAGACCAAAGCGCCCCCAAATCCCAAGTGCGCACATCAAGGGGGCCTTGGAGGAAACGGCAGCCTTGTGGCGCGAACGGAATGCTGACTCGACATTCGATTTGCGATGACGGAGCAAACCGAAGGGGATGTAACAATGGACGGGGACGACATAGAAAAATAAGGACAAACCAAATCTGCGAAGACCATTTCAGTCATTTTACACATGCACGAATGTATTTGTCAATTTAAGGCCGGATTAATACGATTTTTGCTAGCTAGCACTTTTATGTATTGGCTACCTCTGGGGGTAAGAGAAACATGTAGCAAGCTTGACGAGTCCCCTTCACCTAGCTTCCTTGTTTTTTCTGAGATTTCATTTCAACACATAGCTATAAAAACCAAGACGACTGTAATGGAAAGCTGCTGCTCAATTTCTGCTCCGAGCGGGAATCGAACATCTGACACGTCCGAGGAGCCGCTTCAGGTATTAAAAAAGTGTTTATTCAAGCAATGTCAACAGAAATCGTAATATTTTATTTTTCTTTGCTCTAATCTATTTATTGAATGACATTTAGTCTATGTCGCATCATAGATAGATAGATAGATGGAGAGAGAGAGAGAGAGAGAAAGAGAGAGAGAGAGAAAGAGAGAGAGAAAGAGAGAGAGAGAGAGAGAGAGAGAGAGAGAGAGAGAGAGAGAGAGAGAGAGAGAGAGAGAGAGAGAGAGAGAATTTTCTCTTCGCATGCGAACAAGCTTTTTATTGCAGTAGAATACTCTGTAAAGCAGCAATCAACAGTTCATCTCAAAAAATAATGTGTACTATATTAAGTAAGTAAGGAGAGGGTAAGAGTAAAACACGAAACGGAGAAGGATCAGAAGAAGAAGAAATGAAAATGACGAAGACGTCCTGGGAAGAGGAATATATTTAAATGAGACAGAAAGTGAGAAAGTAGTGGTGAGAAGAGATGAATAAAAGACAGATACTCTTAAAGAGAGAGGAATGGTTGGGAGTTACAGGAAAAGGAAGAAGGGATAAAAGAAAGTTAAAGAGAAAAAGGCAAGATTTATTATTGTATTTACCTAAATTTCGGTACAGCCCGGTGGCACAAATAACAAAAAAATTAAGAATTCATATACCTAGATTACACAAAAGACTATTGACCCTGATTCAAAGGACACTAGTAATGTAGTGATATTTCGCGCAACACATCCACTCGCAAAGAGATTTCGTACATATAAGTTTCTACAAAAATTAATGTATTATGAATTGCCTACTAGACAGGGACAACTGCCACATGTGTGACTTTTTATTCGATATTTTCTATCATATTTATCATCTCAGGGTCGCCTTTATTCCCTAGAACTTTCTAATATTTATTATAAATCACGTACGTGATAATAATAATAATAATAATAATAATAATAATAATAATAAAAGCAATACTAATAACACGCAGAATATCGCTACACAGTACGGGAAAGCAACGAATTGCATTCCACTGCACTTGAAATTAGAGGAGAGGAAATAAAAAGGGAGAGAAAGAAAGAGTGAGCAGGATCCATATCTAGAAGTAGCAAAATTTACTCGTATCTAGCTTATTGTGATAGTTGCAAGGAAAAGCTCACAATCCGCTAGCAAGAGAGAGAAAGTGTGCCACCACCCAGGGAATCTGCAACGAGAGAGAGAGAGAGAGAGAGAGAGAGAGAGAGAGAGAGAGAGAGAGAGAGAGAGAGATCTTTATTAAACAGATGAAAAACAGTAAGCTGCAAGACCAAACGAAGTAAAGAGAAAGCTAGAAAAAGGAAAGCGAAAGCTAGTAAATCTAGTAAATAACGCTATCAAACCGAAACAAAAATGAGCTCCGAGGAAATATAACTAGTTCTTGGAGGCATCATAGAATGCATCAGAAAAGGTTTCAGAGCTTTTTAAAGTCGTAAATTGGAATAAAAACCAGTAATTTAATTCATTTACTTAAAATATATGAATATACTCGTAAATAATAATAATAATAATAATAATAATAATAATAATAATAATAATAATAATAATTATTATTATTATTATTATTATTATTATTATTATTAATGTTGTTGTTCTAAACATATTCAGCATGCAATTTGGGTACCTCTATTCACATCCATCTAGTAGTACTCTAACCACGAATCTGTATAACAGCCGTACGTCATGATATTCATAACTAGCGGTGCTACAGAATGGCACAGATCTTCTCGTAATAATTTTCTCTAATATCCTTGGTATGGACTGTCTTTAAGGTCTTGCTGCATTCTCTGGTCAGCTGCCATCTATCGTTGCTCAAAGTACATTTGTTTGACATTTTCTCCACTTTTCGGTTTCCAAATAGTAGAACGGAAATATTTTTTAAGAATATTAAAGAAGGGTAAAACCTTGTTCTAAAGAGCAATTTTCATTTAAAAATTTGGAGCTGTTTTTAAGAAAATGGAGTTAAGATTTACTGTAAATGCGAGTAGTTTGAAGAATTTTCACTGAAAAACGCAGTAATGTAATAAATTCATTGAAATGAGCATATTAACGGCGTGAGAGATTTTGAAAAAAATTACATTTATGTAATTATTGCAAAAACAAAAGAATTCACCAAAATGAACTTTAAGTCGTTTTAAATTGTGCCATTACCACTATAAAGTAGACAAGTTGGAAGAAAAAATTTGAAGCCATTTTTGAGAAAATGGCGTTTGAGCGTTTCTGAAAATGCGGTATTTTGAGCTCGCTTTAACAAAAAACTGTTGAGTTTTCGAGAAACGTTATTTGACATTATTGAAAGCACATGTACTCATTAATACAATATCGTGATGAAATCGCCTCTAATATATCGCCTCGCTAAGAAATCGCCTCGAAATCGGACATACACCACCTTTATGAGTGTACTGTACTCTATTCTCACAAGAAATTTAAAGAAAAAAATTGGAGCTGTTTTTGAGAAAATTTTGAAAATTTTCAAAGGGCTTTATGCAAAGTACCCCCAGAAAATTAGTGAATGTATCTTAAAATCACAGAGCTTGGACTGAGGGCAGATCGGCAGAGGTTTCTTCAATTTGGAAAAAAATCGTACGAATAGTTTAGGCGCTAGTGTTGTTAACATGCACCAGACAGACGCACGGACGGACGGAAGGAAGGACGTTTCGCTTTCAATTGTTTTTTTGGTATCAAGGACTCATAAAACTAGGATTCTGGTTACATCACGTTTTAGAGACTTTTCCCTCTTTCTTTAGCAACTGGATTAATTCATTTTATTTTTATAAGGTCCCGGCAATGACGTTTTTCTGTCGAAAATTCGCCGCTTTTTCGCGCAGCATTACGTAACTTTCTCTATACTACGTATATTACTCCGTATACGAGAAAGTTAACTTTAACAATTTACGGAATGATTGCTATAAATGATACACGGATTAAGTAAATCTTATCCTATTCTAGCTAAACGTATTTTACAATAAATCATTACGAAACATATTCATTACGAAATGTTGACACGATATATTTATTTTCTGAACAGAAGCAATTATTTAATTTATACTATTTGTGAAATGGAGAGTACAATACATTCATTGAAGATGATTGCATATACTCATGCAAATTTGACATTCTCTTATGAACTCTTACCTACTAACCCTATACTGCAACCCCGCAGTTATATTCTTATAAGAGTGTAAGTATAAAACATGAGAGAACGAAAAGTAATGCACGCGGACACAACTCTACCAAAAATTCAAACTTCTGATTATGAATACACGCTTTAGTGTAAATTCGGAACGGGCATGTGAACAACAGGGGTATATTAATAAGTATACACAAAATTCCAGTGACAGCAGCCGAAAATGAATACCAGAAAATAGAAGAAATAATATCTAGTGAAACTAGCAGTTCTGTGCATCAGAAATGCAAGACAATGCGGTACGGAATCAAATGACGGAGTAGAAGAGGGGCTATCAACTTTTTTTAGTATAATGTGATATTTAAATTCAGTATGCAAATGCACTGTGTTTAAAAGTTTATAAAATGTAGTGAGTTTAATTATGAAAGTTCTAATGAAACCCTTAATACATCAGTATAAGGTCAACGTTGGACTGTGCCTTATTATAGTGAGCCCTTCAATTACAGAAAATACTGAACGTGCCCTCTCTACTAGTGAGACGGTGGTTGGCGGATTTCAAAAGAGGCAGGGAGAGGTAGAGAGATGTCAATCGGTGTAGTACATAGCGGACGTGGACAATGATCCGAGGACAATGATGTAAGGGTGATGGAGATCGAATAGTGAATAGCTGAATAAACTACAAAGGAACAGACGTTACTCGAGAACGGGATACCGGAGAAACAAGCATCCATAGTGCGTTGGTTGTGGTCTTCGTTACCGAACCCTGTCATTCACCAAGCGAACTTTGACAAAAGCTTAACCCACCATTGTTCACATACGTATTCCGTGGTTGTATGGGAAAGAACATTGTGTGCATTTTGTATAGAATAAACGATTATTGTCTTGTATCGAGTTTCAAAATAAATAGTTATGCTTTTCTTAAATTATGTTTATGTTTGCCGGTCTTTTTAATTGTAAAATCGTATTTATTTAGTACACGTCTTTTTATTTTGACTTTTATATAAATTAATTTAATTTATATTTATACATGTTTTATTTTAATAAAAAACATAATTTCAGATCATTTATGAATTTAAAAATAAGTTAATTTATTTAAAAAGTTTGGTCTGCCAAAATACAAAGAGGTGTACGAAATAAATGTGATTTGGCAAACCGTTGTCCTGTTCTATAAGTCGCTCTGTTTATTTACCAACTACGTATGTTTGATTTTTGATGCCAGCTCATGTGTGTGTGTGTGTGTGTGTGTGTGTGTGTGTGTGTGTGTGTGTGTGTGTAAAGAAAGACTCAGAATTAATATTGCAAACTTATAGGAAATCGAACATGACAACTTTCAGTATATGAATATGTAGTTGAAAATAAATAATGAGGTTTCACCTGGGACACTTGCCCCTGATGCTTAGGCAACCCGTCATACGTTGCTGTGTCACGGGTACTCGAAATTCAACACCAATACATTTGCATTCCCCTCTGATCTGTGGCCGGGAGGCCCTCTGTAACAACACATACATGCGTGATAAGGGACATCCATGGCCGAGGAGGGAGTCGAGCCCACGAGACTTCGGACCGAAGTCCTGAGTCAGGACACGTCCGTTCGGCCATCCAGGTCGGCTTGATTTGTTTGTACCTTTCGTATATATTGTTTAATTTCTTTATTTCACTTTTATTTATTTCAAATTTCTTGAATTTTATTTTTCTTTATTTTTTAATGGGAGTCAATTTTTATCACATAGACATCCGGCTACTTAAACACATGCATACACTTTCCAAAAACCTTCTATTAAAGTTTTTTAAAACAAAATTTTTAATATAGTTTTTTAAACGCAGTGTGTTTGTTTTTAAAGTGTTGAATGTCCATGTGATGAAAATTCACTGTCTATAAAGCAAAATAGAATGTGATATGAAGAAAATAAGCAAACACTACATGTTTAACATTGATAAATGAGATTTGACACCAAATATTCCATGGCAAATGTAGTTTAACATCGATTCTCATTCAGGCATTCCGGTTTAGAAGTTATTAATATTTATTCTGAGACAATTATATAAAATATTAGAAGAAAAACTAGTGAATTTGATTTCGATAACATACATCAGTGAAGAGATAAAACTCGTACGGGTAAAACGCACAGATAAAAAAACTCGTAGTGCAGACAAATAGCTACCCATTACAAAGTTTCCCTTGAGGGTAGTCCGCAGAATTTCCGCCATCCGCAGCACAGACGCGGAGGTAACAAACGGCATTAAGCCTGATTCCACTGTAGAAGGAACCCCACCTGCGACGAGCCGATCAGGAGAATAGCAGTTGAACGTCGTTTGTCTCCATTCGCAGCTCCAATTAAACTTGTCGGCCGAAACTGCCACCCGCACTGCGTCAGGCGCATCTGTTGATTCCATTCATTAGCCTTTCTGTAGATACGACAAAGAGACCGTTAAAGGTATCCGGACATCGCTGGAACCATTGCGGGCTAAAAAGCTTAGCACGCTGTGGCCCAGGGATGACCAAATTCGTAACTAGGGTTTCCTTGGGATACTGTAATTATCGTGCAATTTTAAAGGCACACTCTGGACCAGGGATGGCTAAATACGATACGGGGGTTGCTAAGAATTTTGATATCTGAAAAGGCTATCTGTACATAACTGCAATTTAGCTAAAAAGCTAAGCATGCTCTGATCCAGGGATGGCCAAATATGGCACTAGGGTTTCGATCCCTTGGTGATACTGTATTGACGTAATTAACATATTTAATTGAAGTGTCTGTACGTAACAGCAACTTAGCAAAGGCACGCCCTTTACCAGGGATGGCCAAATACGACACTAGGGTTTCGATCCTTGATGACGCGCTAGTGAGTGGGTTAGTAAATTTACCTGAGAAAAAACATCTGATGAAGGCTCGGGCATGATTATAGGGTCGCAAGTTCGACCCCAACAAGACACACGATATGTTTACGTCAGTGAGTGTCAGCCACCTGCCGTAATCTAAAAGGCGCATTCTGAAAGAAAATTTCCTTAACCCAAACAAAAATAAAACCCAATTTGATGTAAAAACTTTATTTATCAATAGAACACATGTTGCTCTATTTACTCACATAATCACTCTCAAGTCTGAACGTTTGTATTATCGGGGGATTTGCACTTGTATTATATTTTTGTACTAGGCTTCCATATGGGATGCGTACCAGTGATAGACATCCACCAAAATCTCTCCACTTCTATAATACGCGTAATGCAAGCCGGAGAGGAATTTTGGGAGGTGTAAGATAATAGTGCAAGTGTTGTGTGGCATCATGCGGTTGCAATAATAGACAGACGAGAGTGGGTTAAATAATTGCTGGTTAAGTTCCACCACCAAACAACCTTATTTACACAATTAAATTAACTTAAAAAGATCCCACTACTCGGAGTAATATGTCGCGGCGGCTACCTCAGCACTACGCTCGAATATCACTTACGTTCGATGGCGTGAAGCGCCGCATCCTACTTACGGACTCCTCCTTGATTCTCCCTGTCCTTACGGCAAACACATTGCCGGCCACCACGCTTGCGGCTTTCACCCAACCAGGCATTTCACCGACCGGCTCCCGGCCAATTGCAAACTCCCCGAAGACTCGAAGCGAAAGAGATCGAAGCGTCGTCGCGCCCGGCGCAGATATCCCGCACCCCTTCCACGCCGCCTCCTGGCTTTTCCCCCCACGTCACATCCGCCCTCTCTATAACAACGGCTAGCACGCCTAAACGTTTCGCCTACGTCACGCGGCCGCTCGTTGAAATGTGTTTATATCCACGACGCTACAGTAGTCTTCCTGCACGATAACGTTTGGCCACACCCTGTAAGGCTGTAAAGTATCTTATGCAGCAGTTCCGCTGACAGGTGTCCTTAAAGGTTATCCCGCGACTAGGCAAGTTTTCAGTTCTGGTGTGGATTATTTAGAAATCAAGTGCAACACGTTTTGCTTCTGCTACAATTACGCTTTTCCAAGAAGTTGTGTTTGTATATATTGAAGACTTAGAGAAACTTACTTTCTCGATGTGCCTCCCAATTCGGAGTAACACCTCTATCTGTGGTTTCTGTGATTTTCTTATCACTTCCAGGTCTATAATAACCCTAGCTTTACCAACCATGGGCAAAAAGTACCTATTAGTTGTTTTTTGTCATATATTTTATTTGTATTCTATTTGTCAATAACACCTAATTCTACATAATATTTAAATCTGCGTAATAACCTTTATTTTCCTTTAAATATGCGATATTTTCAAGCCTGAACAATTTTTGTCCAAGGTTGGTAAAACATGTGATAAAAATATATAAAGGCTACTGATTTACTTTGACAACACTGTAGTGGTTGTCATCCATTTTCGAAGCAATACAGTGGAACTGTTCGTACTTGTGGGTTGTATTAACTTGTGGGATGTTTACAAAGCAATTCGACATTTTCCCCATACGTATTAATCTTTTTTTAATTGGTTTATTTAAGGTCGCTTTAACATCTAAGGTCATTAGCGACCACTATTGCTGTTAACGATATGGTAACTATGTGGATGAAACGATATGGTGATTGATGATAAGGGGTGAAAGGACGAACACAAATACAACAATGCCCGAGGCGGGACTCGAACCCGCGACCCTTCGGTCCGAGATCACTACGACACTACTGCCTTAGCGATCTCGGCCACCGGGCCGGCGTATTAATCTTCTTTTGCCTTTTCCCGTGACTATGTTCGGCGCTAAGGGGTGCGCACTCATTTTTTGTGAATTTTTGAACATTCAAATTATTATATAGATTTGGCAAATGTTTTACGACCGGATGCCGTGCCTAACGCCAGTCACAGACGACTCAATGTGTAATGTTTTATATTACACATTCACAACACACACAACCGAAGCGGGATTCATACCCACGATCCTTCAGTTCAAGATCACCACGGCCCTACTGCCAGCAACCTCGGCCACCCGGATCGGCATTGCCGCAATACGTAATCGTGGGAAATTCGGCGTTCTCACACTGGGAAACCTAACAATAAACATATTGCAATCTAATTTTAGTCGTACAGTTGTGCTACACGGCAATAAACACAACGAATGTTGAACTAATTCATTAAAAAACGAATGGTGCTGCAGCAACGCATACTGTGTCACATAATTTTGCAATCTTCGAAAATTGAGAAAGTCTAAGTAAAATGAGAGCTGCACTAATGTTTTTAGAGTTCTTTGCTTTATTCGAGAAAAAATTCAATGAAAAGATTAGATTGATTTATTGTGATTTCATTTGCGTCTACTTATAATGCCATTATCCCTGTCAGTGTAGTGTATCTGCTTTCCTTGAGGTGGTGATGTTCTTACCCCGCTGCTTGGCGAGAACAGACGTCGATCTACAATCGACTAACGGGGTTTTCTTTAACTAGGCATCTACAAGCAGCATGGATCCGTTGCAGCCGGGATAAACTTTAAACTCCCAATTGGTCCCTCGGCTTATGTGGTAGTGTAGTGCATGTTAGTGTGTGTGTGTGTGTGTGTGTGTGTGTGTGTGTGTGTGTAGGAACAAGGTTAATAAAAGAAAGATCGCGCGAAGTTTGTCTGTTACTGTTTGCATTCACTTGGTGTTACGGGAGAAAATGCGGAAAACTATCGACCAGAGCAGCCGGCCGCTAGAATTCTCTTCCAGACAGTGACTGAATTAGACCTAGCTATCTAGCTAGGATCGAAAAATATTGGATACGTCTCAGTTTTTTACAATTTTTTTTATTTAAAGCAAAATTTACCCAAAAATACTCGTATTTCCTAAAATTTTTTCATTAATGATGTAAGGTTTTGCCTTTGATGTATATTTCATTAATGTGTTTAATAATGTAGTAATGGAAAGACATTGAAATTATTAGATCTTTTGCAATTTTCGAAAATTCAGGAAGTTTAAATCAAATTGGCACAAATTGCGTCCTTTGCTTTATCCGAAAGAAAATTTGAATAAAAAAGTATACAAATTTTGAATTTGTTGATGCGTTGTATAAGAACCCCCTTTAAATCTAAATATTTATTTCAAATATGCTGAGCCTCAAATTTGGTCAGACCAATAAAGGAATATCAATTTTGGAGGAACGGACAGACCGAGGGACGGAGGGACGGTGGGACGGAGGGAAGGAGGGGCGGACGGAAAGACGTTTGGGGGACGTACGAAAGGATGAACCGGGGGGGGACAGGTAGACGTTTTGTCGTCAACAACTTTTTTCTGTACAAAACGGGAATTCTGACAACACAACGTGTTTAGAGACGTTAACATGCTACATAAATGAAGACAATTTACCCACATTTTTGATATAAGAACCCCATAAAATATTTTCTGATAAAAATTGATACTTTCCGCTGCAGCACTACAGTATTTTGTTTACCACGTAAGTACGTAGTGTGGCAAAAATGTAAAAGTTATGTGATCGCCTGTGTTGCCGCGGAAATGACAGTAAGTGTACAGAAAATGACGAAAACGTATGTGGCCTTGTCACAGTGCAAAAACTGAACATATTATAGTACATGCTTGCAGAAAATGACGACATAAATTGCTAAATATGGGTGGGGTGCATAATTACGTCACATAAGGTGTTATTATTATAGAAAATAGTTTGATAAAAAATGATAATGAAATACTAAGGGAAACATATTTATTTTAGAACTTTATATATATATATATATATATATATATATATACATATATATATATATATATATATATATATATATATATATATATAGTGACGTACCGGTTAGCCCGGCTTGTTCGCAGTAAATTTATTTGCAAGGGACAGGTGTTCTTTTTCGTGAATGGACTCGGGGTTATTAATCAAACACCACTGTTCCGTGAACAAAATAAACATGAATTATTTATTATTCTACACAAATCACTATTGATTACAAATATCGGTGGTGGTCTTTATCCTTTTCTTTACCTCACCCAGAATCACTGTTAGTTCTTTCGATCTTACATCGATCGAGGAAATATTTACCGTTTGATACTCCCCCCTCGAGCGTCGGCGGCTTCGGGGACTCTCGGGTTGCCTCGTACTCCTTCGCTGTCTGCCTATGCCCGCCCCACTGGGGGCCAGCCGATGCGATGCGTTGCGTTTCCGAAGCACTTTCTCCAGCGTAATCTTCCCACGGTGCCTCTGCGCCTCCCCGCTGAACTCCTTTCCAGTTCACCCAGATCTACTCGATGTGACCTTCCGCGAGCTGACAAACGCCACTAATTATTCAAGGTACAGTTTGCTAGCACGTGTCTCGCCATTTCACTAGGCTACTAGTCTCGTGGCGTACTCCTCTGCACACAAGTTCTCTCGATCAGTACTACCCCGGATAATAGCTGTTACTCTGGCACTACGTCCGAGCTACTAATGATGGTTATATCTAGCACAACTCGTCCGTCAATCACTTTTGCCAGCGTTCATTGGTTCGCGACATTATTCTACCTTGTTCGAACGCGGAGCAGCCCTAGGTACTTCCTTCCTTACCGGCGACCGGCCGGACACTGAAGCCTCGCGGCGTCGTTTCCCACGCCTTGGGCCAACCGACAACACTTCGCCACTCGTAACCGTTTCTTGTGGCTAGCGAGCGCCCTCTGGCAACCGTTCTGCCGCGTGCTTACTTGTTGTATCGCCGTTTCTTTAGGCAGAAACGCGGTGCGTTTCAAGATATATATATAAATTATTTTTATTCGACTCATTTGCAAACATAAACGTAGCATTAGACGCCTCAAGGATCAGTGGAAAATATTCACATCAACTTATGCTCTCCCTTTGATTTCTTTGAGCTTTGGATAAATGGTTGAGCAACTACCGTTTCATTTCAAGGATGGTAACACTCACTAGTCAACCGCTCTTTGGCGTATTACACAGTTTTATCAAACGGCACCCCCGGATAAGATGGTAAAATGTTCCGTTAAATCAAATGGCAAATGAGTGGTTACATTATAATTCTAACAAAAAAAAATTTTTGAAAGGTTTCTTGGCCCTCGTCCCACCACCCACACCCCTATACAGCCAAAACCATATTTTTTAATTTTATTTTTTGGAAATTAAACGCTTTTTATCTGACTAAAAAAATACGATAAATAAGAAAACAATTTGTACAATCAAAAAAACATTTTCGATATTTTCTCAGACCCACATTCGAACACAAAAGATAGTTTTGTAAGAAATAACAAAACAAATTGTGTCTTATAACCTGGAATAGGCTCGAACAAATCTGAAATGTTCCTTTTAAAATACAAATTATTGTGAATTTTTTCAGATTTTCAGACAGCTGGGCTGCTGTTAAAAAATAAAAAAACGTTTCTCCGCCTTTAAATCACCTCGACTTTAAAGATACTGTGAAAATGATTGCAACAGTTCTGTGTTACTCTAGTGTTTATTATACATCTGTATACATTGTTGTAGCACCTAGTAATATTTTGATTATGTAATTTAGATACAAATGATCATTTTTTAAATATTTCCAATATTTTGCATCAGTATATCATACACTAAGGATAGACGATAGTTTTTGGCAGTGGCATGGGAAAATAATTCGGTCACCGTTGAAAGATAAGAGGGGGACATGTGGGGAAATGAAGGGAAACGGTTAAACCCTTTCCAGACCTGTTTTACTATGTCTTAGAACGCCGGCCCAGGCGCGAACCAATCTTAAAATTTCATCTCAAAACCTTTGTGGTTTTTTTCTTCACATTTTGTTAATCCGCGGCTATAGTTTAAAACATAAGGCTTTTATAGTGAAGCTGTCCGGTAGACGCCGCGTATTAGAGACCTGTGAACTTTCTCCAGGATGATGGACACAGCATTGCGTCTGAAACGCTGACTGAGCCTAAAACGCGGCATCTGATCGGGCAGCGACATAGTCACTGACTCCGGCAGCGGAAGGTTTGGTTTGCTTTGTTTTTTTCGTGTTTTCGGGCGCGTCAACTGCTTTGGTCATTAGTCCCGTTAGTGTACTGCATGTTTTTTCTCGGGAGAATCTTCCCCCGCTGGATGGCGAGATCCGGCGCCCACCTACCGTCGGCTAGCGGGGTTTCCCCCTAACCAGGACTCTCCCACCAGCGGGGCACCGCCCCAGCCGGGACAAGCTCTAAGCTCCCGACCGGTCTCCCGGAATATGTGGCAGCGGAAGCCTGTGGTTTTACGTATATAATAATAATAATAATAATAATAATAATAATAATAATAATAACAACAACAACAACAATAATGTCTCTATTTCTGCCGAGGCTCAGGCCGTAAGGCCTGCTCTTCCGCCTAACCAGTTAAATATTTACATTTACATAATTACAATTCAGGCATTCGGGCGGAAATAGTGAAAACTGACATTTTACGTTACTTACGAAATTGCAATGATCGTAGTAGTTAACGGTGATGTGCTACGCATAACTAATGAAACAAGGTGTGAAGGTATTTTCATAGTCAATTTTCATGATTCTAAAGCTAACATGATATTATAAAAAAATCCATGATTCTATTTACAAGAGGGGTGTGGTAAATCAATAATATTACCTTCGAAAGATGCCAGAAATTCTCTTAAATCCCAAATGCCTCAACTGTGAACAAATTTAAAGAAGGAGGGCATATTTTATATTTATTTCTGGGATGGAAGACTAGGGGCCATCCCGGCATACGCCTTAAGCGATTGAGTAAACCCAGGGAAACCTCAATCAGGATGGTGGCTTAGGGGCGTAACTCAAGAGAAGAAAATACGAAGATTAAAGGAAAAGTGAAAAGGCAGAATGAAGAATAGAGGGAGTTAGAATGAATTAGGAAAACTGGGGAAAGTGGGGAGAGGGGAAAGATAATATAAATATAACATTATTCGTGTACATAAATGCAGTTTTCGTAGGTTGGCTGTTGGCACTTGGCTGAGGTCTACAAGATAATCTGTAACAGAGAAAAAAACAGGAACAGAAAGCAGGCAAGTGAACAAGATAAACACTACGTAGCACGACAATATTATACAATGCAGTGTGAAAATGCATGAAAGTCTTATTATCTAATATGTAATATGCTTGTTTTGAGGCATTTTATTAGACAGGAAGATATGTTAGGGCTTTCAGCGATAGCGTTAAGAGGAGAAAAATACAGGACAAGAGCTTGACGTCTTTAAATGTAATCGAATTTGATCAGTGATGATAGCAGATGTGGTGTTTAATTAGGGTGTAAAAATGGGAATAGGGGCTTGTGTTTTTTCTAGTTAATCGTTTTGATCTAGTCACTAAGTTGGGTTTTAAATTTTCTGAAACCACAAATTTGTTTTAGATATGTGGGTAGAGAGTTCCATATTCTAATTACAGTGACAGTAAATGACTTACTGTAGGATACCGTGTTGTGCCGAGGTATGCATAGTAATCGCGAGGAACGTGATCGTTCCAGCGTCAGCATTTTAAAGTTGTGCGATAAGTGCGTTTGATAGCTATTATTCAAAATTTTATGGAGTAGGAGAAGGCTATGTAAAGTTCTCCTTTTTCGATTGAGAGAATTTTTGTTGGACCGTAAAAGTCCGATACATGGTCGTATCTCCTAAGATCGAATATGAAACGGATGCATGCATTTTTTGCTATTTGTAATTTGCGTTGTTGTTTGACCTTCAAGTCCGTAAGTAAGAAATCACAATAATCGAAGTGAGGCATTATGAGTGAATTTACTAGGCTTATGCGGGTGTTAACAGGTAGTAGTTCTCTGACACGTTTTAAGGAATGGAGGCCTGCGAAGACTTTTTGGCAACTCTTACCTACTTGCGTGGTCCAGCTAAGTGTGTTGTCTATATATATTCCTAAGTTCTTTACATTACTACACCAGGGGACAGGAGAGTTACAAATGCTAATTTCCGGTAGGGGAGATTTCTCCAACTTGTTCAAAGCGTTGCGAGATCCTATCACTAAGCACTGCGACTTCATTGGATTTAATAGGAGACTAAGGGATTCTGCTCATTTATTGAGAGAATTTAAATCATGGTTTATTTTCTGGGCTAATGAGTTTAACTCCGATGGGTATCCACTTACATAGATCTCAAGGTCGTCAGCGTACATTTTGTGCTCACAGTAACTGGGGCATTGTCCTACGTCATTTACATAAATTAAAAATGCTAAGGGTCCTAGAACTGTTCCCTGCGCAATACCATGGAAAGTTTTAACGGCAGAGGATTGCTTTTCATCAGATACAACAATTTGTTTTCGATTTGAAAGATATTGAGTAAACCATCTTATTGTGGGTTTAGCGAAACCCAATATTTTCATTTTTTCAAGCAGAAGTTTGTGATCGACCGAATCAAATGCTTTACTAAAATCTAGGAGAACAAGTATTGTTATTTTGCTTTTGTCAATGGAGGATCTAGCTTCCTCGATAATATTTAAGAGAGCAGTTCCTGTGTTTCTGCCTGATCGGAAACCGTATTGTTGATCACATATCAGATTTTTGCTTTCGAGGTAACTTATAACTTGGCGTCGCGCAACTTTTTCCAGAACTTTTGAGATTGTAGGTAGAATGCTTAATGGCCTGTATTCTGGAGGGTTTGTGGTAGTTTTAGGGAGGGGGTGAACAAGTGCGGTTTTCCATGAGTTTGGGTACGTTCCACTTACTAGAGAAAAATTTATTATGCCAGTTACAATGGGATATATAACTTCGGCACTGAGTTTTAGTAATTTGGCATTGATGTTGTCTGTGCCTGCGGCGTTTGATTTGAGGCTCTGAATGGTTTTAAAAATGTCGTAGTGATTTGTAGATGCGAAAAAGAATTCTTCCTGAGTGTGTTCCGAAACGTCTCGTAAGGTTGAGAGAGTTTTGTTTTTTGAGAAATAGTCGAAGTGAGGAGCCATGTTAGCAAAATGCTGGTTAAGAGTGTCAAGAGATGCATCAATTTGTGTTGGGGTTCGTGATTTGCCTAAACCTAAGGTGCGCAGCGATTTCCATACTTGTTTTGAGTCTCTGTTCGTGCCAAGAATACTATGATAATATTTAATTTTGCCGTTCCCAGATTTTTGCGTTACAAGATTTCTCAGTTTCTTGTATGCGTCTCTGTCATGTTCGCACTTTGTGTTACGAAATACATTAAAGGCGGCATCTCTTTGTTTCATTAACGCACGTATTTCATCCGTTAACCAGGGAGCGGGAGGTCGTGTCGCGCGAGCTTTTCTAATTGGTATGTGCCTATCAAGAAGTTCTGTCAGTAAGCACGTGAAGGTATTTACTTTTCTGTCTATGCAATTTTCTTGGTTGATAAGGTGCCAAGGTACACATAAACCGTCGGAGGTAAATGCTTCCGAATTGAAGCTCTTGTAGTCACGGTACTTAAAAATTTTGGGCGTCTATTTCGGGTATTTCATTTGATATGATAGGTATACTAGGTCGTGTTTAGATATTCCGGCAACTGACATCTGTCCATGTTGATTTACTTTCTCGCGATTTGATACGATCATGTGGTGAATCCATGTGTCTGTGCCGGCAGTGTGATGAGTAGGATTTAGCGGCAGAATCGTAAGGTTCATTTCCGAAAAGAAACGCTTGAAATTCTCTTATATAGACGTTTCAGATTAGATAAAAAGTTGTTTTTCCCTTACCTAAGTATTTATTCTGATAAACACGCGTAAATAAATAAATGCGATCAATCGTTTATACTTATTTATGATATCGTTCAATTCGGATTGTACAATATCGTACAATCCGGATTCTGCGAAAAATCTGTCCTTTGTAAATAATAATTGTATAAAAACTAAAAATTACTCTGTAAATCTTTATCCATCAGAATCATACTTTCAAGGGTTTGTTTGGATGGTGTCTCATAAATTGCCAAAAAACTATCGTCTTTCCTTAGCGTATGATGCACTTATGCCAAGGATCAGAAAAATTAAAAAAATAATAATTTGTAACTAAATTACATAATCAAATTATTACTCGGAGCTATATCAATGTATACAAATGTATAATAAACACTGTAATAAATATACAGAACTGTTCTATTCATTTTTTAAGTATATTTAAAGTCAAAAATCTGCAAAAAAATATTTGAAAAGATTATAAACAATTTGTGTATTAAGAGAAACGTTTGAGATTTTTTCGAGTCTTTTTCATGTTTCTAAGACACAATACCAATTTTTTTTAAGATATTATTGTGTTTAAATTTGGGACTGAGAAAATATCAAAAATATTTTTCTCCAAGTTGCTCCCGCATTTTAATTACTTTTATTATTTTTGCATGCTCAATTACAGTTATTGCAGGACTTCTTGTTAATGTTAATTCAAGTATTTTTCTAAATATTTTTAAAAAATAAGAAATACAAATATTACATTTATATTTCACAGTTGATCAACGTTAATCCTGTTTACAAAATGTTAAAATTGTCATTTAAAAAATCTATCTGTATTTCTCTTTGATGAGGGTTACTTTTTACCTGCTGATTTTAGTGTATTCTTAAAGATTTTCGTCTCTTAACTCGGCGTATTGCCTAGCAAAGCGCCTTGCATGGCGTTTGCGCATTTTGCCCACCCTTAGGGGAGCAGCTTAGCTCGGCGACTGAAAATAAAGCAAGACGAACGAAACTTCATTCGAGTGGAGTCGTGGACGAATCCGGGACGAAGAACGAGATACCCCTGGCGGCAGCGAACGGAATGGAAGCGAGCTTTGGAGCCTGGCCAAGCACTTGCTGCTAGGAGGAGTACTTAGGAGGTCTTTTCTTGTACCCCAGGAATAATAGATTCCGGGAGAGGCTCTATAACCGATTTGTATTCTCATCGGCTCTTAGGGAGCCGTTATCGGTGCATCTTGCCAAATGTTTGTGGAAATTCATTGAGGTCGCGTTAATCGGTTATGGAATAAAAACACCAGAGAAGTCTATGAAGTAACGCAGTACGTGGTTATTTCACTTACTCACTTCTCTTGGTATCGGAACATTTGATTTGGTTTAATAAATTCTGGAATAAAATTATACACAGATATGCTAATGAATTTAGAGGTAAATGAACTGGCTTACATTGGGCACGGATAACACTGATCGACAAAAAAGAAAACTTTTTTTGTCTCAAAAAGGAAAATATCTGATTCTGGTAGCATTTTTGCTCCTAAATTCAAATATTATATCGGTGTTTCTCCATCACGCAAGGTTTTCGGGAGACAGGCATTTATGATTTCAAACACTTTAATATTTTCTACATTCTATAGTACACTACAATCGAACATTCGGATTCACCTAAAAAGTCAGAAATGACAATTTTCTGCTGTATTTTGCTCGTGGAGCTATTGATGGTCCAACAATAATCGGCCAGCATATTAGGATTCCATTTGCCATGATATATCTTTTCTATAGCTGAAATCTCCTGATGAAAGCATTCCCCGTGCTCATCGCTCTGTGCACCAAGATTTTCCAAGAAGATATCTAGGTGCGAGTGCAGGAAGTGTATTTTTGAGGACATATTACGGCCCAAATTTTTATAAGAATCTATAAGATCATTGACAATATAACGGTAATTTTCTGCCCGTCGATTTCCCAAAAAGCTGTGAGTTACTTTCTTGAATGCTTACCAAGCTGCTTTCACCAGTGGATTTAATAATTTTTCAAACTTTTCATCATGCATTAGTGATCGTATTTGTGGACACACAAATATCCCTTCTTTAATTTTCGCTTCACTAATTTTTGGAAACTTCTGTTTTAGGTACATGAAACCAGGAGTATTGCTCATGGCTTTCACTGAATTCTTCATTAATCCTAGTTTGATATGTAACGGAGGTAGACACACATTTTTAGGATACACAATGAGTCATATTTCACATTTTTCTGTCCAGGTATGAATGATTCGCGTTTAGGCCATTCTTTTTTAGTGTAATGGTTTTTTCTGTCTCTACTATCTCAAAAACACAAAAAACAACAGCACTTTGTGTAACCAAGCTGCAGACCAAGAATAAGTGCAATTACTTTGAAATCACTACAAATATTCCATTCATACACTGCATATAGAAGCTTTGTCAATATAAATTGAAAGTATTCATATGTTTCTTTTATACTAGCAGAGTGAGTCAGAGTTATTGATGGAAATTTATTTCCATTATGCATAAGCACTGCTTTTAAATTTGCTTTGGAAGAATCAATAAACAAGAGCCATTCTGTTGGGCTATGTGCGAGCCACAGTTCCGTCCGGTACAAGCCGTAAGGCCAGCACCCGACCTGAGACGTCTTTGGGGGGTGGCGAACACAATACACCAGATGGTCGACTAGCTCAGTGAGACGTCCCAGTGTAGAGACAATAAATAAAAAAATAGGGGGGCAGGGTCGTGAAGATCGTTTTGGATTGGATGCAAAATTACACACAACTCGAGTGAGAATCACTTTTCACTTAATTCAGAATACATTCTAGAAATATTTGCTGTTATGACAGATACATAAAATGGCACACAGAAAAAATCAAATACAGAATAATCTTGACTGTCTGTAAGAAAAAACCCACACACACACTAATAACTCCATACACAATTTCCTACTCTTCTTTACAACCCAATTTTCTTAACACACACACACTTTCAGAAATTCGAAGAATCGTTAAAGTATTACTTTATACAAAAATGAAAGAAAAAACACATTGAAAATCAAAACTAGTGCTTGTGACTTAACATTACTTTCACAAAAAAATGAAAGTCTCTCTCTCTCTCTCTCTCTAAAATCCAGAGAATGATTACTATTATAATTCGTCTCTTACACAGGCTCTTAATCACTAAATTACAATATCAGATATTCAAATCCTTTTTTAAAAGAAAAGATTGATTCTGTTCTCACGTATTAGAAGTCGGAAACAAATGTACTTTTACAGTTCTTATCTTTTAAGCATGGTAAATATGTTACCCTCCCTTTCTTTCTATGTGACGGATACAGAATAAGCTTTCTGATTAAAATGAATTACTCCTTTCCCTACAAAAACAGTTTATTTAGTACGATCTTACTGTATTCTCTTCTCGGCCTCGTCGAGCAGTCAGCTGTGCTTTCTTCTACCCGTTTCCACCGAGCGGCCTCGGCCTTGAAGTGTCGGAGCCTCGGGTTGAGAACGCAGTTGCCCACCAGAAAACGCGTTCTTCTTCTCGTTCAAGTTTTATATTCTTGCGTACTCTCATATGAATTTTACTTTATTTCCAATTACGATTAATGACCAACTGGATTTTCAGAGTTAAAATGGATCCAGAGATCACCCTTTTTTATACGAGCACCAACTTTAAGAGAGTATATAAATATAAGAAGAGAAACAAAAAAAACTGGAAAGAGGAATGAATGTAATCTATTAATTACTGGCATCTATTCAAAACTCCACTCCCTAATTCTTGCATTATAAATTCATAATGTTTCTTATTATCTCTCTTCTAAAATTATGTTTAAATCAATTTATAATAGAATAATTACCTCTTCTGGTCTTCTAGAAGAGTTTTCCTAAAAGTTGCAAATCTGAAGTCCACTGCAATGTCAATTCCTGGCGTGCCGTTTTCAATACGTCCGCCCAGTTCAGCTGCTACCTTCAGAAAGAACTTTTTCTTTCATCTCACTACCGGTCTCGCCCTCGGTCTATGGTGGCCGTCTCTCTTGTTCTAATTTCTAGTTAGCATTCCTAATATTCATCCGCGTTGGCGCGTATTCAAAATACTCCTTTCCCTCGCTCTCTTAGGTCGGATGTGACACGTTTTCGAAATCTAAGAAAACGGACGGTGACATATGTTCAATACCAAATGTATCCATAAGAGAAGAAATGTCATTGCAAAACACTAAGCCATTTTCTTCAGAAAAATTGTCTTTAAATAGAGAATGACGACTACGATAAGTACAAATCTTTGTATTCTTTTGAAGAAGATTCCATCGTTTTAGCCGGGACCCAAGCATTTCAGACTAGTTTGGATAACTTTAAGTCTCGTGTGAGATCGTTAAGATCTTCTTGAGTCAACAAATGAGGCTCAGATGAACAGGTTTGTTCAAAAGTTGTATCATCAAAATGTTTCTTCTTCTTCCTTACTTCCATGGGAATCTGAGCTCTCTTCATCTAATGTCACATGTTCTGGAGGCTTTGGTATGGGCAATTCTTCGCTGTGTGGAACGGGTCTCATTGCAGATTGCAAGTCAGGGTACACCACTGTATGTTTTGATTTTGACGTAATACCTTTAATGTTTGTTGAGCAGAAATGACAGTCAGAGTAGTCATCTTTATCCCTCCAAATCATAGGGATAGCAAATGGCATTGGCGTGTGCCATTCTTCCATGCAGTTAGAAGCCTAACAACAGATATGTGAGGCTCAGGTCTTTGATTGGTCCCCACTTTACACCCAAAATAAAGTTCATAACACTTTTTTTACTAATGGAGTAAGGTTTCGCCTTTAGGACTTCAGCGTCACTTCACCACATACATAACAAAAGTTGTTATGATGATTTAAACAAACTTTAGGCATTTTGTAACTTACAAAAAGTAAAATCCAGACACAAACCACTCACAATTAAGTGTTTACTGGTTCACAACTGACATCGTCCGAATTAATGCGTGCTACCCTAGATCATGTTTGTGCCTCTCTGTGCAGGTTTGAACTTGCACAACAGTAGCAAAGGTGTACAATTTGAGTAAGCAGATTTGGTTCTATCACATTTATAATGCTTGAAGAGTTTTTATTTTACAATGGAAAAATGGTTGTTTGTTAAAAATATTTAAAACCATTAATTGAAATGAAAAATTTGAAATTAAAAAAAACTGGGTGATGGAAAAATTCCAAATACGTATTTGAAAACACAATAAAAAAACTGCATTAAGTACAACTATTGGTACTCATGAGACAAGAATATTGTTGACCAGTGTAATCTGTATTTCACACAAGCTGACAAAATAAGACCGATATTGTCAGACAGTGTCAGCCAGATCCAAATGAACATGCGAAGTCAGGTAGACATACAGAGAGGTATGATTAATATTCAAAGTCACAGACTAAGTGCTGTGTATAACAGCATTTGTGCCCACATGATGGGTACACTGTACCGGCCAACATAGTTGCGGCCCACAGTGGCCGCTACAGAGTTGCACCGGGGGCGCGGCCAGTCGAGAAATGAGGAGTACGGGAAGACGCCACTAGGAGCAGGGCAAGATGCGGCGCTTTTCCGTAGCCACCGGACCGCGTGGGCATGGCAGTCACAGGAGGGGCACTTCCCCTCGCTGCCCCGCCATGGAGGCGGGAAGTAAAAGACTCGCCCCGATGCCTCGGGGCGTATTTATAGGGCCTCGCCCAGGGCAGTAGTCAGTAGGACATTTCTGGAGCAGCAAGCAAGTGCCTTCCCAATAGTGGTGAGTTCGGTTTTGAAGTGCGTGTGTTACGGTGATTGTATTCTTCTGGCGGACTGGAACTTGGCTTGTATTTCGGACTTGATTTGGATTGTGGCTTTACTGAAATAAACTTATGGTGAAAGAACTGTTGTTGTTTTACTTTGTACATAACACTAAGAGAATTAGAAATACTAAGAGACAAAGAAAGGGAGGAACAGATACTAAGAAAGAAAGAGCGACTGCGAGGCTACGATCGCCGCTGACAGACTAAGAGAGGGGAAAAAAGAGACAGTCTCATTCTCTAGCCGATTTACGCGTCAGTAAAAGAAAGAAGCTAAAATTCTGTAAGCATGGTTATTTGTTCATTACAGTAGCAATATTACGAGGTATTACAGGCAGCAGTTTGTATACCTGCTTAAGATATGCAGATTTCAAAACTGCAGAAACACAAACCGAAATTAGTCTTTATAACTTTGGTAAAATCTTTATATTAGTTTGTTGCAAACTCAAGCATATTTAGTAATAATTAATTTTTGCAATTCCTAATTTCACATTACATTTTACTGACACCACTACATTTTTCACTTTTCATGCATTCAAGCTGCCGGTTCCATTCACAGTTTACAGAAAGGATAATGCCTCTTTGCGATAGGCTTATTGCAAAGGAAACAAAACACTGCAGGGATTTGGATTAATATGGCTGCTGTGTCATATATTGCGATTGATTACAAGTCTATCTCAGCTTCCACGTTTCCATGAATTCGTTCAAAAGCATTAAAGAACAGAACGTGTACGAAAGTGTACGAACGTGTACGAAAGTATTCTCATTTCAAAATTTCAACGGCTTTTGTGGTTTCTGATAAATAGGAGGTGGGTTTTTAGAACGTTTCTAATGAATAGGAGGTGGCTTTTCGTGACCAAAACATCGCCAAACTTGATCAATAAAATGTTATTAAACTTTTTTAAATGCTCTAAAAGCGAAAAAAGTCGTTAAAAATATGATTAAAACCAGTTAGGATGAACAACTCAAATAGTTCGATAAGTTACAGATGCACTTGAGGCTTCTTTCATTCGTTCAAGTGAACTCAGCTTGCAAACTTTTGGTTCAGATAGTTCTTTACCAGAAAATCCGTCTTTAGTTCTCCCAAAATCGGCGGAACCAACAATTGCGCTGGTAGGTGGTGCAGGATCCTTAGATTACATACAACGGAGGATATTACAATTTCTGAGTTAGTAAATCGAATAAACGTATCAGCAATTCTGTGGGAAATATTTGTTGCTTCTTGTAAATATTATTTGAAGGAATTACCATTATAATGTCAAAATTGACAAAATCAGCAAACATATGCAATTAAAAAAGACTGAGCAAGGTAAAAAAAGATGTATTATTTGAAATCGCCAAATGTTGCAAAATATACAAATAAATATCTATAAAATAAGTATTTTCCTTTCGTGATAAGATAAAATTATACATCTGTATACAATGGTATTGTTGTAAACCGAATCCCCCGCGGTTTAGCTCTTTGGTCGGCGTGCTCGCTTTTCATGACGCGACCCCGGGTTCGATCCCTAGTCGGGCACGATTATAATGTGCGTTTTCCTTGCAATGTTTCAGTATGTGCTGTGTGACGATGAGAACTCTCTTTTCTCAGGTTGAGAAGAACAGAATTCGGTACGGGGATGTCTTCGGGCTAACCACACGTCCCCCCTTAACCCATGGCCGGGAAGCTGCTGGTAAGCCATGGTCCGTACGCGGGCTGTCACGCCACGTACAGAACCACAGACAGTTCTAAATCGAAAAGAAAAAAATTACATATCTTTCAAATCTGCCCATCGGTGATAAATCTTCACCCACAGAAAGAATTCCCTTAATATTGTAATAGAACGTTAGATTGATTAACTGATGTTTCCAGGCATGTCAACGACCGTATCTATTAGTCAATTCAATTTTATTAGTAATTTATTTGCAGTATTTACTTATTACAAATTTCCTAGTATATTCTCGGCGCAAACAATCTCTTAAAAATAGCTTAAAAAAATTACAATAGAACACATAGAACACATAGTTAGCATAAGATACAATATAAATAACACAACAAATGCAAATAATATAGTAACATAATAAAAAATAATACAATAACATAAAATAGAAAATAATACAATAACATAAAATACAAAATAACTGAGACCATACAACATACAAAATATATACAAAACAAGCTGTATCAAGTGAGTCTTGACGCTTGACATGTTACAGATATAATAAGGTCATTCACTAGTGCTTATGGAATTTAGCTTGAATTTTATTGTGAGATGCGGCGCCGACCTGCAAGTAGATTTGCCGGGTTTTCCCCTCCAGCTATCTCCTTCAGCGGGGCACCACCTTAGTCGACAACATCTCTATGTTCCCGACTGGTCTCCGGTCATGTGTGATAATGAAGTGCATGAAAGTGTGTCTGCTATAGGGGGAGATGGTAGGACAACGAAGTTGAAGAAAAGATCGCGCGCGGTCCGTGGCTCGTTTGGTAGATTATTGCTCCAGCATTTTCCTGGTATTGGTCGGTGAAGCTATCTACCAATCAGAGCGCTCGGTTGGTAGAACATTCCTGTAGACATCGGTTGAATTCGAAATATTCCCTTTATAAAGCCCACCCTTCCTTCCCTTTATATCCATCCCCCTTCCCTTCCTCCCCATCATCCAATTACCCTCAACAAAACAACTCGTCCTCCCTTAATAAAATAAATAAAAAATAACCTTTCTTTCAATCATCCAAATTCTCGATCGCCATCCCTGTACCAGTGAGCGGAGTTTCAACAAAAATTATTAACTTCCAGAAGACAACCCGTCATGGAGAGTGTAGCAGATGCAGCACGTGGGAGGTACCGTGCTGCGAGTGCGACTACATACGGGGATCAGAACGGGTTTCAGGGGATTGTTTGCCTTTAGGAGAATGATAGACTATATGCAACGAAAATAAATATGCATTTAATTGCATAATAACTTCATAAATACAACTGGTTTTGATTTATAGTAAGCCGGAGGACCATTGAAAGTTTATAAAGTTTTACGAACTGCTCTTCTTTCTTGAAGTATGCTTGAGTTTAGCTTACTTACAGTTTTGTAGCAAGGAAGGTACCAACCCAAATCACTCGGCTGAGTGTGTCGCTGTCCGGGCTGAGGTTGGCTCCAGGCAGTTTGGTGGTGCAAACTGGCACGGGCGCGGGTTCAAATGACCGGAGCTGGTGGCGGAGTTTGCCGTGAATTCGGCCAGGTGGCGGCTGCGGCCCGCGAGTGGCATAAATTTGAGGCAGGCTTGAATTTGGCCGTACTAATCGCCTTGATAGGCGAAGCAGGAACAGCCGACTCTATTGAGATTTGTTGGTCAGTCTGTTTAAGAAGTTCTGAGCAGTGTTGTTTGAGAAGTTCTGTTGATTCTCTCTGTCGGTACTCTGTCGATTTTTCTTGCTCTGTCGTTTCTGCTCATTCTGTTGATGCTCTGTCGTTTCTGATCATTCTGTTGATGCTCTGTCGTTTCTGCTCATTTTGTCATGTGGGAGCAAAGTCGCAGTATTTATTTAATTTGAGGGTGTGATTGAGGCCGTGGAGGGGAGAGTCACGTGGCTATGACTTGGACCTATGGCAAGGCGAGAAAGTTTGAAGTGCCCGCGATCGGCTCCCTATTCGTGATGCGCCTTCGGGCCCGGGGAGAGGAGTGTCACGTGACATTGGCGGCGATCGGAAGCGAAGGCGGTGGCACGTGAGGTGCCCGCGATGGTGGCCCCTTTTATTTGAAATTTCGTTCCAACGGGAATTGAGGCATCTGGCTTGCAGGTAGCCAAGGAGCGGGGCGGCGCGCCGGCAGTACACCTAAAGATCTCTTTGTCGGCGAGATGCATTAACGGGTTGTATTGGCGAGGGAGGCCCGAAGCGATCCCCAGAAATATTTGTATACATTTCTGGGTCGCTTGACAGGTAGCGAGCGATGGAGGGAGTGAAGGGCGCCGCGCGCCGGGGTGGACCAGCTCTAGGCTAATGAGGGCTTAATCCCCAGCTGTGGCGGCGCCGAGAGGCGGCGGTCAATGTTCTCGGCGGGCGTGGGCCCATGGGAACGGCGGTTTGCGCGGAAGACACTGGTAAATACTTTTACTACCTTTTTGTTAGATTTTTCAATGCGCAGCAGCATGCTGGCATGCACTGATAACGATTTCTGAAAAGGTTGGCGAAAGTACCTTCTTAATGGTGGGTGGCCGCGCGGGAAGAAAGCTTTTAGGGGCTGCGCCTTGCTGGCAAATTTGATCGCGAGATTGAACAGAGAGTCTTAAAGAGTCGAGTGAGAGATGTGGAATAGAAAAACTATTTGCTCAGATCTAGTCATGTCGACATATTTATATAACTAGTATCGGAAAATTCCGTATGTCTGCACTAAAATACTAGGACTCCAGAGTCGTTGCAGAGTCAGCGACAAAACTGGTTCTGAGTTAAACTCCGTCGGTACGTTCGAATATTGATTCAGTGGTGAGGTGTAGTTGACATTTACATAATTGGAATGATTGAAGGCGTTGTCATTGTCAACAATAGTATTTATTTCATAAATAGCAGCTTTCGATGGCTTAGCCATCATCATCAGTTTTCTGCTGTCTGGGAGCCACAAAAACAGGACTGCGCAGTCCTGTTTTGTGGCTCCCAAACAGCAGAAAACTGATGATGATAAGCCATCGAAAGCTGCTATTTGTGAAATAAATACTATGGTTGACAATGACAACGCCTTCAATCATTCCAACGTTTGAATATTTCTTATTTTGTAAACTGCGGCACAGTAAACGTAACTTGTTCACCGCTTCGATCTCAAAAATTGGGTGTGAAAGGCCAAAAAAGTATTATTTCCGAGTTATATACAATGGTAACGTGTAGTGCATATGTTGTGAGTAGCATATGTGTCTGATCGTTTCGTTATACCATAATCTGCGAACTAAATTTTTTTCGTTTTAAATTTGTTGTATAAGGGGAACTTTTCTCTTTACCAATAGCATACGTACGTGGAATAAATGGTTTCTTAAAAACGGTTCAAACTTATAACCTCTGCGCATTACATAGAAGGAAGATTTCTTAAATCCATACATTGTCATGATGATCAGTGGCAGTGATGAAGCGTGCGTTCTTCCGCTCTAAACTCTTTGACGCCACGTTCTAAAGACACTGTTGGTTACTTCCACCGCATCAATGACGAACCGTTTCCCTTAGTGAACCGTATAAAGTCCCAGCAGCTTAAGGCTGTTATCAAGTGGGAACTGAAGGGTGAAACGGATCAATGACCCGGTTCAATCGACTGAGTCATAAAAAGTTAACCGCTTCGTTGCACACAGGAAGGAAGAAGTGTTTACGACATCTATTGTCAGCATTTGGGGAAGTTATAGGACATGTACAAAACGCAGCAAACAAAAATGAGTTCCTGCAACAAGAAAAGATCGATTCGACTGAAATATTTTTCAGCTCCCATGCACAGAAACTGGTACTTGCCTTTACTGTTCATTAGGTGAGTGCCATACCCCTAGGAATGGCAAAATTATCGATGTTTTCTATCAGAAACACCAATATTTTAACATTGATATTTTTCTTCCGATGTTTTGTTCACATCAATATTTTGTCGCAAAAACATTGACGTTTCTTAATTCTTAATTTTGTTTCATATTTCTTTTAAAATAAAGGGGTTTAAACACGTTGTAGAGTAGCAGCAATCCACACCAATATCGTTGTTTTGCCTCATTCTCTTTATCACGCTGCTCGTGTTATGAATGTAGGTTATCGCCAGGCGTGTCATTGCCTGAATACTCAGTGATCAGTATACATCGACATCGATAGCAAAACACGATGTTCTTTATTGTTAACTTTATTCTTTACATTCGATACTAATTATTTCATACTACTAACATGCTGGTAACCAAACAATAAAATACATTCCTTTTACGTACTGTAATCAAAATGGATAGCGAAATAGCATGTTTATTAGTCTACAATTAAAACATCCAACATCGATGTTTAAAATATCCATGTATAAAACATCTATGTTTTCTCGACGATGTTTTCATCGACATCGAAAACCCTTTGGCGATGTATCGAACCATCAATGTATCGATGTTGTGGCAAAATTTACCATCACTACTTACGCCTACCGCAAACAAAACTAACATTCTCATGCGAACGCTCTCACAAGTTAACCCCACACTCTTCCCTATTTCTTCATTTCCATATTAAGCCCAATATATTTTCAGTACACCCCTCTCAATATCCTTATTTAACATTATTACCAAATATAGAGGTATACCCGTGCAATTCAATTGCATAAAATATCAAGTAAGCAGTTTAATATAAAAAAACACTTGCAGATTCTGCGCGTCTCTGAACAGATGGGGTAGAATAGAGAAGTACAGAACAATAGAATGTTAAAAAAGATTTCACCCTGTGGATTAAGATGTGAAGAAGGTTTTTTGAAGCCTTTCACCTCAACATTCTAATCAGTAAGGCCCTTCAACAGTACAGTCTGGGGTTATATAACTATACAGATTTCATCAACACTGCGCGAGTGTTACGGGTTGCATTTGACACGAATATTCAGATGCATTTTTCAACAAATTTTTAATATTATTAAAATGAAAGTACGATTTCGTGAAATTATTTTTCTTTAGGAAACTTATTTATTGATTACGTGTGTGACTGGCTGTTTTGGGCTGTAGAGGGGTTTGGGTGGTAGGACGTGGGCTAAGAAAACCTTTAAAATTATTATTTTTCTGTTATAACTATGTCTTTTTGTTTAGGAGAACATTTTATCATCTCATCCGGCGGTACCCATTGTGGCGCAACCTGTAAATTGGTTTGGTCTATATGGTGGAGGTCGCAAAACTCGTCTACACTACTGAAATAATATGGGAGACGATTCTGGGGCGACATTGATCGCCATTCTTGACGCCTGGCTTATTGCAAATGGTCCTAAAAGTATTAGTAAGTTTTCCATTAATACGCGCTAAAGAATGTGTCGATACACAGCCCATGCGTGGAGGCGGGGGGTATGCTCTTTTTCGTCTTCGCGATCAGTGAAATGCGATGCAGCTGCGGTCGACATGGCTGTCTTTCAAGATATTTGTTTTGTGATAGAAACAGTTTGGTCGACGCGAATGTGCGAGTTAAAAATTGCTGACTCCCACAATTTTATATGAAAGGGTCGATTGATTAATTGTTAGTGATTCCGGGCGCGTCAACTACTGAGGTCAATAGTCCCGTAAGTGTAGAACATGCTCATCGGGAAGTGGCAGTGATCTTCCCCCGCTACATGGCTAGATCTGGCGCCGAGCTACTGTCGAATAGCGGATATTTCCCTAACCAGGTATCTCCACCAGCAGGGCACTGCCCCAGGCAGGACAAGCTCTACGCCCTAGACCGGTCTCCCGAAATATGTGGTAGTATAGTGCATATTAGTGTAAGTGCGTGTGTGTAAGGGGAGAGGATAGGACAAGGAAGAGGAAGGACAGATCGCGCGCGGTCCGTGGCCCGTTAGGTAGGGTACTGCTCCGGCATTCGCCTGGTGTTGATCGGAGAAACCACGGAAAACTACCGATCAGAGCAGCCGGCCGCTGGAATTCTCTTCCTGACAGCGACTAAATTTGACCTAGCTGAAAAGCTAGTGTCGAAAATCCTACCGCCGTCGGGAGTCAAACCTAGGACCTCCCAGTCAGAGGCACTGCAGGCACCAATTGATCAACTGAGACACCGCTCCCGGGGGCGGGGGCAAGCGGCCTCCCTTTTGACACGAGTGTAGTTCGAAAATGTCGCGGCGCGTTTTATAGGCGGCACTCTGCGGCGTAAGTACGGGACGGCGTGCATCTCGGAGTCGTCTTATAAAAAACAATCTCATGCAGCGTGTTCCTAAGGGATAATAAAAATGTCCGCCCGCGCTCTATAGTCGGGGGGGGGGATAGAGAGAATGGCCGGGCCGACGCAGGACAGGTACGGCGCCGAATACCCGTGCCGCACCAAATAATTTAATTATAAATGGCGTTTTACATTCGCCGCACTAGTGCGCACCCAGTGCAGACTACGAGAAGCTTTCGTGTTTCATTTGATCACTAGGGCGTACCAGTGCAAAGAATCTCATGTTCCATTCACACAATCACACGCAACCATGGCGCACTCGGGGCGGTCTAAACTCCACTGACGATCGCGTCAGTGCAGTCCAGTGCACCGGGCCTTTGTGAGGTTAGGTACGGAAGTTATCACTGCTGACTTGTATTCGTGGTGAAATTTTGAAGGTAACTGAGGATCAACTGTCACGCAGGGATACTTCGAATGATGAAATATATAATGTTTTGTAAGAAATGTCTTAAAATCATTTTTGTGACTCGCGAAGTTCGGAAAATCAGTTTGTGTTTTCCTAAAATTTAACCTTGAATAACTTCATGTTAACATATTCAGTGCTATTTAGAAACCAAAGTGTAGGTATATCTCAATTTGGAATCGCTAAATAAAGTGAAAATAAAAATAGTGACACAAAATCATTCCAATATATGTGCCAAGAAATGTTTGGGACGGTGATTGTAGTGGTGATTGGGTAGACGGTGATTGTACGGCGTGCAGGAGCGAGTTCAGGGCGAGAGGGATGGAAAGGACCCGGATGGATTTGGGGCATTCGGCGACGGAGACACACTATAGCCAAAATTCATTCCTTTTCTTTTCTAAATAGATGAATTTGATAACTAAATTCCCGGACAAATAAAATAGAATTGGACTTCAAACTCCCCGTGCGATTTAATGGCACATGTTTCGTCTAATTGTTACTATTATTATTATTATTATTATTATTATAGTAAATAAATCCGAAACGAGTGTATAAACGTGGTGATAATTACACAATTGGTATGTTCAAGAAAACGAACGACGATAGGAGCGAGTTTTCTTATATATCACGAGTGCAATTTTACCCCTTTGTACACGTGTTACGTTCAATACTTTTCGTTTACATTTATTTATTTATTTATTTTTTATTTTATTTATGTATTTTACGTAAAAAAACAGTTAAAAACTGCGTATGACGTGCTATGGGGAAAAGTGAATTGTGTGCACATTTTCAAAATGCTGTGATCCCTACACTGAGTCATACACTACTTAAATTTTGAATTTTGAAAGGGAGAAAAAAAACTCCCATGTAATAAAATCTATTTTCAAGGATAAATAAGCAATACATTTTGAATTTTGAAAGGGAGGGAAAAAAACAAAAAACTCCCATGTAATAAAATCTACTTTCAAGGATAAATAAGCAATAAATTTTGGCTCTTATTACTTCCTGCCGCGACAACATGGAAACGATAATTTGAATAATTGTATTTCCCACTGAATTCTAGAAGACGTGCACAGAAAATGAAGTTACATTTATGTCCAGAAGCAAAACAAGGGGCCATCTCAGCATTTGCTCAATGGATCAGGGAAACTGGACGACTTAAGAATAATTTAAGAATAATTTAAACATAAAGAAATTTAAGAACATCTTTATAATTCGAATAATGTGTTAAATGACATCACATTGCATTTGAAAAATATGTATTTAGATGCGCGTTGCATTGTGTTTGTTTGCAAGAAATATTGGCATATGGAAGGTACTGAAGATATTACGCATAAAATGTTATAAGAACTTCAGAAAGTCATGAAAACCTTACTTTACACGAAAAGTAAAGACAGATATGAGATAGAATTCTACATTGGGGAAAAACTAGTCACTCCTCATACACTTGTGCTGTAGTAACTTTTTAGAACTGGTAAACCCAACTGTATTTTTATTTTTAACATTCGAAATCCTAAGACTAAATGTTTTACACGTAAACATAATTTATTCACGTTAAATATTTAATGTTGTTAGATTCAGCTATCTTTACGTTTACTTCCTCAACATAGTTTTATTCATACGTTGTTTATATGTAGTAATTGTAGGTACGTAATATATTATGTACATTTATGTTCATGTTTCATGGCCGACTGCAAATGCCTTGCCTTACGTCTGTGTTATAGTTTCTTAATTATACGATTTGTCTCCTTTTCTGATTTCTGATTAGTAGGTGTGTTGTTTCAATTGCATGGAGGGATACTAATTGCATGCGTGCATTTACCATAGAGATAATCAGATAAAATAGAGTTTTCATGTAATTAATGAGCATACTTAGTTAACTACACGAAAACTATTATTATTAAATTATACTATTCCATTATTCTTATAACAATACATTTAATTTGAGTTATTGATTAGCAAACTTCTTTCTGAAAGTTATGTAATAATATGATGATATTATGCCCACGAAATCATAATATTGTTATAGTATCTTCATCCAAGAAGCCCGAAGAATTAACTGGCATTTGAGAGATAGCAAGGCGGGTTTATTGGAAAATCAATGTGTTAAATCTGGCAGTCGACTGCTTGAGGTTGACGCAGTACAAGTCCAAAAATAGAATTTCATTTCTTGTTTTATTGGCTTGTCACATTATTCGGCTGCCTGGTTAAGTTCTCAGCTTGACTGAGATTATTTGGTTCACTGCATAAATGCGTTACCTCCTCTACATACGAAATAAGTGTACTAGTAGATAGAGGGAATTGTATTCTACCCCTTGAACAAATGGCAATATCTGCATCCACCAAATCGTAAGTTTCTTAATAAGTGCATAGCATGTGTTGCTAATCACAGCAATTTTACTAATTATTTTCATTTACAAAAAAGAAGTCTATTTTGAAGGAAAGATGCCAAAACTTCGCTTGGTAGTTGGTAGATTAAATTAGAAGATAAGAATTAAGAAAAATTAAAAATTACAAGTAGTAGAGTCAACTAGAATCCAGGATTTTGCCTCTTTCCCAATTAAGAATACGAGCATCTTCAAATGCAAATATATAACGCACTATACCCTTTTTGTAGATTATTTTCAGCAGTGGAATTTGAACAGTGATCTTTAGTGAAATAAGCTGATTTAGTTTTATCATTCTACCACCCTCGTTTCCCAACTTCCTTAAAATTTAACAACACGTAACTCAGTGGCGTAGTTCCCGAGTGCTGTGTGACATTCTCAAGTTTTTCAGCTCATTTAAAACTTTTCAGCTAGGTACATTTACCTCTTCTATTCTGTAATTACCATTCCTCCCTATAAATATCTCTCTCTATTCTGTAATTACCATTCCTCATTTCCGTGCGCTTTACCATATGCGTTTGTTTTCGTGTTGGGTGTGTGAGCCCGAGATGCACCCCTTGATTGACACGTTTAGTTACCGAGGTCATTCAGCTAATGCGCTGAGAGAATGCTGTGTTTATTTCGTTCTCTGGTGATGCGATTCGGCTGTCATATCACGGACTTCCCCTGGGCATGTCTGTTTCCCATCCACCACAACACTTTCCTTCATTCTTCCTTGAGCACGCACCGTTCGGGATCAGGCATGTAAATCCCTGCGATCACGTGTCTGCGCTGTATGCTCCGAAGCAGGTTGCGGGAGGAGACAGCTTGCGCACACGCAGGTCTGCCAACTGGTCTTAAGCAAATTTCATCCTTACACAATACATTAACAGAGTAGGTACGTATGCGACGTAGATTTCAGCGTTAGTAATGAGTACTAAACAGACCACACGTAGTAGTAGTAGATCATTGGTTCCTGGATGTTCATACGTGTTGTTATTTACTGCGATATTGCTGAGATTTTTCTTAAAACGTCATTACATTACGTAATGTTCCCACTGTGAAAATCATAATTTTGAAATTGTAAATAGATAATTAGAATTCTACAATTTTTGTCATTTGTGATGCGATATGCCTAACACGTCGTTGGGAGCAGAATATAAGTTTGTGGCAGAAAACAGTGGTGAATATAATACCATTAAGCTATTGAGAGCCATATAAAAATTCAATTAAGTGGGTACGTATGTCATAAACCATCAAAGAATTGACCTCAAATTTTAAAAAATGTATATGTACATGAATATAATAATTATTATCATTATTATTAACAATTGTTTTTGTATTTTATTGTTTCGTTTATGACACTAACAGCAAATGCTGCAACATCGACATTAAAAAAATACCGTAGATGTTATCATTGAAAAATGGAACAAGTAAAAGTAATTAAATAGTTTGTTTAACCGAGTCGTCATCACATCCCCATAGATCATAAGACGCATCAGGGGCAGGCTTATGAAATATGACATTTGCTCGTTCTACTAGATTATAACATAAGACTCGGTCGTTTACTCATATTCATGTAATCGATCACTTAAACAATCCAAATATACCCTTATAATATACTCCAATCTGTAAAACAGAAAAATGTAAAGATAGCGTCGATAAGAACGGTTCCGCTGGAGTCTAAAGCAGTAACTAACAACTCACACAAACTCCACAGTAAATCCACTGGAACAAGTAATTAATTTTTTTTCTATTGCGAAAATTATGAATGTTACTATTTCTTGATATTGCTTGCACATATTAAATAAAAAGTATGTTTTTCCATTCTTTTTACGTAGCTAGCTTCCTTCCCGTAGTTCGACTCCGTACTATAATGTAGTACATAAACTCATTACTTAACAGTCTCGAATAATGTAAAGCATACGTGATAACAGCTACATCAATTCCTCAAAACACAAAATTGGAAAACTTACTTGATAACTCTAAATTTCTTTGATTGGTTTGTTTTGCTTCTTCGTTCATCGCTAGATGTGTATACTTACGAACTAGATGATAAATAATAAATGTTTATTCCTCTAGAAATAATGCGTTAAACTTACACATTAAACTTCTTCTATGTCAAACATTTCGGGAGGTGTCTATTGTTTGCCACTACCTGGAAACACCCATGACGGACGTGAAAGAAGAAATATTCTGCTTAATTGGTGCATCTAAGGAAATTCTAGAGATGTTCTTGCGTTTAAGTAGCAGTTCTCGTCGGCAGAAATGCACAATCAGTTCTTCACGTAGCTCTAAATGGCATTTTGCCATGCATTAATATTAAAAAACTTCGTATCATTCTATTGGTTTTATTAAATAATAATTATAGAATTTTCAAGCAACAAATACGCCTTTCATTAGAGAGTTTTTGTAAGACGGGAAATCCATTGTCGTATTATGTAAACATTTTCAATAGGAGTTAACGTATCTTCAGAAAAATGACGTACAATCGAAAACATTAGTTAAAAATAGGAACTAATTGGAACTGGATACATCTAACAGTATCTAAAATCTTTTATTGAACATCTGTGAATCTCGGAGTCCATTATTGCTTTTATAAACATTACAATATAGTAAAACGAATAATAGATCCCTATGTGAAATCAAAAGAGCCTCAATACATCATAACCTCCAAATTCTTAACAATTACGTTAGTTTGTTTCTGACATATTTGAATTAACTTCAAAAATGAGCCATTAAGTTCCTACCTTATTATATTGGTAATATGGGTATTGCACTTTTCATTACTTCCATGCTTATTACGTGTTATTGTTGAATTCGTGTTTAGAGGTAGCGGCGAAAACTACGTAAAGTCTAAGTTACGAACACATTTGTCGTAGACGACAAAGCGGAGAATATCAGAAAGCGTCAATCGAAATCCCGTCATTTGATGCCGGCGCATGCGCAGTTCAGTTTTCCCCAGAATTGTCGTGCTACGTCTTTCAATTGAACGACTTGCAAAAACTCTCTATTGAGAATGGGCGCGCCGCTTGGACCGGTTTGACACATTCGACGTGAACTCGCTTGATTCATTGATTGATTGTTTCTGTCGTGTTTACGCGAGCGTTCACGACTATGGTCATTTGTCCCCGATGTGTGGTGCATGTTTTATTACTGAATGTGGGGAAGTTATTTCACGGTAGATTTCGATATATGGCGCCTGTGGTTGTTAGTAATTCCGGGCACGTCAAGTGCGTTGGTCATTAGTCCCGTAAGTGTAGTGTATATTTTTTCGTCGCGAGGTGGCCGTTATTTTCCCCCGTTGGATGGCGAGATTCGGCGCCGACCTACCCTTGGCTAGCGGAGTGTCCTTAACCAGGTATATCGCACCAGCAGGGCACCACCCCAGCCGGGACAAGCTCTGGTCTCCCAGCATGTGTGGTAGTGTAGTGCATGTTAGTGTAAGTGTGTGTAAGGGATAGGATAGGCAAAGAAGAGAAAGGAAAGATCGCGCGCGGTCCGTGGCCCGTTTGTCAGAGTATTGCTCCGGCATTCGCCTGGTGTTGATCGGCGAAACCACGGAAATCTACCTATCAGAGCAGCCGGACTCTAGAATTTTCCTCCGGATAGCGACTGAATTCGACCTAGCTGAAAAGCATGTCACTGTCGGGACTAGAGCCTCGGACCTCCCAATCAGAGTCACTGCAGTGACATTAGTTGATGCACTGTGCCACCACTCTAGGTATCACACACCGACCTATACGTCGTTTTGCGGGGTCATCCTCAATCAGGTATCTACCACCAGTGGGTTACTGCTCCAATCGGTGGAAACTCCAAGCCCCGACGAGTGTGGTAGTGTAGTGCATGTAAATGGATGTGTAAGTATGGGGTGCGGATAAAACAAAGAAGAGGATGAAACAATTGCGCTCGGTCCATGGCTCGTTTTTTGGGGGGGGGGGTACTACTCCGGCATTCCCGTGGTGTTGATCGCAGAAACCACGGCTGCCAGATCAGAACAGCCGGCCTCTAGAATTCTCCTCCAATTCGGCCTACCTAACTAGCTAGTATTGAGAATTATTTCACAGTCGGGTCTCGAACATTAGTACATCCGGGTGACGGACGCTGTAGCGACATCAGTTGATGCTGGAGCCCCCTAGCAGATCACTAACTCTCACTAAGTGTTTTATTCAGGGATACTATCGATTTCCTTCCGTTATTACTATTTGAAACAAATGCTAAAACCTCATTGGACCCTCAGAATATTTGAATGATGATTAATTAGTCATTAATTGGTCATTAGCCATTAATTGCTAGCGAAAATTTAAAGTGAGCGCCGCGCAAACATGTCTTTTGATGTTTTAACGTATTTTATTTTGAACATCCGATCGTAGTTGAATTTTCGCGTGTTGTTTCTCACCTATCAAAATATAGTGTACGCTAACGACCAGCTTATGCCTGCATACATCATCTGGTGGCTTCATTCGAAAGAATAATTTGGCACACTTTCAACGTCACACAGTAGATTTTTCGTATTTTTCCTAGCAACAAAAAACAATTGTCATGACTTTCGATTCAACCTTCGCATACCAAACATTCAAGCTCTTTCATCGAAAGAGTAATAAATTTCCTTGCTCTTTCGATGCTTCCATTTCAGAAGACTGTAAATGACCAATCGCGGATAAACCAGTCAACATGTAACAGGCCGTACATAGCCACCGGTCAGCAAAGCGACATTTGCACATTAGCAGAACGCACTAGGAGGAGTAGGGTAAGCGGTGCCTGGGCGGGAACTAAATTACGGGTCATCAATTCTCGCTTGTCGCCCGATATCTCGATTTCAACTGTATGCGTTATAAATTACAGCGCGTGCCGGTTGAAATGTAGACGATCTCTAATTCTAGGGATTTAATTGCCTAAATGCGGAATCAAATGTTGTATGGAACTCGCTATGCAGCATTCATGGGTCTCTGTGTTCAACTATGGAGTATTTAGGGCACGGATTTCACACGAAGTCCACATGAGCTGCATATACCATACGTGCAGACATACGTGATCATGTAGATTGGTCAAATAATCTCAGAAATGTAAGAAAATATGCAGGAAATGAAAGAGGATACCAAAAGCAAAATAGACATAAAAACAAGGAATAAATAATTAAAAAAAGAAAAGAAATGAAGACTAGGAGGGTGAAATGCCAAAAGGAGAAGTGGGGAGTGCGATAATGTGCGATAAGTGCGAAGAAATAAAAAAAAAAAAAGGAAGACGCAGGAGTATACTGATGGCTGTATGAGCGAAAAATATAAAAGGCAAAATATCCATGCACAGAAGGGATAGGTTCAGATAAAGAGACAGACCCCCATACAGTCGAAGAGAATAAAGAGGTAAATAAGATTGGCGATAAGGTTAAGCGATCTATGAGACGGAAAGATGGACGGGCGGGCGAACAGAAGTTTTGTACAGTTCGAATAATCAAAAAGAGTTGACGGTATGGACGAATTGGCGGATCGTCTGGTCGACTATTCAGCTAGTAGGCGAACGGACCGCCGTGCGATCGTCCGGGTGGGCAGACGGATAGATTAAAGAATAGATTTGCTGTCTGGACGATTATACGGAAAGGGGGACGAATAGACCGGATTAATAGAATGAAAAACTGATGAATACACAGGTAGACGAATGCATGGGGAGACGGACGGGGGCGTACCCATGAACGGGTACACAGAGATTAGAGGGATAAAAAGAGGGATGGATCGACGGACAGTCACATAAATATATGAGTACACGTATGGATGGATAAAAGGTCAGACAGGCGAGCGGAGAGACGATCAGAAGGATGGATTTAAAGACAGGCAGTCGGACGGTTCAATGGGGAGGCAGGGACGAATCATGGCGATGGCTAGCAGACGGGAGCGTGTTCAGCCATAGATAGATGGGCAAGCGGGACATTAAGACATACGCACACCCAATCTCTCCTCCCCCCACCTCCTCCTCCTCCATTGTGACTCGGTATTCCGGTACAACCTCGATCACCATTAAAAAATAACGCATCCTCTCTCACAAGCGAGGAGGCCGACGTGCTACATCCACTCCTCACATGGCAATTACACCTTCCACCACTTTTTCACTTTCTTCCTCCCCATCGCCCCCCCCCCCCCCCCGTGACAAACGGCGCGCCCAAGTGGCGTGCCCGCTCGCGCTAATCTCTTTGGCGCCTGAGTTACGACACCCCGGGAGCGTTTGTAACCTCCGTGCCCGACATACGCCCGCCAGAAGCACAGGGGGCAGTGGCTGGTTGGTGCTTTGCCCCAAGCAAAGACTTCGCATCAACAAACTATGAGGTTAATACAATGATATTTGCATTTTTTAATAATTGGTGAAAATGACAATGAGGGAATCATTTAAAAACAACTAAACGCATTTTAAAATTTCGTAAATCAATTACAGCTAATTGCTTCTTTATTTGACAGAAATCTCGAAACTTTTTTTCTTTATCGTAGAGTTGGTCCCTTGTACACTTCGATTTCAATACAATGACTTTTGAGGCATTTATCTACTCGGGAGCTTCATTACGATTTAATTGTTGATACCGATGCTTCCGATTGGATAACCGCGTCTTAGCCGATAGTCACTAAGTTGTAGTCACTAATTGAAAGTCACTAAATCGGAGTAACTAAATCGCAGAGTAGTTGCAAGGTTCTCAAGACCTTCCCGCCAGCTTATGCTAGATATGAAGAGAGGTAAAGGAAGGGAGAGTAGCACTCAACGGCCTCTGGGTTTGCGGAAATGATGGGATGGTAATAAAAATTAGCGAAAGGGAATAGGAAGGAAAGATCACTCACGGTTCACGGCTTATTGCACAGAGTGCTGCTCACACCTTCACCTGGAAGTGATTAAGAAAACCACACAAACCTCTGATCAGAGCAGTCAACCCCATGGATCCTAGATTCGAACAGCTATTGTCACTATATCATTTCTGACCGGCAAGTCATAGGCTTAGAGATCCGGCGGTGCCATATTTTTGACATTAGCAACAGTCGGGTGGAGTTCAGCTGCTATCTGGAGACGATTTCTACCGGTTGGCTGCTCTGATCGGTAGTTTTCCGTGACTTCTGCGATTAAAACCAGGCGAATACCGTAGCTTAATACATGGTCCACGACCTCATCACATCTTTTCTTCCTCATCCTTCTCCTTTCCTCTTACACACACCCACACATGCACTATATTACCACGCATCTCGGCAGAGAATCTGGTGCTTAGAGCTTGTTCCGCCTGGTGCGGTGCACTGCTGAGAAAGGATACCTGGTTGGGGAACGGCGCTAGCCGAATTCGTTTACTACACTCCGTGAAGTCACGAAGGTTAAGCGAATTCGAGACTTGTGGGTTCGTGGTTGGGTGACCGGCCAAGAACCCCGGGATCTAACGGCGTCGAGCCCCTGGCCGAAGTGATAAAAGGCACTGACTGACTGCGACGTGACGAGACTTGACAAATATAGTAATTAACGGAGGATTACTCCATAAATAAAAAGCACATGAATGGAGGATTACTCCCCAGTGCAAAGCGCTTAAGAGGCTTGGAGACGCGTTGTGTCAAGGTGTAGACGCAACAAATTAAAAAAAAAAGAACTCCCTCCCTAGCAGACTTGTATATAGGCATCACATTCTAGCAAGGGGGATCACGTCACCGCCTAAAACATAACAAGCACCACACTTACGGGAGTAATTATTTTAGCAGTTGACGTCCGGGAATCAAATAATCTTTATATTTTCAAACTCCAAGCTCATCTTTGGGCCCACTGTTCCCCCCACTCGCTGCTTGTCGGTTGCAGGAGGCCTTTTCTCAGCCCCATCAGATCCACACCCTGCGATTTACTCCCTCGTCTGCGGAGAGAGACGAGCCATAGCTATCTTTCGCACGCAAGTGCCTTGGAACGTCTGTTCGCGTATGAAAGAAAATACTTTTGGGCTTAGGGAGGAAGATAAATGCACATTACTAAGATTGTATGAAAATTGAAGGCGGAAATGAGTTAATTAAAAAGTATCATCCCACTTGTCAAAGTAAGGTGTTAAGGTCAAAAGTACAAGATACGAGGAATTTCTTTACCATCTGTGTTCGATCTTTGGATTAAAGAAGACATTACCACACGAAAAAAGAATTATCATAATTTTTATACAATTCTAAAATAAATTTACAAATAATGATTAATAATGTAATAGATATTGAAGAAATACGTGTTGTAAGACATTACATCAGCCGATAACAATTGAATATTACGCAAAGCTTAGCATAATCCAACAAATATTTGACTCCGTGATTTTAAGAAATAAAGTTGACCAAACAAAGTCATTGATTCACGATGGCATTTCAGCAGTGTGAAATTGTATTCTTCTCTTCTATTATGTTAAAACTAAATTATTAAATTTACTGCCAATTTAATCATGGCTTCTACTTACAACGTATTACTTCTTACCTGTTGCCTCCTTACCTAAATTATCAACCTTTTCAAGAATAAAAATTTAACATTTATTCTTATAGATATATTACAATTTCTTTCGATCTCACGAGAATCACCTTTCATTATAAAACATTAAAATACCGTACGGGTTTGAATATAGTTCGTACGCTTACTATAATATCTTCATACATGGCTTCTCGGCTGACTAGCAGAATGTAGTCCATGTAATCCTTAGTGTAGCAATTCTCGCATCCTTGCCCAAATTCAAAATGTTCCGAATGTCCTCAACAATTTTCTATTACTAGAACTTTACTACAAGATTAATACGCGGTCGCGACTTTCCCTATCTGTGTTGCGTATGAAACACCTACTCGCAACTGTTTATTCAGCTACTTATTAAAAAGTGTGTGTGTGTGTATGTGTATATATATATATATATATATATATATATATATATATATATATATATATATATACATACACACACCTCGAAACACGGAGTCAAATTTATCACTATCAAGCGTGCACACACAGCAACCGCTCATGTGTGCACGCTTCAGTATCTTTTTAGAGAGTGGGACCTAGCGCCCTTTTGCGAGATCACGGCTTTCAATGCCCTCTCCACACCTTTTAAATATAATGTGTTGGGGGCCGTGTCCATTTGCACTGCGCTATGACGCCAAGCATGGAATATTACTTTGTTAATAGGTTGCCCTAACAACGCAATTCTTTGATTATGCTTAACAATGCCATAATTGCTAACGCTGGATGCCGATTTTATCATTCAAACTAAACCAGGAGTTCTTGACTTATCACAGAAGATATTTCACGATTCTGTAATTTACCCTATTTTCAGTACAAATTACCAAAATACAAATGACAAGCCGACCCCACTTTGACCGACTGGTCCTCGTCCTTTCAGACGCAGTTCTGGCACACTTCAGCAGTTACCATTTCCCACCTGCAAGATAAAGTAAATATATGTTTTTTAATCCAGGCAGTTTTGTCTTAAAAATAATTCCTTATCTTCATTTTTGGAATTTCAAAAATATTTCTCTATTTTCAGGCATCAGACTGAACGGAGTGTAAAATACATTAGTATGTTGAAGTTTCGACCTTCGGTCGACGATTATAAGAATCAAAAAAGAACCCGAGAGGCCTAGCAACAACAAAATGGCAATAGCGAGGTCGAGACTATGGAACAGCACAAACGTACTCCTGCAATAAGCACGAACAGTCCTCGAGGGACCGCCCCGCCCCATCTCTCACAGCCCTATCTCGGGCGTCGCTTGTGGGCGGGGCGAGCTAATTCGGGGTGGCACAGGGCAGGGTATGAGCTCGAAGTGGAACGAGTGGTGGGACGAAATGGAGGTGAAGGCAGAGATAGCTATGGTGGAAAATGAATTGGGGCTGGGAGGGGTGGGGTGGAGGGGTGGTGAGGGGCGGGTTGGTGCGGTGGGGTTGGGGTGTTTGAAGGGGATGGTATAGGGTGGGGCGGGCGAGCTAATATGGGGTGGCAAAGGGCTGGGACTGGGATCGAAGCGGCGAGAGCGGCGGGGAAAGTGGAGATGGATGCAGAGGTAGCTAAGAAGGGAGATAAGTGAGATGGGGGCGAAGGTGGAGGTGTGGAAGAGGGCGCCGAGACTGTGAGCGGGGGCGAAGGCGGCCGGGCGAAAAAGAGACAGAGGGGGGGGGGGGGGGGTGGGGGGTGGGCGACGGGGCAGGGCACGTTGCGGAGAGCGTGGAGGTGGAATTGAGCGGCCCGGGTTCAGAGGAACGGAGCAGGACCGGACGGAACGGGCAAGGATGTGGCGGAGTGGAGCAGGATGGAACGGGGGGATAGGGCGGAGTGAGTCGGGATGAGACGAGACGGAACGGGGCAGAACAGAAGAGAAGTGGGCCGGGCGGGGGGGGGGGCCGAGGTGGCGAGAGACGAGGCAGGGCGGGACGGGGGGGGGGGGGTGGGGGCCAAGTGAGGGTAGAGATTACGGCAGAGGCGGCAAGGTGCAAGGGAGTGAGCGGGCCAAAGCCAGAAGCGAGACGGGACGAGACGGGACGGGACGAGACGGGACGAGACGGGACGAGACGGGACGAGACGGGACGAGACGGGACGAGACGGGACGAGACGGGACGAGACGGACGAGACGGACGGACGGAGAGACAGGACGAGACGGACGAGACGGGACGACGGACGAGACGGACGAGACGGACGAGACGAGGACGGACGGGAGACGGGACGAGACAGGACGACGGACGAACGGGACGAGACGGGACGAGACGGGACGAGACGGACGAGACGGACGAGACAGGGACGAGACGGGACGAGACGGACGAGACGGGACGGAGGACGACGGACGAGACGGACGAGACGGACGAGACGGACGAGACGGACGGACGGACGAGACGGGACGAGGACGAGCGGCGAGACGGGACGAGACGAGAGGACGAGACGGGCGAGACGGGGCGGAGACGGGCGAGACGGCGAGAGGGCGAGACGGACGGCGGAGGGCGATGGCGGGGGGGGGGCGAAAGACGTGGTGGCAGAGGAGGACCTCGGCCTTTGCCAAGAAGACGCTTCGCTCTTCCAGCGCGCCTCATCCGCCGCCGACGCCTCTCTGTCCCCGCTCTCTCGCAGGTGGATTCGAACTGCAGGAGGGAATGGAGATGTGGAAACAGAGGCGCAGGGGGCTCGGGCTACGGGTTGCGAACGAGGGTGGAGGCGATGTTTGTGGGGTCGGGGGAAGGGGCCGTGGCCGGTGGCGCGGATTCGGACGCCGATAACGCGGTATTCTCGTCCTGGGACGCCGCGCCGCGCGGCGCCGCCGCCGTTCGTCTTTCGGCGAGAGGCCACTTCGGCCCCGCCCTCCCCCGGCGCCCAGTGGGAGCTATTTGGCTCGCGCCCGCAGGCGATGGCGGAGTGCGTGCGCTGCGCAGAAGCTCCGTTCCGAACACACACAACTCGGCCTTGGCTCGTCCGCTCTGATCCGCAATGATGTTTCGTCGAAATAATAATAATAATAATAATAATAATAATAATAATAATAATAATAATAATAATAATAATAAGGTTGGAGGCTTAGAGGTGGCAGCCCCATCACCAACCAAACCCATAGAAAATGGAGATGCAAAATTCTAGACATAGAGCCTCGGAAAATGAGTCGCTGCCTGGGGATCGTCAGGGCGCGGTTGGAGCCAGTGCTGACCGTGACAGCATGCAAGCCACTGGTGGTGTGTTACTGAATAGGCGGGTACACACCTGGTTACCCGAAAGCACTACAGCCAATGAACGCAGCAATCAAGAACAACTAGCTGCACCTGCCGACAGTGCTTCCCGGACAATACTCAGGACCACTCAAGCGGCCTGCCTCGACGGAGGATACAATGGACAGCTGACATGAATGAAACAATAGTCAGAATTTATCTCCGTGTTACCGTTGCGGAACAAATTGTGTAGGTTACCGGCAGGAACTTTACAGAAACTTTTGCAACAATTCCACATCTCTCCCATCTTACGGAACAAAACATAGCCGACCGAAAGCATTAATCTATAGGTCAGGAAAATATGTCTCGACAGTCGAATACGGGAAATTGAGGCTGAAGTTCACTCAGAAATACAACAGCATGAGATTTCAGAAACTCCAGAATTAGCTAGAGCAACCTCTGAACCACCAATACAAGATCTGGAACCCAGCGTAGTGACACAGAAATCAGATAGGTCTTTAACCAACTAGTTAACCAACAAACAACAATATGAGCATGAAAAAGCCAGATACTGGGATCTGCTCCTCATTTTAAAACCTAAAATACCCAGGCAACACAATTCAAAAAAACTGGCCACCTTAACTAAGTTAGCAAATGAAGAAATACTTGTCAATGAAGTCAGACAAATTACGACCTATGAGCAACTAGACTCAATTATCTACTGCACATCGCTAGCAATTGTGAAGTTAAGTGGGGGGAAAATCCTAGAATCCCAACAGCCATATAGCCATCGAAAGACTTCACACCACCTTGGAAGAGACGGCTGGAGGAAGAATAAAACAACTCAGATCTGACATTGCCATTATCGAAGCCTTTCAGAAAGGAAGCAAAAGACGCGCATCAGAAGGAAAGTATCGAGAATCAGAAGGAAATACTGCAAACATGCGCAATACAACGAAAACCAAAATACATTTGAGTAATAGATACTCTCAAACAACAACTTAGTGTCTATTCAAAAGAATACGCCGCTACACCAAAAGCTTGAAAGGAAAAAGACAATCAGGATTTTATTAAAAACCAGAAGAGGTTCTATGAGAATCTGAAAAGAGAAATCCATTCAGGAAAGTTACCGGAGAAATCAACTGTGGAAGATCACTGGACCACGGTATGGTCAACAGAAAGTCATTTCCAGTCCCACGCATTATGGCTGACAGAAGTGTCGAGCGTATCAAGCAAGACCAGGGAAATGGAAGTTTCCGATATATCAATGGATGTTCTAAAGACAGCTATTAACAAACTCAAAAACTGGAAATGCCCTGGACCAGATGGACTTCATAACTTCTGGTTTAAAAGATTCACCTGTATACATGAAATAATTCTGACTCTCATTAATCATTTTCTGAAACACCCTGAAGAACTACCGACGGCCCTGTGCGAGGGGATCACTTTCATGAAGCCGAAATCTAACAATGCCACAGATCCCGGACAATTCCGACCCATCACATGCCTCAACGGCTATATAAAATCATCACTAGTTGTTTAAAACAGTGATAGAACAACATGTAAACAAAACAATATTCTTTCAGAGTACCAGAAAGGATGTTGCAAGGGTTCATTGGGGTGCAAAGAACAGCTTGTAATCGACAGTGTCATCATGTCTCAGGCATCCAACAAAAACGAGATCTGTATACTTGCCATCGACTACAGAAAGGCATTTGACATGGTCCCGCATGACTGGCTGATCTATGTTCTAAAGCTATATCGTGTTAACCATGCAATCGTAAGATTTCTTACGAACGTAATCAATCACTGGCAAACAACAATACATATGTCCTCAAGTAGTGAAAGAATTGTCACTAAGACACTGAAAATCCGCAGAGGTATATTCCAAGCGACAGTCTCAGCCCTTACTGGTTCTGCCTTGCTATGAATCCCTTTCCTCCTTGCTGGAAAGCATGGGAGTTGGATATGAGCTGAAAGGTCAGAGCAAACATAATGTGAGTCATCTAGCATACATAGACGATATCAAACTGTACTCAGGAACATTACAGGGACTGAAGAAGCTCCTTCATGTCACGAAGATTCTCAACGACATAGGAATGCAATTTGGTATCGAAAATGCAAAATCAAAGTATAAGGAAGGGTAAACTCATCAGCGAGTAGAACATGAAACGCTAAAGGGAGACTAAAACAAGCTGATAAAGAAATTAAAGAAAAGCTGCAGGTGGAATTCGAGAAGAGAATGAAAGGTTTATTCAAAACCTTCCTCAATTCACGAAACCTAACTGCAGCGGTTAACATGTATGTAATACCAGTAATAACTTTCTCACTGGGCATCATTAAATGGTCCAGGACGGATATTGAATCCTTGGAAAGGCTTATTAGAGTCCAAATGAGCCGTTCCCAATACCACCACCCCAAAAGCTCAATTCAAAGGGTAACGCTTTCAAGGAAGATGGGAGGTCGTGGTATCCTGAAAATAAGTAATCTCCAATTCAAACAGATTACCAGTATGAGAGAATACTTCAGGAAGAAAGCGTTATCTTCTCAACTACACGAAGTGGTACTTGAAGCGGACTACAATTATACACCTCTGAGTCTCAATCAAGCTAATATAGAACTTCAACAGCCCTCTTTCCAACAAGAGATAGATCTCTGGAAGCACAAAGCAATCCATGGGAGATACCCAGCTGAAATAGCCAATCCAAATGTAGACGTAGACATGTCGTACAAATGGCTCAGCATTGGATATCTCTACCAGAAACTGAGGTTCATGGTTGCCATTCAAGATCAAGTCATTGCAACCAGAAACTATCTCAAATATGTCATCAAAGATCCAGAGATGACCTCTGATAACTGCCGCGCCTGTGCAACGCGGCGAGACAATTCAACATATTACAGCAGGATGCAGTGTACTCGCCCCAACGGAGTATAAGAACAGGCATGATATGGTGGGTCGAATTATCCACGCCCAACTCGTCAAGATCTGTGGTTTAGTACCATGCCATGATACACCATACTACAAGTATATCCCAAAGAATGTACTAGAAAACAATAACTATAAATTGTACTGGGATCGTAGTATTTTGACGGACCGTACAGTACATCATAACAGACCGGATATAACACTCTGGAATAAAAAGAGAAGAAAGTATGGTTTGTAGACATGGCAGTTGTGGACCAGCAATCTCGCTACAGCATATCATACGAAGATCCAGAAGTACAAAGAATTGGCACATGTCGTGAAGGAGCAATGGAACATCTCGGAGATCAAAACCGTTCCCGTGGTTCTTTCAGCAACGGGCGTCATCCCGAAGACTTTAAAGAATTCACTAGAAACGCTGAAAATAAACAAAAATACCATAATAAATATCCAGAAATGTGTCATACTTTGTACGTGTACATTGGTCCGAAAATTCTTGGGGAGTAATGAGTGTGTTTAGTTGCTATTTTAATCACATTAGACTTTATGAATATTATAAATGTTAAATTTTTATCAGTCTATTACTGTTGATTTTTATTGTTGTCATGCTTTGATGTATTGTATCTGTATGACTACAATCTATGTACCAGTGAACTGTGAATGAATAAATAATAATAATAATAATAATAATAATAACAATAATATTAATAATAATAATAATAATAATAACAATAACAATAATAATAAAAATTTACTGCTTTGGGAAAGATTGCGGTAGCAGATCTCCGTAAGTACATTTAAGATTATGTTTAAGTTTTGTTAAATACACTTTTATATCAAGTTTACATTTAAAACACATATTTATACAAACTATGACTAATACTAAATTAATACAAAAATTTGAGTCTTAGCTACAATAAATACAAAATTAGCTGTAGTGTAACATATATACAATTATCAAAATGAATAATTATTATATAAAATTACTGAATTTGGTTTTTAATTTATTTTTGAATTTTCCCACACTCTGAGGTAAAGTCTCTAGAATTTGGAATGAGTAAACAATCTCGATATCCACCATTATTTGTGGAAATCTGGTATAACGAACGAGGATTTTTTGAGTTTTTAAAATTGAATCAGTATGAGGAAGAGTGGAAGTCAAAAATACTATTACTTTTATTATGTTGGACAGTTGCTCTATAAGGAAAGGAAAAATATATCGTGAAGAAAATAATCACGTCATAACAGTGTTTAGACGTTCATTAGTGAATTCACGCAGAAAAATTGGACAGGATAAAATAACATGTGTGACTATTACTTAAGGTTTCTTTCCTCCTGAAAAGTGCCAAGAAATGACTTATTCGCTTCTCGGTACGATTCAATTAAACCTGCATATTTCATATCTGGACATTGGTAAGTCGAATTCACCGATAACTCGAATTTTTTACAGCTCTAATATTGTGACATTTGAACATTCCTACAAAACAAATTTCCCTCTAAACAAATTTCCTAGCAAAACAATTTGCCCGGCAAAATAAATTTTTCCGCGTGTTAAGCTTTCGACACTTCACCGGCGGCGTGCCTACACAATTCAACCTCACGACAGCATGGTTTATTGAACTTCCAATTCATTATTTTGAGCTTCCAGTTTGTACTGTATGGTATATAAATATATTTAAATATAATGTAGTATAATCCTACTTTACCAACATAGCTGGCACCGGACACAATCAAATTTCAAAAGTTTAGACTACGTTGAAATCCCAAAAATGTCCGTTACGACAGAAAATTCATTCAGGCCAAATTATAACAATATTATCGTTATTTAAAGGGTCAAAATTTCCACCTGCACTAACTCAATACTTCTATTCGAAGGGAGGTAGGCTGATATTTCTAAAGCGCACATGAACACAGGCTTTTTTGTATTCGAGCACTGTAAACGTCCTTTTCGTCACAAGAAATTGTCCATAAAAGTTCATCTTATGGCACAGATTATGAGCTATTTGCCGTTTATGGCACAAATAATTTCGTCTCCACATTCATCCAATCTCAGATAGAGAATCGTGGGGTACTAGCGAAACCGAACTGCCGACCACCGTTTTTTTTTCGCACAGATGTCAAACACCTGTGACGTCACAAGAAAGCTGTTTCAAAACTTACCGTTGATTTACTCATACACTTATAATTCTGTGATAGAATGTAATAAGGGTGTTGTAATATGAGTTTTTTTTGCCAAAACTTTGCCTTTGTTTTGTGCAACATTATATAACTTTCTTTCTACTGCGCAGGCGGTAGCTAGAAAGTAAAAATCGAGTGTGACAGGTCGCAAAAGTCCTGCGGAAGTCTTAATGTCACTCACCATTTAAGTAGTGTAAATAAATAAATTCGAATTTGCAAATGAAGAAGCATTCGAGTGCAACATAATTTCATTCGTCACAAAAACAAAGACATGGATTCTCGCCAAAACCTGTAGGACGGAGCGTCCGAAAGTACCAAATGAATGTAATATAGGGTCCAAAACGTTCACGTTCAGCGCCTTCCGCAACATTTGCCAACATCAGGAGCATTCACAACAATAGCGCACACCATTCTACTTTTGCGCCTCCAGCTCTGGCTTTATATCATTGGTGATAAAAGAATGTTGGCAATTCGCCATGCTCTACATAGAGTAGGCAACCTGTAACACTTTTCCAACATCAATGAATTTTAATTTTGTTTATTAGCTGTGGTGCAAATTGAACCTGTATCTTTCTAATACAAATCGTCTCAGTTGCTTTGTGACAGAACAAGAAGCTCAGGCACGCCAGCCCTACGGAACATGGTAATAGTAATACGTGATGCTCGGCACATGTTTCTTCAACCCCCAGGCGTGGATAATAAATAAAAACAAAACTTGTGCCCGGGAACTCTGTTATCTGGCAAACATCGGATTAATCTGACCCTATTGCCAAATACATACACACACACACACGCGCGCACACATACACACACACACACATATATATATATATATATATATATATATATATATATATATATATTGGTTTATATATGGTCTGTGTATCTAGTCTCACTTGTGAGATCAAGACCTAAACAAAGGTACCTTACATATGGAAATCTGTCGAAAGTTCAGGCCGCATGAGTGGAGTAAAAAAACCATTGTTCAAACGAACTCACCGAAAACAACCCTTTATATTTTGCTGCGCGCAGTCGCCTGAAAATAAGCTCTCAACCAAATTTCGCACATGAAAGCGCCGCCAATATTTTCGCGACACAAATCACCGTGCAGAGTGCAGGGAGGCACGGGGTGGAACGGGGTGAGGCGATGTGGGGATGGGGCAGTGCACGGAGCGAGGTGATGTGAACGATGAGATACAACGAAATTTGGCAAGCAAACGAACTCGAGTGGCGGGTTGTGGAGAGGAAGAGGGTGGAGGAGGTGGCGGTTTAAAGGCGTGGCTTACGTGCGAGGCTGAAAGATGCCGTGGCAGGGCGAGGCAAGGCGTGGCAAGGCTTGACCAGATGAGGCGAGATGTGGGTAGGCGTGGTGGGGCTTGGCGAGGTGTGGCAAGGCATGATGAGACGTGGCGTGGAAAAGGGGCAGGCAAGACGGAAGGCCGGAAAAAACGTGGCGAAAACGCGTTGGGGGGCTTGGCGAGGTGTGACAAGGAGTGATGAGGTGTGGCGTAAGTATGACGTGAGTAGGATGGGGCGAAGGCAGGATGAGGCTTCGAAAGGTGTGGCAAAGAGTGATGAAGCGTGGCCCGACGATATGTGGCGAGCCGTGGCGTGACGAGGCGTAGCATAGTGTGACGAGGCTAGGATGTGCGGGAGGCGAGGTGACCGAAACGTGGCGTTGTGGGGGATGAGCAGTAGGCGAGACATGACGAAGTGTGGCGTAGCGCGTGGAGGGGCATGGCATGGCATGCAGGGGTTGTGGGGGGATGAGGAGAGGTCTGGGAAGAGCTGGAGTGGGACGGGGCGACACGCAGCCGGCAGAAAACTCTCCATTATCACGCGCCCGGCCAATTTATTCGATTCGCCGCCGTCCGCGCTGGCGCCGACTCCGCACCGCCCCTCGAACGGCCTTCGATTAGTTAGCGAGTTCCGGCAGCGGCCGCGCGCGGCGCGGCGGTCGCCGAAAGCTGTTTAATTCGCTTGAAAACGACTCGGTAATTAAGTCCGCGACAAATTGCGTCGACGGAGGCGCAGTCTCTCGGGAGAAGATGGATCCGAGCCAGCGTGGAAAGTCACCGACCGACCGTGCGCTCGCGGAGACAGGCACATTTTTGTTTCGTCGCGTGAATAAATTGTCGTTCGTTATCGTGATGTTTTGGCGTTCGCGGTCATTCATTTACGTTTTTTAATGAATTTCTGTGATCTGCGATACGTCTTCATTACCGTTACGCTATCAGGGCGTTAAATCTTAATTTAACAGGATGTTCCGTGAAAACTGAACTGGCTGATTCCAACATATATTTCCAACGACGCTACTGGGAAAATTACATTCCCGTTTCATTTTACGCTGTGTGCAGCAGTGTATTAAGGTTTAGGGAGACTAAGCTCAGGTTTAAAGTACTGCTGGATAGAAGTGACGAGAGTTCGAAATGGAAATTAGTTTATGAACATTCTCTCAGATCGAAGGATTGCATGGACGATACTTTTAGTTTGATTAAATACTAGTATCCCTGACGTATTTCCAAGTTCCTAAATACTAGGAAGTTGATGACAATATTTTAAGCAATAACAAAGGAGGTTATATTTTCTTTTTATAGTACGTAAAGAAATTATGTATATATTTAACTGAAAATAGTTTTCTGAGGGATATTTCGAATCCAATAGAAATTAGAAAAACACATTAACTTGCTAAATAAATAAATTACCCTTTTCAATTATTTACAACAAAAAAATGTTTTTGTAACCCTCGACGTCTTCCATGAACTGTTTAAAATTTACTGAACGTCCTTTCATTGAATTGTGAAATATTCTAGATATATATTTATAAATAATGCCATTAAATGCTTTTTATACATACATTACATAGAATATTTCACTTTTCTTAAGCCAAACAGCATCCAATCTTGGCGTTGTGAATACCGATACATCAGTTAACCACACGTAAATATTCCAACAAATTAATTTAAAATTTAAACCTAAAAAAAAAAAAAATTCAAACTTTAAATTTATAATTAAAATAACTAAATACTTATTAAATTCTAGTTTTATTCCACATACTTTGAAAACAAAATCATATTTATCAATAATTATTATATAAAATAAAATTATATCTGACATCTTCAAAAGGTTCTCTATAAATTCTGAAAAATTGTATAAAATTGAACAGGAAATAAACACATTGAAAAAATATTTTCTTGCTCACGAATAATTTAGCCCATAATGTGACTATGTAGCTCTCAATATACTAAACACTTCAACCACATTTTACACTAAAAAATCTAAAAATTCAGAGTTTGCACTCCACAAGTCTTATCTAGTCAGCCAGTGATATCGTTCTGCCTTTTTCACGCGAAGCGCTGCCTTTCCCTAATGTTCACACTTTTTGGTCCATTTACATCTCCATGCTTTCTACTGCCCTTAAACATCTGTTAATCTGCGCAATCTTAATTTCTTACAAAAGGAGCATCTTGCTGTTGCACCCACGTAACATCGTCTTTTGCCATAACGTTTTTAACAATATATTATCTTTGTCCATAATATAAAAATTATAATATACAAATAACTAGTGGTGCTAGAACAAAAGGTACTTTCCCAACTGTACTTTCACGCAAATTACGTAAATATACTCAAATTTTCGAAAAATTGTGCATGACCGTCTTTCAAAATCTATCTTTAAAAAACATTTGTTATAAAGGGAAAAACCGCTATCTTTAATATTTTTGTTCAAGAAAGATACCTAGTATTGCAGTTGCAGGAAAAACTTTGATTTTTTGCGAGTTTTACCGAACATGAGACCAACACCGCTCACTTGAACGTCCTTTACGCTATCCAGTAACAAAATTTTATCAAAAACTTTGAAGCCATTTTTTTAATTTTAAAAATGTCCCAGGAGCTTTATGTAATGTACCTCTCAAAATTTAAATATCGGTTTCAAATTCAAAGAACCGCGACATCAGTCAGGTCGATTGGAGAATATAAATTTTGGACAAAATCGGTTAAACGGCTTAGCCACTAGTGTTGTTCACAGATGGACGGACAGACGTTTTTCCGTCAAGAACCCACAAAACATGGATTCTAGATACATCACGTCATGGAGATTTTTTTATAACTCGCAAGGTGGCGGAGTCCTTCCCATACTGATCGCTGAGATCCGGTGCCGACCTATATGTTGGCTTGCGGGCAAATTCTCCCGCTCCATATCTTCCAGGCACCACGCTGCCTGGGAGAAGCTCTAAGCTCCCAACTGGTCAACGGATATGTATGGTTGGCAATGCGAATTTGTATTGCGAACCATCAGTGAAACGGGAGAGGTGGCTCAGGGTAATGTCACCAACTGAGGTGGTTCAGTGCATCAACTGACGCCACTGCAGTGCCTCTGACCCGGAAGTCCTGGGGTTCGAGTCCGGACGGTGGCAGGATTTTCGACACTAGCCAGACAGCTAGGTCGAGTCCTGTCGTTGTCTGGGGGAGAAGTCTAGCGGCCAGCTGATCTGATCGGTAGTTTTCCGTGGTTTCTACGATTAATTTCAGATGAATGCCGGAGCAGTATCCTACCAAACGGACGACGGACCGCGCGAGACCTTTTCCTCCCATTCTTTGACCTATCCTACATCTTTCACACGCACACACAAACATGCACTACACTACCGCACATGCCTGGAGATCGGTGGGGAACATAGAGCTTGTCCGGGCTGGGGCGGTGCACCGCTGGTGGGAGAGTCCTGGTTGTTGAGAACATGCACTACACTACCACACATGCCTGGAGATCGGTGGGGAACATAGAGCTTGTCCGGGCTGGGGCGGTGCACCGCTGGTGGGAGAGTCCTGGTTGTTGAGAACATGCACTACACTACCACACATGCCTGGAGATCGGTGGGGAACATAGAGCTTGTCCGGGCTGGGGCGGTGCACCGCTGGTGGGAGAGTCCTGGTTGTTGAGAACATGCACTACACTACCACACATGCCTGGAGACCGGTGGGGAACATAGAGCTTGTCCGGGCTGGGGCGGTGCACCGCTGGTGGGAGAGTCCTGGTTGTTGAGAACATGCACTACACTACCACACATGCCTGGAGACCGGTGGGGAACATAGAGCGCTTGTCCGGGCTGGGGCGTGCACCGCTGGTGGAGAGTCCTGGTTGTTGAGAACATGCACTACACTACCATACATGCCTGGAGACCGGTGGAGAACATAGAGTTGTCCGGGCTGGGGCGGTGCACCGCTGGTGGGAGAGTCCTGGTTGTTGAGAACATGCACTACACTACCATACATGCCTGGAGACCGGTGGGAACATAGAGATTGTCCGGGCTGGGGCGTGCACCGCTGGTGGAGAGTCCTGGTTGTTGAGAACATGCACTACACTACCATACATGCCTGGAGACCGGTGGGGAACATAGAGCTTGTCCGGGCTGGGGCGGTGCACCGCTGGTGGGAGAGTCCTGATTGTTGAGAACCCCGTTTGTCGTTGGTAGGTCTGAGCAGGATTTCTCCATCCAGCAGGGCAAGATAACCTCCACCTCCCGAGCAAACCATGCACTGCACTTGCGGGACTAATGACCTTAGCAGTAGACGCGCCAGTAGTAAGTAGTAATTAATCAATCAGTAAAGGCTTGGAGGGAGAGTGAGTGGGTGGAGAAAGATTGAGGAGTGGCGAAAGAAGAGAGAAGAGTTGGCGAGATAGGATACGGAATAGAAAATTAGATTTTCATTAAAATCTCTGAATTTTTAAAAACTGCCGTAAATTAATGTTTAATATTTGTTCGACAAGAGTTTTTCAGCTAGCAGATTTTCTAAATGATATTTCTACTTTCAGTTTTGCTAATAAATGTTATTTAAAATTTTGGAAATACGTGAAGAGTTAGTTGTAACTTTGAGTGATAACGGGAGTCTTCATTTCACAAGACCTGAAAAAAATTTAAACCAAAATGTCACGAATGTTTCTTTAAATGTCTGGCTTCGATAGAGAAAATGGCACTTCATAAGGTTTAAGTTCGATTTTTCTTTAAAAAAATGCGATTGAATCTGTGTTCAAGCAACAACATTTTCCAAATATACCTTACTGATTAAATGTTGTGGATTTGGTATTTGCATTAAAAGAATATTTTACAATTTAAACCACAATTGCTTCAAATAATTTGTTAAATTTACAAAATCTCAGAAATTTTCTTGTGAATATTTCTCTGCGACTTTAAATTAATAATGTCCCGTATGGTCTCCAACAATGCTGATCAATTAATTGTAGTCTGCATTATGTAAGAACTGCGGTTGGAATACAGAAAGGGCCCGGCAAACTTGTTCCTTTATAATGGTTTGTATGGATAGAGCAGTGAAAAGCGACATTGTAATTTAATTCTTTTTTAATTTTCCAAAATTAAAGAAAAAACTCAAAGAGTGTAACTAAAGGTAATGGTTTGAATGAATTATGGATTATTAATAAATTTGAAACAATTGATTGCTGCGATTTGTTTTTGCTTGTCTATAACTATACAGAACATTGCGGTGCGATTGTAAAAGAATGTTTAAATAAATCAGTTTTTCTTTCAATAATTATTTTCAATGTAACTATCGAATTTTCTACTTTTATTTGCATGGACTTGCAAAGTGTTTATAAAAAAAAGATATTTTAATATATTCAGAAAATATTTAATTTTTTGAATATTTTAACATATTCTGAAAAAAACGATTCAACAACGAAAATAAAGAAAGAATCACAAAATGTGTTAATATTTATTAATCTTTGCTAGTAGGTAGTATACTACTACTTTTTCACATCTCCCTCATTTTGTTTGATGAAGATAGCTGTGAGTTTTCCACGGGTTAAGTTCTCGTAGATAACCAATTTTAATGTAATATTACATAACGGTTCAAATAATAACGAGATAGTACGTGCAGTTGCAGAATTTCTAATTTAAAATGTTCTTTGTAAACCCCAGAGCGCTAACGAATATGATGACACACAATTTAAATTCTGCAAGGCAACTGTTTCTGTCGAATTTCCAGGATTACGGACTCATCCCTTTGTCTGATTTTTCTACTGAAATGGACGAATGGGCGTGGTAGTGAATGGGCGGCTTACCGAACGTTCGATAAGTCAGCACAGCAAAACAGATTTTCTGTAATGAAACGATCTATTATTAACTCTCTAGTGGCTCCTTTGTGCTCAGCCAAGCATTCAAATATTTGTATTAGTGCACTGTGATTCGAATTTGGTTAACATTTCAATAAATATTTTGTATCAGGGTCAAGAGTTCGAAAAATTAAAATTGGAAAAAAAAAAGGGATAGAGAATATGTTCTAAATGCAAATAAATTTAAAATTCAGGAACTAATAATTGGTGACTAACCTTCCTTCGTAGTAAAATGCTTGAATTGCAATGTATTATCGCCATGAGAGAATGCAATTTTAGATTTTTCTAGTATATTCAAGCTGCGTTCTCTGCCTAGGTTAGCGGCAGAGGGAGGAAAAACACGCATAAACTTTGAAAACAAAGCGACAAACAGACGGACGGACAGAGTAAGAGGAGAGAGGACATATGATTAAGAATAGAAGGGGATAAAAATTATCTCTGCGGTCTCCCTCCAACTCCCTCTCAGAACTATGTATACTGACGGAATTGGATTGCTTATTTCGACAGTCCAGAATCGCGAGAGGCCATACGTTTGTGTTTGTATTTTCGTCTTTGGCCATTACTTGTCCCGCAAAGGGCATTTGTGCTCGGCGCCCTTAGATCCCGGGCTGCCCAGTCCCGATACTCGGGGGCCCGAGTTGGTCACGGCGGTCTTGAATTCGCTTAACCTTCGTCCCTTCACTGTAACTGTACTTAACGTATTCGGCTAGCGACGCCAGTTTCTGGGTCGTGTAATTTCAGTAGAACCATCCCGTAATTTGCCTACTTGACCAAGGGTAACCAAGAAAAACTCCAGTCAGGATGGTCGACACGGGGAGTGAACCCTGGCCTTCCGAATGCGAAGTCAGCGCGCCCCATCCGGAGCTACTTCGCTCAGTTTACACGTTTGTATCCATCCTTCATCCGTCTGAATCCTCAGCTGCCAGCCGGTCGTCAGTATTGCAGTGCTCTCCCTGATCGCAAATAATACTACTGATCTGCCGAGTCTAAAACAGCTCTTCAAATGTTGGAAAGGAGCGCTAAGATCCAATGGCATTACAGTCTCCGACGAAGAGAGTAAATAACAAAAAACACTTTCTATGATACAAAAAGTATAAAGGAATTATTCATTGCTATACGACCGAATTATTCATAGCTAATTCGTTTTATGAGGACCACGCTGCTGTGTTTGTTTTATATATCGTCCCAAACCACAAATTTTGTTACTAATAATGTCATTCTTTGCTAAAGCTTCTTTACATCCAAACTGTAATTCCCTTAGGTTAAACATTCTACGCAGGTTAATTTGAACAGAAGTTTATTTAAAAAAAGTGCATTTGCATAGCCTCCGTTTCTCGTTTTTTGAATTTATTAGTTTTCTACTATCCCTTTCTTTTGATTTCTTTGCTTTTTCTCTGCGTCGCCAACTACATGCTTCTCTTTTGCTCACATATTTACAATTCTCCACTCATATACTTAATTCTCAATTAGAATTTGTTAAATTTATAATGTAAGCTAATAAATGTTGCGAAAAGTCTATAAACTATCTAATATTGACTTTTGCCTTCTGCAAATGTGGTTGACCAATAGAATGCCAAAACACTATGTGTACGTGTTTATGTGTGCTTAAAATGTGTGTGTACGTATGTGTGGTAGTACAGTACTCGTGTGAAATGCAATTGTACATTACCACTAATACAGAACATATAATAACACTAATACATACAGAACTACAGTTCTGCTTATACCAATATTATAAAAAATATTGCTGTACCATAACTCAACACGTGAGTAACAAATATTAAGCGGCACAGCCAACCCAATATCTACAAATAAAAATGATCATCGTAAAAGGTCAGTGAGTGATCCGGAAAATATACAAGATGCGAAGAAAAAAGTGGGAGTTACTTATGTGACTGAACAACCAAACCCGCCCGACTTAAATTATAACTTGCCAGTGGAAAACAGATTCAGTCTATTAAGGGAAATAAATCGAAGTCTTGAAAAGAACAATTTACCTATCTAAAGGAAAACAGTAGTGAACAAACCAACAAAACAAATATAATTCCTCCCATTCTCGTAGCCAACATTCATAATTTAAAAAATTTCATTTAAGAACTAAGATCAAAAGTGTAAAGAAATTTCATAGCAGACTCTAGAAATCAGAAAGTATAAATCAGTGCCAAATCCACCACAGACTTCACAAACCTGGTGAAGTACTTAATTGGCACGCACAGAAGTTTTCACACATGCAGAGACTCGGCCAATTAAGTACTCCGTGGTTTAAAACATTAGCCAAACCATTTCCGAAATGAAAATACTACGAGACTTAAAACAACGGTACCCATTAATTATTAAAGTAACTCGACTACATAAAGAAAACAAATCTATTCCAGTTGTTGCAGCAGAATCCCGCGTGAATGAAGCATTAGAGAGTATATTGTCAATTAACGAAATTTCTAACCATAAAGTGAAAACAGAAAGAAGAAGACCTTCCGGTCCCATTCAATGTCAAAGATGCCTTGACAACGGGCACACAAAGAACAATTGTAACCATGTAATAAATTGTGCGTATTGCGCAGGAAATCACTACACATTTACATGCCAAGATAAAACTTCAAAACCTAAGTGTGCTAACTGCAACGGGGAACACCAGGCAGATGTTAGAGATCCAAACTGTTCTTACTATAAAGCTATAGATGAAAGAAATACGAATAAAGTAAACAGTAGAAACAAATGTGACACCAAACAAGAAACCTCATCCCCTGCTCCTAATAATTCAACATCTCAATTTCCATTCGGGCCAGCTACTCAACCCCTCCACAATTTTCCCTAAAACCTGAAAGTACAACTTCCGAAATTAACCTTCAGCGTAAAAGTAATACGCCCCCTCCCAATTAAATAATCCCTTCCTAAACACAATAATCAACACGATTACAACATGTATCATCAACATCATTAACTCATTAATTCCTACTATCATTAAAATTCAAAATTCAGTATCCACAATTTGCGCAACAGCTATGGCAATTCATCTCCATAATAACTTAACTGTCATAAATTGGAACGCAAATGGCATTACAAATAAAAAGCAGAACTAAGAACCTTCTTCATTTTCAAAAACGATATAGCATGCATAACCTAAACGCACTTGAAAAATAAAAATAAATTGTATATTCCAGGCTACACCATTCACAGAGCAGATAGAAATAACAACAATGAAAATGAAGTTATGATATACAGAAATCAATGATTGAACACCTTGAAACACACATCTCTGATACTCCATGTATAGAAACAATTGCAATCAGAATAAGAATAAATAACCAAAATTGGAACGCAATAGCCTCATATATACCACCTTCAGCCAAAATAGCCATAGTAAGCATCGAAAACATATTCCAACCCCATACTAATACAATTCTTCTCGGTGACCTTAACGCAAAAATACTCAATGGGGATGTCATTCAAATAATCAAGATGGCAAAATTCTTGAAAGAATAGTAAATCAACACAACCTAAAAATAATGGCAACAGTGGAACCAACTTACCACCCATATAACCAACTAAGAAGACCAGACATTCTTGACTTCGGAATAACCAACAAAAACATTCATTTTTTCTAACCCCAATTTTTAAACCAAATGAAAAGATGGGCTTGCAAATCTAAAAGTCTCCTGAATCGAACTAAAACTGCAGCAAAAAGTTTCACTCTTAGACCGTACACGCCCCTCTTATAAACAGAAATAGCCATCTCCCATACAACATTGCTCTAATATTATTCAAAACAATATTAAGACCTCTATGGTTGTACGCCTGTCCAATATGGTTAAACGCATTCAAAACAAACATTCATAAAATGCAAATTATCCAAAATCAATATAAAAGAACAATAGCAAATTCACCATGCTATGTAACAAACAATCAACCACAGAAAAAAATTAATCGAGCAATTAGCACATCACTTCACATACCTCTCCTCAAACTTTTATACAACCCTCATGCTATTACCATCCCCATCCAAATGTACGCTGTGTATAAACCAAACCAACAACACAAGAATAAAAGACAAGTATCCATTCAATGTTTTTATAAAACTATTTTCCGAAATGGAATAAACAGGGGTGACTTGATAGGTTTCATCAGCCAATGTATTACATGTAAGAAATCTATACTAATAGAAGTGAATTCAACGACATGTAATCGACATCGATTTCACAAAAATGAGTGTATGAATAGATACGAAATATTTACAGTCTCTTCTGCAGGATTTGACGCAGTATCGTTGCAAAGTTTGGTAAAGATTAATACAACACAAATGCGTAAAATAAATAATTTAAATAATATACTTGTAGATGCACCACGGTCGTTATTTTTCACCTGTCGCTAAGAGACGGGTTCCCGACATATTCCGCCAGAGGCCAGCAGCGGTGCGGTAGAATCACAGAGTAAGCATAGGGGGATGACCGTGTAACCGACCATGAAAGTTCGCACATCTATGTGTTTTCATGGATATTTTTATGCTGTTCATTTTTTGTAACTCCACTCGAAAGCGCTGCAGCACAAGATGGCGCTTCAGTTAAATGCAATTCCCAATCATGGGAACCAAGCTTCATTATTGCTAGGCGTTGCCGTGAGACACGGGGCGAGGCCGAGGAGGCCAGGTGGAACCAGCAATGCAAGATGGAGAGAGAAAGGACGGAAAGAGATAGAGGAAAAGGAGGAGGGGAAGAGAGAAAGAAGGGGAGAGAAAAAGAGGAAAAAAGGGGGGAAAAAGGAGGGAAAAGGAAAGAAGGGCAAAAGATACATGTAAAAGACGGAAAAAAGAGGGGAAAGAGATAAAGAAGAAACAAAGAAGATAGAGGAAAAGAGGAAAATATTGAGAGGGAAGAGAGAGGAAAAAGAGAGAGTAGGGGAAACGAAAAAAAAAAGAGAGTTAGAAAAGGAGGGAAAAAGAGGGGTCAGGATAAAAGTGGGAGGGAAAAAGCGAGGAATAAAGAGAGATGGAAAAAGAGGAAGAGAGAATGAGGGTAAAAGAGAGTGAAGGAAGAGAAAGCAGGAGAACGTCTGCCGGGTTCTGCTAGTTAGTTATAAGTTAGCTTTTAAGCCACCAATTCATGTGACTAAGTTGTTGTCATAACTGAACCATGTAAACCTCTTAAAATGTAATAAAGGTTTACAAAATGACATATTTGTTACGGAAAAGAAAGCACAGTCCCTTGTAGGGTGTAGAGAAAAATGTTTAAAAGAGGTGGTGTTAGGTGTAGTCTTGTAAGACGTATTTAATATTCAGTCTTACGCCAGCTGCTATCGCGGTCTCATGGGCTAGACGGTACGATCACTATTGGTTAGGATCGGTATTACTATTTTCAATTAGAGGGATGAGGTAAACGCGGAATGGGTTCCGATATTCTTTTGAGTTTTAAATGGTAATAATTAAGAAATGTCACAAGTGGTTTTTTAATGTTAAGTTCAATTTGAATATACTTCGTATTAGAAAAGAAATTTATAATAGGAAAGAGTTATAGACGGGAATTGTATTCAACAATCATTATTGAGTGTAGACAGTCGCGACTAGGTACCCACGTGCGGTGCAGCATAGAAGAAGTCAGCAACGCGTAATAATTTACTAAACTTTTTTATGAAATTGATTACCGAATGATAACACCCCGGTGACATTTTGCAGTCGGATTTTAACATTATGAGAGAATGCGGTATGGGTAACAGCAACACGAACAGCATATAGACAGCATCAAGAGAAAAGATCTGGAGTTCATCCGAGAAGCCAACGATGCGCGGGAAGATCATAATAAGTCTTGAATCTTTAATCTTTAGTCTCTTTAGTCTTAAGTCTTTAATTCTTGGCCCGTATTGGAATATAACTGTTGTATACGACTGAAATAATACCAGATCAATTTATGTGCTCATTGAAGGGTGTTAACCAAATTTGTAAATAAATGTTAAGTTATTTATTAAAAAACAATCTGATAATTTATAGCTTGTTGCCATGAATTCAAAATAAACATTTTGTAATTAACAGAACATCTTGATTCTAAAATTTTATTGAAAATTGTTCGTGGAAATCGACAAGGCACCGTAGATGGCAATATCCAAATTCTATTAAATACAACTGGGTAACCGTTTTGGTCGGGTTTATGAATGATTTGGGCTTTCGTAATGTAATTACGCAGCAACAAAATCCGAATGGAATCAGAAATGGTATTCCCTCGATTGTTGCAACAATTGTAAGTAAGATCTTTACAAACGATACTCGTAGAATCAAGAAGTCATCATACAGTATAAAATATCGAAAATCTAGATATTTGCAGTCTACATAAATTGAGAAATGCCTAACTTTAGATCTCCCCTCTTCCGTGACTAGAGTAGTCGCTCAAATCAGGACGTCCAAAGACAAAGAAATCAACATTAACAGCAAACCATGTAGCACAAAATAAACTCAAATTCAATCTGCTTTCTATGTAATATGAATACTGATGAAAACCTTAAATATATTTTACGTGAATACCTAAACGATAAAGGACTTAGACGACCATACCACAATCATGTATTATCCTTTCTCAATTTAGATTTATTACTAATTCTACAAATAAATTTCAGAACTTGGTGGCAGAATACACTCACTAAACATTACAGAACTTAACAACTATACAAAATGGAGCAGTGCCCCATGAAACGGACCGCGCGCGATATTTCATTCCTCTTCCTTGTCCTATCCCCTCCCCTTACACACACACTTACACTAACATGCACTACACTACCACAAATGCCTGGAGACCGGTCGGAAGCTTAGAACTTGTCCCGCCTGGGGTGGTTCCCCGATGATGGTTGGATTGGTTGGATACCCGGTCGACGGTAGGTCGGCGCCGTAACTCGCCATCCAGTGAGGAAAGACCACTACCACCTCCCGATGAAAAAAAATGCATTACATTTACGGGACTAATGACCTCAGTAGTTGATGCTCCCGGAATCACTAACAACCAATCAATCTACCATATCGTATATGGACGGAGGAAGCAACGTTTCTTTCAATTCTTGCGCGCATTTGAAATTAGTAATATAGATGCTTTTGTGCAAGGCGTGAGTCTATCTCACACATTGGTCAATGAGTTAAGCGAAACGGGACAAAACAGGTCAAGCCCAAACAAATATTCCAAAATAGTTCAATCTTTTAATTTTAGCAAACAAACATTTACTAATGCATCAATTAAATGTTTGGAGTTATTGCCTCTCAGTGTAGAGAAACCTATTTCGGCTGTTAATTTTTTTTACTGCGGCTTCCAAGGCTTTAGGGTCCCTTTTCTTAAACCTGATGTAACTATCAATATTAAATAATATAATACATGATGGAGACGTAGTTCACTCTCTTATATTATATAAATAGTTTTGAAACAAAAGGAAACTACGTTTCATTTCAATTTGTATATTGTTACAAATTATTGTCGACTGGTAAAGCCCTGTAAAGTGATGAACACTTTGTTGCGTATGTTTACTTTCTCGCTTCTGTTTACGCAGTGTAGAGAAAGCATTTTAATGCTTCAGGTAATCTAATGGCACCACAATAGCACATACTTTAGAGCTGTTTTATTTATTTAACGTTGCTATTACAATGTACTCTACGTTCAATAAAATGGTATATTCAACTTGATTAAAGTGGGGAAAATGTTTATACAGAAATGCATAAGGTAATGATATAGTCGTTTTGGATGCATTCATAATGCAACATATTGTCAGGCCTTTAGTTCTGGATGCTCAAATCGATTATCCTTGCTTGCCTGTGCGAAATACGAGAAAGTATGTGCTGTTATAGACCCTCTAATTTGCATTGGATATTGGACAATGTGAGGTCTGTATTCACTAATTAAAGGGTCACGTCAGACGGAGGTAACAGAGCATCTTTGTACACTTGAAATATCATTCTCCACATCTCCACAGTTATTTTAAAGTTGCACGACCACATCGAGTTTTACCTTTTCCCGTGCGGCGATGCTTTTAGGGCGAAACACAAACGAGAATATATGGTTAATACCATGATATAATACCTTGAACAAACAGTACCTCCAATCCTGTGATATTTTTCAGGATCCTATGTTTCAACTAATTCGTTATGTGAACCCTTCTCTACTTGTGTGAGATTTAAAAAAAAAAAAAAAAACACGTCTATTGTCCTAAAAGTTGCAATTATAAATATGTATACACTAGATCTAAGACAGAATAAGCAAATTATTATTTAAAATAAGTATATTTTTACATAAAAGGAATGTTGAGGTGAGGAAGTGTATTTTATCTTTAGTGACTCTACCTTTAGTGACTTTAGTGAATCTTTAGTGACCTTTGTGTCATAAGAAGTGAGTTTCACGTTAATGAAACAGCAAACATGTTCGAATGGCTAAATCAGGAATTTGTGTTGCGTTAAATCCTTATTAACTTTAGAAATAAATTTTAGGAATGTTCCTTGGGGACGTGGCCGTTAAAAGCCAACAGGAATCAAAGCTGCAGCTACGGAAATGATGCCAGACTTCGAAAACCAAGGACTTTTGGAGCAAGATAAAATCAAAAGTATTTTAAACAAGATGTCTTCTACTTCATTATCTGCCAATTTTAATTATGAAAGCACATATGAAATTACGTCTCTGTTGGTCTTCATTTGTAAAAAACATTGGAATAATCACAATAACAATTATCCACAGCCACATTAACACTTCAACTACTATTTTATGATTTCAGTATCCACGTTCTTCTGAGTGCCCTTCGATGGATGAGATAAACTGGGGTTGTGTTGTTCGTAAAACAGAAATGAATCATCGTCTCTTATATTATTTCAATAGTATATCTTTTGCGGCTCTCATACCTATCAATCTTTATAAATGACATCTCTAAGAAAAGAAAATTTCACGGATACTTGACAAATTGTACATTTACTTATAAAATATGAGGAATTTATTTTTAAAAAACGCATTAAAATATTCTTGTCAAATGCATGCTGCAGCACTGGACCGCATTGTTTTAATTTATATCGTTAAATAACTCGTAAACGATGCATTTTAAGGCCTTAAAAACTAAACTTTTGAAGCCGAGAAACTCAAAGAAACGTTCTTCACACAGTAATCTTCAGGAACATCTTCTTGAACATTCTAATACTTTTTTGCTAGTTCGACGCTTCCCGATTCTACACCACCTGCTCAGAGTGTGTAGATTCTGCAACTGTTTGTGAAATTTAACTAATTACTTGATATTGTGCGCGATTGAATTACACGGGTGTTACTCTTCTCGGGTTTAACGTCAAATGAGAGTAGTTTGTAATGACAAGAGACAATTACAAGGACAATTACAATTACACGGACAATTAGAAGAAGACATATAAAACAAGTGATGGAGGATACGAAAGTCTTGAAGAAAAAGACAGGCTTAATATGGAAATGGAAAAATGGGGAAGAGGTAGGGATTTAACCTGCGAGAGTTCTGGCACGGGTACGTTATTTATGGAGTAACGATGGAATCGAAAGCGGGAGAAACAGAAAACTCTTGCAGAGACGTCTATTGGTCCTTTGGTAATTCACTACGCATTGAACTGGATGTGAACACCTATCTTACCAGGGGAAGCCGGGCGGTCTGCCACTTAATTACTGGCAGATGGTTATGACACAGATGGTTACGCCCTATTTTAAAGAAATCGATCAACATAATTATGTTGCAACATATATAGACAGGCCTGGCTGTAAGATTGATTGATTGATAGTTAGTGATTCCAGGCGCGTCAACTACTTTTATTATTAGTTCCGTAACTGTAGTGCGAGTTTAATAAAATTAAATCTACGATTATGAACATAGAGAACATTGTAATACTAATGTTAAGTCAATAAAACCGTCTTATCTTTCGCATCATGTCGCCATTCAACAATAAACTTCTCAAATATCCATCGATGCGTTGTTGCCCAAAGGGAATTCTAAGGTGCTAATAAAAAATTAACGTATTTAATGTGACTGCCAAAAATGTGTGAGCAGCAGGCGGGTGTCACTTCGCTTTTTGGTCACCTCGCGTGTGTTCGCACACTGCTCACTCCAGGAGATGGACGTGCACTACACAGAACACAGCGCGTGCATTGCATCGGGTGTTTAAGTTTTCTAAACCCTCGAAGAGTCGTGTCTCTTTGTCGAATATAGCCGGTCGCGTGGTTGACTCGATTAACCATCGACTTCCAAGTATACTCTTACACTAACATACATTACACTACCAAACTTGCCGGGAGACCGGTCGGGAGCTTAGAGACTGTCCCGACTGGGGCGGTGCCCCACTGGTGGAAGTTACCTGGTTGGGGAAAACCCCGCTAGTCTGTGGTAGGTCGGCGCCGTATCTCGCCACCCACCGAAGGAAGATGACCGCCACCTCCCGATAAAAGCATACACTACACTTACGGGACTAATTATTTCAGTAATTTACGTGCCCGGAATCACTAACAATCAATCAAGTGTTGATATAAATCTGTGACACAACAATAAAAACAAAATTCTTCCCTCTCTCCGCTGCAGTTTCTACTGATCTTAATGTGTCATTAGGTGATTTGTATACTTAATATATATAGAATTAAAATTAAGTGGCCTCTGGGATGGCTCATGAGCAGCGTACTAGCTTCCCGTGCTGTGGTCCCGAGTTCAATTCCTGTCGAGGGAAAAGTAGAGTTGTAGCTTTCCTTTAAAATCGTCTCCGTTTCTGTGGCTGTGTGACAGAAAAGTTCAATCAGACGGATCTTGCCAGTTACGGTGAAGAGAATACGTCATGTTACTCCCAGGCATGGGAATTTAACTAGGCCAAGACATGGGGGCACCGGTTTCTGGCCGGTGAAGTCGGACTACGACCCAATAACGGCAAATACATGCATACATAAAATTAAATGAATGGGAGCGGTAGCTCTGTGCACCAACTGATGTCACTGCAGCGCCTCTGACCAGGAGTTCCTAGGTTCGAGTCCTGATGGCGGCAGGATTTTCGACACTAGCTTTTCAGCTAGGTCGAATTCAATCGCTGTCTGGAGGAGAATTCTAGCGGCCGGCTGCTCTGATCGGTAGTTTTCCGTGGTTTCACCGATCAACACCAGGCGAATACCGGAACAGTACCCTATCAAACGGGCCACGGACCGCGCGCGATCTTTCCTTCCTCTTCCTTGTCGTATCCTCTACCCCTTACACACACACTTACACTAACATGCACTACACTAACGGGGATAATGACCAAAGCAGTTGACGTGCCCGGAAACACGAAAAAATCAAATCAAATCACTAAAATTGAATGAAAGTTAGTAAGACTGTCTAATAAGAAGTGTATGACACGCGTGGTGAAAGAGAAAATTATTTGAGTTCGTTCGATTGCGACACTCTGCCCATCGACCTTGTGTCACAACCTTTCCAACTCGGAAAATAAAATGTCACTTTTAGCGCCCATGTCAGAAATAACTATTTTATATGAATACAAAAGTCGATTAAAGTAAAAAAGTTATGGGTTAAATTTACTAAAATGAATAGCGACTTCGACTCACAAGAACAAAGCAGTTTTATAGTACTGTGATAAGGTAATGTAGATGACAGGTATAAAGTGCCTGTCCTTGGTCGTCTATGACCTCCGGATTTGGATATAAAAAGGCTCAATAAAAAGTTTGCATGACCCGTCTTTCAGAACGCACTCACCGAGCCACTACACATCACGTACTCAAATTGTAAGTATACAGTGCGCGGGATTGGGCGCAGCCAGCACGAGCCAGAGGGGAGCGTGGGGAGATGGGGGTCTCTCGTAGAGTGTAAGAGGACCTGAACACAGAATAGAAATACAGTGAAACCTCATTAACCCGACCACGTGTTTAATACCTTAAAATTGGTCTTCCGCAGGGGTGATCTTAAAGGGAAGATAACACTATTAAACTGTACAAGCCGCTCCTGATGTTACTACCACGATAGGCATCGTAACACTCTTGTGTTTTCAAATGAAAGCTTTATTGTATTTCATCATGAAATTACTTTGATTACCTGTATGTATTAATTAATCTGATTACAAAGAAGTACAGTACGGTTTACTAAGAAATTGTTCTTCCGGTAAGTGCGTTATTGACATGAGGAGGACCTCCTGATTATCGTAATCCAGGGGAATTATTTTGCATTTTTTTAATTATATTTCAACTTTACAACGTAATAGTTTCCCTACATTTCCAGGAAAGTCTTCCCTTCGGAGTCATCGTTCAATCTCATGCACTCCCTCGCTGTTTATCTGAAAGACACCTTGGCTCACAATAGTACGCCAACTTTCAGATTTATTATTTCACTGCGAGGTTGTTTGGTTGTCTTAAAGAAAATGAGATGTTACATTACGACAAAAATTCGTATCGTTGGTCGGAAAAGTGGTGATCGTCTTTGAGGGTCTAAAAATATAGGATGAGTCACGTTACTTTAGCACCTCCAGCAGTTTTTGAACGGTTGTTGTTATTGCAATGCGTTTTCACGGAAATGAAAGAGGGAGTGGGAACGGACAGACAGACAGACGGACAGACAGACGGACAGACAGACGGACAGACAGACAGACAGACAGACGGACAGACAGACAGACGGACGGACAGACAGACAGACGGACAGACAGACGGACAGACAGACGGACAGACAGACGGACAGACAGACGGACAGACAGACGGACAGACAGACGGACAGACAGACGGACAGACAGACGGACAGACAGACGGACAGACAGACGGACAGACAGACGGATAGACAGACGGTTAGACAGACGGACAGACGGACAGACAGACGAACAGACAGGCGGACATACGGACAGTCAAACTGTGTAAATAAACTGTATCTAATAGTTTCATTGCAAAATTAGAATTAGTTATCAAATTGCAACAATTAATGTTGTAGAGTAAAGACACTTTAGAAATGCATTGAATTGCACAAGTGTGGGGGTGTTGAAATCATATAAATCATATTAGTTTAAAACTATTGTCTTAACTCCCCCAAAACGCTTTTCCCTAAAACTTGCCCCTAAAATACCAAGTTTTTCAAGATATTTCTTTGAAGCTTTTAGATTTTCCTAAGAAAATATCAGTTTCTCACCTGGAGACCGAGACTCGTTGAATGACGGACGGACAGAAGACGGACGGACAGACGGACGGACAGACGGACGGACAGACGGACGGACAGACGGACGGACAGACGGACGGACAGACGGACGGACAGACGGACGGACAGACGGACGGACAGACGGACGGACAGACGGACGGACAGACGGACGGACAGACGGACGGACAGACGGACGGACAGACGGACGGACAGACGGACGGACAGACGGACGGACAGAGGGGACGGACGGACGGACGACAGACGGGCAGACGGACAGGGTTGGAATATTGGTGACAAATTACGAAGCCGGCGCCGCGCGAGATCAAAGACCGTTTCCGCGCCATCGTCGGACTTCGTCGACTATGGGAGCTCTCAGAGGATGTCGGCTGCCGGTGACTAGCGACTACCGAAAATGTAGGGCCATTGAACACGAATTTCGTGTAGCTGAACGAATGTGTGTCTCACACGGGACGCCACCTGAGACCTGTGACGCTGCTTGAGAAACGGCCCGAAGGCCCCGAAACATTGTTTATGACAGTGTACGGCTCTCATGGAATGTTGGCTAGATCGGGAATTATATAAGGAATTATATAATCGTGAGTGACGGACGGACGAATGGATACAGGTTACTCGATTACTACATGTAGGACTTTGTGACCTGGAGCTTAGTTGCAGAAGCCGCCACCATGAGTCGCTGCGTGCGCTTCGCCGCCCTAATTGTCACCGCCTTCCTCGCCTTCGCCGTCCCCGTGTGGCCGCAGCAGGTCAACTTGGACGACATCTTAACCAACGATCAGGCGATCCAATATCACAGTCAGTGCCTCATGGATACAGGATTTTGCGATGAGACGGGCCAGATTATCAAGAGTGAGTGTTGATGCACCTCAGTTTTAGTGATCGATACTATTCTTCTGATTTGTCATCTTTAGACCGCGGATATTTACGTAAAATCCAAATTTTTCCTGGGTACCTTACACTAAATGAAGAATTATATATACGTTTTATAGTTATTTGAATCAAAGCCTGTCAATTTATAGCACCTAAAAGATCCTATTTCAACATCAATGTCTATTTGTGCCTATTTTACTTTTAAAAACCTAAAAAGAGACTAATTTGCCTAATTTCTTTTGTCTGTGGCTACTTTTAACACTTTTCTTTTGTGTCGGCACAGCAGTTTCTATTGGAGTATAGCTGTATCACAGACATTTCTTTGATAGCTGGAATATTAATATGCCTTCTGTAGATACAGGAAGTCATGAAATGGGGAACGATTTTAGAAAATTATAGGTAGTTTTGGAACAGAAGTTACTAGACGTAACGGCAGCACAGTGGCTATCGCAAATGTTCCTCCTTGCCAACGGAACGTTGTCAAAACAATGTGTTCATCTGAAGTTAAACCCACGCATATAATTTGGATAATGCTGTATTTCATGTGATTTTACGTCTATAAATTACGGTAGAATGATTGAATCTCTGATACGGTCCCTGGCTAAGAATTCTGACAAAATGAACAATATGTACAGACAATATATGACGGGGATTAGCGTATCGAGCTGTTATATCGATGTTTGCGGGTTCAAACCCGATCGAAGCCGTGGATTTTTAAGGGTGAAAAAATCCTTCGTACGCCTTTCTTCGAAGGGGAAGTAAAGCCGGCTGTCCCATGTTAGTAGATTTACTGCATGTAAAAGATCCTCAAGCCTAAATGAAGCCTCTGAGCTAAATAAACTGCCTGTTTCGTCGCCCAAGTAATACCTTCTTTCATTCCTAGTAGGTGAAAGGAGCGTAACGAAATTTGCGTGGTCAGACGGAAGAGCAGGCCTCATGGCCTGAGTCTCGCCACGTAAAATAAGGCATTCATTCATTCAATACATTGCAGTAATTGTTGCGGGACCATTATGTTAGAAACGTTTGTATGCGTGTTGATAGATACAATTACAGAAATCCATTTTAAACTTTTCCCTGATTCCATCCTTGCACATTGAATCATTGTATGTCTATCGCTTCGTAATATTCTAAAACCACTCAGGCTGCCTCACCCAAATGGTTTATCTTAAGCAATAATGAAATGCAAGATAAAAATATGCAATATTATCATTTCATCACCAGTAATTATGAATTAATGTGCAATTACAAGACCACTAATTATGATTTTTCGTCTTGCTAAAGTATAATTTATTTCTGTACCTTTATCACGAAATTTGTAAAAGAATTTCATGTTGTATAAATTCTCTAATTTTCATTTCGTAAAATACAATTATCTTATTTGTCAAAATATATGCAAACAACATATACATCTTAACTATTAAATTTTTCTAATGAACAAAACAATTATGTTACAGGACTGTTTATGGAGGCAATATATAACGATTGTGCAAGTTGTACTGACAGCCAGAAGAGCAGTGCTATCAAGGGCATTACTTTCTTGATCACCCAAAGGCCTCACATTTGGAGCCTACTTATGTCCAAGTACGACCCCCAGGGGACGTTTGCCATGAATCACCCCGAATTCTTCGGTGGAATGTAGACATATGCTATTGTTTACATTAAATATGTTTCTCTATCAAAAATATGTTTGGCTGTAAAGAGGCAAAATAAAATATTTCATCTAACTTGAATGATATCTATGATGAACTATGAATGATACCTTTCCAACAATCCATCTTCGAATCTAGACTACGTATCTGATACAAGATGTCTTAGCCCATTAACAAAATGATGTAAAATTGTGTAATACGGGATCCCTAGAATTATAGTTATTAACTACAGCTGTAGTATTACAGTGAACAGTATGACTGTAATAGTATTGTTATGAAGGACACCATAATCCACATAAGGTTCACGACAGATGGAAATTTCGTAGAATGCCTTATTTCTAAATAATGAAGTTAATTAAAAAATTATAAAGAAAAAATAAACTATTTCATTCTTTAAAGTTATTACAATAGTTATACAGAGGGGAAAAGAAAAATGTTTTTTTGGGGGGAGAGCTATTTACAGACTGAGATTATGTGGATTAGGGAAGAGGGTGATAAACAAATCTGAGAAACGTTAATGCTGCTGATTGACTCGTTGTCTCTACAGCAACTCTGACCGGGAGATCATAGGTCGAGAGCCGACGGTCGCGACTTTTTTATGCCAGCTATTTAGCTTAGATTTATTATTATTACTGCAATGAAGTGCGAGACCGTTGTGGTAGAACTTGGTTGCCTTCATGTTACATCGATAAAATTATTCATATCATACATTTTGAAAATTATACATACTATTTAAATACGTGTAACTTTGACACTCTGCTTGAAGATGTCTTATTTTGTTCATATTTTCTATTGTTAAATGTAGACATCCCGGCAATTTTAAGAATTAAAGTTACAACCACGGTAGAATAATAAATATGTATAACTACAATAAAAACCAACATGATGAATTTATGTTATTTCTACACATCAAAATATATGATTTAAAACTTGTTTGATTTCCCATGGAAAAAAGGACACATAAGTTATTTATTAAATTATATTTAATTATAGTCATAAATATCTTCTTCTTTCAATCTTTCTAGGGTTTTTATCCAGCCGACAGCCGGTTACCCTGTACGTCCCGATGGGACGCATATTCGACCATACACTAGACACCAACACACTTGCGGGTTCCTCTGATCTGGGGTCAGCAGAACGCGAGGCCCTCCGCGACAACACATACATACAAAGACAAGGGACAAACAACCATGTCCAAGGCGGGAGTCGAACCCGCGACCCTTCGGACCGAAGCGCTGAGTCGGTACTCGCTCTTAGCCACCTCGGCCATCCAGGTCGGTTTAGTCATAAATATGTGAGTCTAATTTTTTAACAAAAATATGCTTATTTATAAAGCTTTTTGCTTGCTTTTTAAATAGGTCGCAGTGTTCGCATGCCCGCAGGCGACAAAGTTGTTCATCCGCTTCTGCTCATTGTCTTCTTTATATAACTTAATGATTAAACTCTCATTGAACGAAAGCTAAGAGTCGGCCCGGTGGCCGAGATCGCTGAGGCAGTAGTGTCGTAGAGATCTCGGACCGAAGGGTCGTAGATTCGAGTCCCGCTTAGGGCATGGTTGTATTCGTGTTCTTCCTTTCTCCCCTTATCATCACCATTTAGTTTCACCCTCATAGTTACGATAACGTTAATGCCAATAGTGGTCGCTAATGACCTAGCTGTTGGTGCGACCTTACATAATAACAACAAAAAAAGAGTTAAGAAACATTATTACACATACACACTGCTGCTGACATGATGTTAATACATTTTACCTTCTGCGATACAGAAGGCCGCTTGTTCGTTCAAGACTTGAAATGACTATTCAATCACGTGCCAACTCACTGAGAGCCGTAGTGATTCTTGCTGGAAGAGCTGCGAGCAGCGAAGCAAAAACGGAACTAGCAGCTTGCATAGAAAACATGTATTCATATATTATCCATACACAACTAATGTTCTGGTTTTTCTTTTAAATTTTTATTTGTGTTAGACTCACCCAAAAATCCAAGATAGGGATGGAATACGCGCGCAACTGCAGAGACAGATTTGAAATCCGCGCGCAAATCATTTACTACAATGAGAAGAAATAAAAGAGGTCATCTTCGTCAACATATTATGCTATTAACATAATATACATACATTAATGACATACATACATTAATATGTTGACGAAGTTGACCTCTTTTATTTCTTCTCATAAGAACGTCAACAACACCACATCAGAATTCCCACAATTTACTACAATGGCGGACATGGCCCCTTTCAATTTATTGTGTGTTCTGAACATTACGTTCTCGGAATGGTTGAGGCTCGGAAGGTGGTGCTGGAGCTGCTGGTAGGAGAGACTGAAGTTAGGTTCAGTTTGATTAGCGGAGGTGACTGGCGTCGCCTCGGAAGACTAACTGGAATGGGTGCGGAGAGAGATTTTCCTGCTGCGAGTGGCGTTCTACAGTGAGTCAGGGCCTCCTTTTAAAAATGCCAATGATGTTGGTAGATAACAGATTTATGGGAAACAAGTGAAGGGGACAACTTGGGATGGGCGATTTAATTGCGATTAATGCAACAATCGATTAATATTACATAGTTAATCGAAAAATTGAAATCGATTATTTTTAGATCGATTAATGTACACATCGATTATTTTTTCGATTTTTAGCTCGATTATTTTAATTCAAATATTAATTTTCAAGGCAAGGAAAATATGAAAGTACTCTCTTTTCTTGAATTTAAGTAACGGAATTGCAGTTCTGCTCATCTCTCTCCAACTGCAAAACATAATAGAGACAAACATTCGTAATTAATTTCATGTTAGTAAAACTAATAAAATAAAAAGCCACTCTGTATGATCGAAGATTACAGTGATGATATTATATTCACTATGAAATAATAAAGAGATTTATCTTTCACTTATGTGGGCACATACAACTAAATTCGTCTACAATTGCGCTGATGGTACTCACTAATTAAACGAGTCGATTTATTGCAAGTTAAATACTTTCTGTAACTTTTCCCGAGTTTTTTCTGGGAGGGGGCACAGCTCTAGAGCCTTTAAGGAGCAACCGCCACAGCTCGGGATGTGTAATTTACACACACTATTTGCTACAATTCTGTTTCCAATGGGAGAACTAATTGAACTTTGTTTAATAAAGGGTTTTGTGTTTGTGTTCAGCTGTAATTTGAGAATGAGTTCTGACATAATAATTGTTGACAATTCTCTTATCAGTATACGATGATAATCTTCATGAAATAAAAATATTTGTAAAAACCTCGGTTTATCCGTTCTAATTTGAAATAAATATTGTTAAGAGGTGATACATAATTCGCAGAATGCATGTAATTTGCTATTTGTTCCTTCAAAAAAATTGTGTTATGCAACTCACATACAGTTATCCCTACAATCTACAAGAACATTTAAGGATCGGCCATGAAGATAATGGATCTGAGGTTGAGAAGATGTAAAAGCAGCAACCTCAACAGAAGAGTGACCCCTACCTTGAACAGGTTTTTCACTTTTTCCCTGTTCCATATATCCCAGTTAAATTAAATAAATCGAGTGAAAGCCATCCCGGCGCATTATTTGCTTTTTAGCTAAGTATTGTTGTCAACACATGACGGCTTCTTTTTAAATGAAATATTGTTGAAACGAAGAATGCCGAAGAATCGTGTAAATTAATAGAAGAGTAATATTAATATGCTAACACCGTCAGTTACAAATTTTAGGAAATGGATTTGTGGAAATGTCATTCAAGGAATAACAATGATATCAGTTGAAAATAATAGTAAACCCATAATTAAATTTTTACACAGTAAATGTGAAGTTTCATTGTTTTCCTTAAGAAATACGCATGTTATAAGTTATCGTTTTTATTAGCTTTTAAAAACAGTATTGTTCTGAAAACTTTGCTTCTTTATTTTCAAATTACTGTTAAAGCTACAGGTGCAGAAGTCTCGAATAAATAAATAGAAGATCGTCGTTAAAATATGATTATACGCGTCTTTCAAAATTTATGGCATTTTTATTTGTGGCACTGTCAATTCAAAGAGAATGATGTTAACTATGACCTCAGTCGAAAATGATGGCTACCCTAAAATACTGCTTAATTTCGAAACAAAAATATACAGTAGATGTAGTAAATTATTGTGAATATTAATTTTCATATTTAAGTTTTACAATCGTCACGAAATTGAAAGAGCTAATAATAAACGATTATTGTTGAGCATTTCAAAACAGCGGACACTGATGAATAATAATAAACGATTCAAAAATATCTTGTAGGCACTTCATTTACATGCTACTTCCTTTATGATAATCCCACCATCTGTGTTATTGTTTTCAAATGTACACAAAAAATATAATTCAAATTAATTGTCTCAAAATAATTAAATGTTCTTTACTGATTACACGGGCAAAACATTCCCTAAAATGAAATGACATATGAGTGGTGGAACTATGACTCTAACATAAAAACAGGATTTTAAAAATATTTTAAACTCTCCTTTCTACTATCCCCACACGTTCTACTATGCTACCTAACAGCTTATGAATTTATATATATATATATATATATATATATATATATATATATATATATATATATATATATATGACATTCCACCTCAAATTGCACACTCACAAAAATCACTTTTTTCTAGCCACTTAAAACCGTTTTATGAGGTCTAGGGTTGGAAATAGGTGACACAGTATTTTTTGTATACTCACTCCTTTCAGAAATATTCCTTTATTTTATTTATTTATTTTTTTTTTTGAAAAACCCTTCACGCGCTAATGTTTGAATTTTTACTTTCTCGTATACGTACGTATATACGGACTAATGTACATAGTGTAGAGAAAGTTATGTAATGCTGCGGAAAATCGATTTTGATATTTCAACAGAAACACAAATTTGGTGGTCCTCTGATTCCGAAACATTGTTTTTTCTCAAAACGTCCGTCTGTGAACACTACTAACACTTATACTGTTAGTACGAGTGATCTTTTCCGAATTAAAGAAACTTTTTGTCCATCTGGCTCGAGTCAAAGCTTTGCGATTTCGAAAAGCATTCTTTAAAATTTGGGGGTACTTTACATGAAGCCCTCCGGACATTTGCAGAAATTTCTCAAAAACGGCTCCAAATTTTTTGTTTAAAGTTCTTGTAAGAATAGTGTAAGATACACTTATAAAGGTGACATGAGTCCAATTTAAAGCGTTAACTCTGAAATTTCGGAAATTTTGAAAGTTTGAATTTTTTCGGCATCTTCCTCTACAACTACAAAATTGAAGATAGAAATATTTCCTAGAAGTAAAATCTTTTCTCCATATTCAGTTCTGTCATTACAGTCGTGTTCATTTTTTGGAAAAGTTTAGTAGTTTTCGCGCAATGTTTAGTGCGATATGAACAATATTAATTACAAGAATAACAATATTTTCACGAAAACTGCTAGGGACTTCATGTCTTGAGCAACTACATTTTTACTCACATAAAAGGCCTGCATAATAGATCATTAGGCATATTGTGATATAAAATTTATTTATGCTTATTGTTTGGTAGATAACAAAGGTGAGTGCAGGGGCGAATTTATTCAGTCGGAAGCTTTCATTTTTAATGACGCAAATTTCATATGATTTTCAAAGACTATTATGGGTTTGGAATTGTTGAGTATATTGTCTAGGTATACATCGTGAACTATAAAAATGTAAAATGTCCTCCTTTTCATTGAAATTTCCTCCTTTGTTTAGTGAAATGTCCTTCGCTGGGAAATAGTTCTCTGGTAACCCTAATGTTGCGGACAGACGAAAATATAGAATATGCGTTGAAAACCGGATTGGGCTCCTTTCTTGCAAACCGCTTGACTAATCGAAATGAGAAACATTGAACCATTTAGCGTGGCCCATGACTATTGAAACGCCCCCTGGTGCGTCGTACCGTGATGTATTGAGCCGCGCGACGACGATTTGGTCCGCACAGGATATATGGTCATTTTCACCTCAATTTACAATGGCTATTTCAGAAAAAATAACGCCTTTTTTACACGCCTAAATGAAAGATTTTAGAGACTAAAAATTCAAAATTTGATCATAACATTCAGATAGACAGAGGTTGCTATATCAGCTCGACATCCCACCATTTTGACACGCATCGGTTCTGAGGAAAACTACGCTATGACGGTTGAAACGTGGGGCATCACAGACTTCTACACGGCGTCACAATTGTTGTGAATATAGCAAAGGAGCTGAAAGAGCAGCGTGTGTGCGTTAAATTTTGTCGGGAAAAGTCTTACAGAAACGTTCGAATTGATTCAACAAGCCTTTTCGTGATGAATCTATGAGCCGGCCCTAGTGCTTTTAGTGGTATAACCGATTTAAATCGGGAAAACATCAACCTCTCCTCGACCAAAAAATTGCTCTGATGTCTCGGTCCAACGTGAAATTCTTGATAATTGTTTTTTTTACTGAAAGGGGCTAATTCATTATGAATACGTCCCTAATGAAGAAACAGTTAATAAAAAATACTATGTCGAGATTTTGAAGAGGCTAAGTTACGCTTGATAAGACTTGACTTGTGGAAGGTTCCAAACTTCAAATTCCATCATGACAACGCGCCGGCACACGCCTCGTTCTATGTGATCAAGACGAAAAACGACACAACGGTGAACCTGCAGCCTGCCTATTCCCTAGGTATTACTTCAACAGACAACTTTTCTCCGTTTCCCAAATTGAACTACCTTGAAAGTCCACTGTTTTAACTAATTCTAGAACAATGTTCGAATCTAAAACAATGTTTTATTAGTATTAAACACAATACAATTTGTTAGTAATAAAAACAGCAAAAGCCATATAAAACAGCTCTTGCTGCTGCAGCCCGCAAGTTTCATTAAATTGAAGAAAAATATTGTCCTCGGTTTTTTTCCCAACTCCGACCACGTGACACCGATTTAAATTTAAGGACTCCACGTCACCCACCCTGGGGCGAGGGGCTGAGGGAATGTCTCTGAAGGCTGATAAAGCAAATTGAAAAACTGCACATCGCGGAGGGAAGTGGCGCTGCGAAACGCGAGTTGCCAACTCGATGAACTTAAATTACGCCCCACGTGTCATCGATCGGCGGGGGAAGTTGGAAGGCCAGGGGCCAAACACTAGGGAACGTACCCGATAGCCATGCTTCGGGAAATCGCTATTGCGGGGGAGAACGATTGATTCGATGATTAAACCTTTATTTTCCGCGATTTAAGTCCTCAAAATCATTTAAGTACCGATTGGATTTTAATGGTAACGCCGGGTCGAAGTTTGTGAAGCCCCACGTTTCAACTGTCATTTCGTGGTCTTCCTCAGAACTGATGTGCGTCAAAATGGTAGGGAGTCGAGATTAGAAAGCAATCTGTGTCTATCTGAATAGTTTGATCAAGTTTTGGATTTTTTGTCACTAAAATCTTTCATTTAGGCATGCAAAAAGGTGTTATTTTTTATGAAATATCCATTGTAAATTGAGGTGAAAATAACCATCCAGAATTAATATTATTTTATTTCCAACTGTTTTATTAAAGCTTCTTTTAGTATGAAATTTTAAAAAAAATGAAGACGTAAATTGTTACATATAACTGTAGAGATATACACGGAATAAACATGTAATATAGAAATGCGCAAATGTAGAAAGAAATACAAATATCTGTAGAGCAACTGGAAAAAAATATTTTCCTAATTTCCAAAACAATATGGAACAAATCCTTCTTCTAAATTATGAAGCTAAAATGAGTATGGTATCACTCAAAATAATTTTATACGCCAAAAATTATCTTTCTACGTTTACTCTGGTGTTTAGAGCATAATAAAATTTTGGAATATCTGGCTGAAACTAATTGTGTCGTCCTTTAAGTTGTGATCTCTTAGAATTTTTGATGCACAACAAACCCAGATAAGGATGCAAATTCTAATGGTTTATCGAAATGTTTGGCATAACAGACCAAAGTTAACATAAAAGGCCAATTAAAGAGTATTTCTAAGAAGTAATCTAATCGAGTTCCTCGTTTGATTGCATCTTGAGAGAATGTCTAGAGACAAGAAGCTCAAAAACCGCTTGCGATCGTGTTTCTGGAACAGAATTCTCGCTTTTTAAGATGATTCGACTGCCAACAAAACTTGTAAATAATAAATATAATTAAAAAACAAAACCTATGTAAGTAAAAGAAGAATACTGCTTAGTCTCTAACTAAACATGGATGAAGTTTACTTACGGGAGCAAAGGTCAGGCCACAAGGCATGCTCTTCCGTCTGACCACGCAAATTTCACTGTGCCCCTTTCAAACAAGACGGTGACTTTCGGGCTACGAAACAGGTTATAGAAGGATTTTCTTAAGGATGAGACAAAGTGAGAGTTCGCGAAAACAAGTGAACATCACATGTAATTCAGAGAACAATCCCTCCGCCGCGACAGCTGTTCAGCCTCTTAGTAAAGTGTTTGGTTATTGCTCCTGAGAAGACATCACTATCCAGAAGTCTAAGAGTTTCGCTAAGGTATATGCACGTACGCGAGAGCGGGAAAAAATTAAATTTAATTATATATGTGGAAAATCCCTTAACATGCTCTCACAATCAGTAAAAGAAAACTGCCGCGAATGTAAATAGAAAGAAAAATGATTTTAAGCCGGAAACACGTGCACCGGGACGCATCTTGCATTCAAGTCTCGGTTTTAAAATAAACATAATATTTATCACACAAAAAGTAAATTCAATTTAATATATAAAGAAAACAGAATTTTTACAGAAGAGCCCATTACACTGCACTTCCTAATATCAATTATTTCTTGCAGTGCACTATATTTTTGTCGGACAAGGACACCAACAAAAGGAAGTGTCGAAGCCATTTGCAAGTTAGCCAACTGCAAATGAACGAATGCGGGAAGGGAGTCTAATGAGCTCAAGGGCACAACGACCACAGAACCTTCAGTTATGTTGCCAGCACTAGCTGTCACTTCGGCTCATCCTTAGGAAAATCTCTCTGTATTAGGATTTAGCTCACGCGGCTCTTTTAGTCTTGAGGATCCTTTTTCCATGCAGTAAAACTACAACAAGAGGCAGCGCAGCTAGCTTTACTTCCCCCTCTGCAGGAAGGCGCACGAAGAATAATTTTGCCCTGAAAATTCACGGCTTCAATCGGATACTCAAAGACCTTGAGTATAACGATCCGATATCTAACCTTTACACCGCCAAATCTGCATTCATAGCATAGGCCACGCCACTTACTGTAGCAAAACCTCGTTAGCAGCAACTAACTCACCACGAATTTGGACGTAACAGGAATAAACTTCGTCCCGGCAAGGGATTACAGTAATACCGACATTTATAATAATACTCTGTTAATACGAATTTTTATAATACGAACGCCGAATATTTTGGAACTTTAGACCGGGAGCGGTAGCTCAATGCATCAGCTGATGTCACTGCAGTACATCAGTGAGCCAAGAATGCTGGGGTAGACAGAGAGCCTGTGTATTGCAACAATGTTTTAGTATTTCTCTCTATGCCGACTGTGACCGGGAGAAATGACTCAGCGCATCAATTGATGTCACTGCAGTCCCTCTGACCGGGAGGTTCTAAGTTTGAATCCCGACGGCGGCAGGATTTTCGACACTAGCTTTTCAGCTAGGTCGCTGTATGGAGGAGAATTATAGCAGCCGGCTGCTCTGATCGGTATTTTCCCGTGGTTTCTCCGATCAACATTAGGAATGTCAGAGCAGTCCCCTTCCAAACGGGCCACGGACCGCGCGCGATCTTTCCATTTTTCTTGTCCTATCCTCACCTCTTACACGCACACACACACACTAACATGCACTACACTGCCTTAAAAGCCGGGAGACCGGTCGGGACTTAGAACGTGTCCCGGTTGGGACGGAGCCCCGCAGGTGGGAGATAGCTGGTTGGGGAAAACCCCGCTAGTCGATGGGTCGGCGCCTGATATCCCCATCCAATGGGGAAGGATCATCACCAACTCCCAATGAAAAAACATCGGGAAAAATCATGGAAGAATTTTACTGCCACCTTTACTAGGAAAATACATGCACTACACGTACGGGACAAATGACTTCAATAGTTGGCGCGCCTGGAATATCAATCAATCTTCTGACCCTTAGAATTCGTGTTAATGAGGGTTTACTGTACTAACGAAATTCAATCTATGTTTAAGGGTCATTAAGGAAGGGGAGAAATTAAAAGGCTCTCCGTAATTTTTGTGGTGCGACATTCTGTTCGACCGTTAGTGAGTTAATAATTTTTTTTCCACAGGATTTGCTCTGAGCCCAGCGCATCCGTCAGTCAATTACAAAAAGCACGTTCGTAGAATTTTTTTATTAGTTCAAACATGTTGCGTTGGGAAGAGAAAAGCTTTATTGAATACGAATGGAAACATTCCGGCATTCGTTTATACCCCGAGAAACGCGGCAAAAAAATTAAATTTAATTGACTTAAAGAGTTACAGTTATTGCAGTTTACAGTTAGTCTGAAATGGAAGTGAGATAGGACGAATAAGGTTGAGACAAATAAAGATCTGAAGATTATGTTGATATTTCCGCAATCAATACAAATTAATACTAAAACGACCGACGCCGTCATTTTGACAGCTCCAACATATTGCAGAATTTGATGTCAGTATATTCTTTTAATTACTGTAATCAATCAATAAAAATTTTAACTGAAGTACGTGTATTTATTTGGGCGTATAAATTCCACAAAATCCAAAAATAACCCATTAAATACAAGAGCCGTCAAAATGACGATATATGGTGGGCATTTTCCTTAAATGCAACGCCCGGGCGTTCTAGTGCTAAAGACCGGATCAGAATCCGAATGAGCAAATTAATCATATTGAAACTTAACATGCAAGATAATGCAATGACGGCCAGAGTCATGTGAAGGCTCTTGACTATCCGGGTGACGCCCCGTCGAGGGCAGTGATGCTTACGTTCCAATCTTCATCATTGTGGCACTCCTGCCCTAAAGAAGAGCCACGATGTGATGGTTAAAACGTCATAATCGCTGGTGTCGTCGCGGCGATCACCGCACTGCCAAGACCCTTCACAGGTCAAAAAAGCTGGCTAATACGTCAATAACGTGAGAAATTAATGCAAGGTCAGAATTTAAATGAAAATTTTGCCCGTCCATTACAGGTATCTCAGAATAAATATTGCAAATTTCTAGGCATTGTAGAGAGGTTGAATACGATAATTTTTGGCCAATACATTGATTGTTGGACACTCCAGGTGCGTCACCTGCTAAGGTCATTAGTCCCGTAAGTGAAGTGCATGTATTTTCCTACTAAAGGTGGCGGTAATATTCCCCCAGTGGATAGCGAGATCCACCGTCAGCTAGCCGGTTTTTCCTATCCAGGTATCTCCCACCAGCGTGGCACCACCCCAGCCAAGAAAATCTCTAAGCTCCCGGCCGGTCTTCCGACATGTGTAGTAGTGCAGTGCATGCTAGTGTAAGTGTGCGTAAATAAGGGATGAGGATAGGACAAGGAAGGGAAAGGAAAAATCGCGCGCGATCCGTGGCCCGTTTGTTGGGGTACTGCATCAGCATTCGCTTGGTGTGGATCGGAGAAACCACGGGAAACTACCGATCAGAGCAGCCCACCGCTACAAGCCCCCTTCAGACAGCAACTGAATTCGACCTAGCTGACAAGTTAGTGCCACAAATCCAGCCACCGTCGGGACTCGAACCTATTACCACAACGTTACAAGCACTGCAATGACATCATTTGATGCCCTGAGCCACCTCTGCCGGTGGCTCATCAATATGTGATCGGAAATTTCACGTAACGAAGTTATGCATGTGATATTTGCCTCTGGTTTTTACTTTCTTGCTACCGCTTACGCAGTGGAGGGAAATTTATGTAATGCTGCGTGAAGAAACTGCGAAATATCTGCCGAAAAATTCCTACTACAGGGCCCTGGTAACGAAAAACTGGATAAATCATGTTGCTGAATTAAAACAAGAAAAACTCAAACCCATGGTGTAGCCAGAGTCCATGTTTTGTGGGTCCTTTATTTATTTATTTATTTTACGTCAAAAAAAAACAGTTAAAAACTGCGTATGACGTGCTATGGGGAAAAGTGAATTGTGTGCACATTTTCAAAATTCTGTGATCCCTACACTAATTCATATACTACTTAAATTTTGAATTTTAAAGGGAGAAAAAAAACTCCAATGTAGTAAAATCTATTTTCAAGGATAAATAAGCAATAAATTTCAGCTCTTCCTGCCGCGACTACATGGAAACGATAATTTGAATAATTGTATTTCCCACTGAATTCTAGAAGACGTGCACAGAAAATGAAGTTACATTTATGTCCAGAAGCAAAACAAGGGGCCATCTCAGCATTTGCTCAATGGATCAGGGAAACTGGACGAAAAACCTGATCGAGATGGGTTTGGTCTTCATACCGAATATTCGTTGATGGAAAAACGTCAGCCTGCCCGTCCAACCATCTGTGAACAACGCTAGCGGCTAAACCGTTTAGCTGATTTTTGCAAAAATTGATATTTCCCAATCGATTTGACCAATGTAAGGCTCCTTGAATTTGAAACCGACGTTTTTATTTTTTGGGATATTTTACATAAAACCTATGGAACATTTTCAAAACCTGACGCAGTCAAAAAGGTTTCGTGTAGTTATCGAACATCTGTGCATATAGGGGTGCCAAACAATCGGGCGAAATGTCATGTTTATAACTCCGTTTTATGAACTTTTATTTTCTATCCCTTTACATCATCTAAAAGTTTGAAATAAACAGAGTAGGCGTAAAGTAACTAGGTATGAAAAGTCTGTTGTAGTTTCTGTAAGTTTTATTTTAATTTATTATAAACACGTTTACACAACTTTCGTTGAATAAGAAAGCAAAATGATATTTACAATTCCAACATAGTCACCATTGTTGTCAATCAGCTTCCTCAATCTTTCACTGATATAAATTATTATTTTCTGAAGGAAATTAATTGGGATTTTGGTCATTACCTCTTTAGTCGGCGCCTACAATTCCCCGCCTGTGTCGGGTTTGGACTTGCACACCTTCTCCTTAGTGTAGCCTCCCAAGTTAAATTTTATACAGAAGATCTGGACTTCTGGCCATTCGTGAGATCCACACCTTCCAAGCCAAAGCCAAAGAAACTCCTGATCCAACCATTCGCGAACATGCAGTGACAAGTGGGGCGGGTTTAGCATTAAGCAAGCAATAATTCACCAATTTTCATTTTTCGGACACGGTCTTCGAATTTCGACTTCTGAACTTAAGCAATCTTTCATGGACGAAAATTGAGTTCTTTATTTAAAATGCACTTGATGTTGCCAGCAGTGAACGGCTAAACTAACTGAAGCAGACGATATAAAATTCTAATAAAGACTTTATATTTAGGCTCTGTTTATCACTTCAAATTATTAATACATTATAATTTAATCGAGAATTAAAAATACCTACTTAATTTTCACCCCTCTATATTCTGAGATACCTATGCATAAAGTAAGTAATCACTTGAAGCCAGGTCATGAAGGAATATGTAATAGGAGGTGAAACTCGTTCTTTGAGAGTATTAATAATAAAATGCGCTATCATCGTTTTCGTGTGGTAGTACGATACGTAGGTAACTTTGTGTTACTTACTTCTATTTATTTTATATTTCTTTTAGTACAGCAGCAAATAAAAATATGCTACGTGACATTAAATAGTTCTTAACTCCATCACAATTCAATAATTTATCGCCTTCAAGGCGAAAAAGAAGTAGTTCAGAAAGATATTATTAAGATTTAAGGAGCGTACTCTAAGGAGGGAAATCAATTATAAATTTTAAAATCATCTAACACGTAAAATCTCACAGTAAGATACAGAGTTCTTTAAAAAAATTATCAACGTAACGAGCTACTAAAATGTTTGCAAGCGTATTTTCATTTATCTTTGATTAATACATTCTAATATAAATTATTCTAATAATCATACGCTAATAATAAGAATGTGTGAAAAAATTAATTACAATATAACACAAAAATGTTTTCAATTATGTAAACCATTTCATAAAATCACATTGTATATACGAACAAGCATTCAGCGGGAATTAAAACCGCAGGTAATGTGAAGTACATTTCTCCTCTAAAACAATACGAGATACAATTTAACTTGATTTAGTGAGCAAACAAATATCTCGGGGATAAATGCATCAATTGAATTTCGGAGCAAGAGGGGCGGGGTCTCTCTGTGTACGATAAAATTACAGCAATCAGCTTATAAACAAACGCACATCGCTCAGACCGCGTTACGAACATGGTCAACATTGACGTCGGCGCCATAAAAAAACACCGCTTTATCACTTTTATTAATTCCAAACAGATTTCATTAACAAGACGAACAAATTCGGAGGCATCGTGTGCTGCTACGAATTAATTGCAGACATCTGTGGTACTTTCATTGCAATTGTTCTTTTAATACGTAGACACACTTTTGTGTTAATAAATTATTTTTACTTTAAGTGGCTGTTTGTAGATCTAATTATCTTTCAGTGACGTTCCCCATGAACGTCACTGGTGTAAACAGCGCTAGACTCACTAGCATTCAATTTTTTATTAACTTTAGTTTTCTTTAAATTTTACTATTTCAATTTTGTAAATTTAATTAAATAGAGAACCAATAATAAAAATAATAATAATAATAATAATAATAATAATAATAATAATAATAATAATAATAATAATAATAATAATAAAATTGTCCTTATTTATGGCGAGGCTCAGGCCTTAAGGCCTGCTCTTCCGCCTAAACACTGTAATTAATTTACAATCTTAAAAATTACAGTTGAGGCGTTCAGATGAAATTAAAATTAACTGACATGTCGCAAAAGAAGAAAAAAATCAATTAGTGACTACCAGCTACATCAATTTATCTGTATGAGCCATTTGAATTGATTGTCATTTTTTGTTTATTCTTAAAAAATTTTGCAAAATGGAAAGACATGATATAAGGAACATTCTTAAAAAATGAGATGAAAAGGAGCTCCCACTTATTCAACGTAGAATCAATAATTAAAAATTCGCCCGAAATGTAAGTTGTCATTACCCGACAGCCTCAAATGTGAACAATAAACAAAAAAAAAGAGAGTTATTTTACATTTACGTCTGGGATGCAATACTAGGGACCATCCCGGCATACGCCTTAAGCGATTAAGTAAACCCAGAAACTCAATCAGGATGGCGGCTTAAGGCCGAAAGTGTAGTACGTGTTATCTCTTACTCTGAAGGTAGCGGTGATCTTTCCCCGCTGGATGACGACACCTACCGTCGCTAGCGGGTTTTTTTCCTCAACCAGATATCTCCCACCAGCGGTTCACCGCCCCCGCTGGGTAAAGCTCCAAGCCTCAGACTGGCCTCCCGGCATGTCTGATAGTGTAAGCTATTTAAGTGTAAGAGTGTATAAGCCAGAAGTGAGGATAGGAAAAGAAGAGAAAGGAAAGATCGCGCGCGGTCCGTGGCCCGTCAGGTGCCGCCCCCGCTGGGTAAAGCTCCAAGCCTCCGTCTGGTGTTCCGCCATGTCTGATAGTGTAAGCTATTTAAGTGTAAGAGTGTATAAGCCAGAAGTGAGGATAGGACAAAGAAGAGGAAGGAAAGATGCGCGCGGCCCGCGGCTTGTCAGGAGCCGCCCCAGCTGGGTAAAGCTCCAAGCCTCCGTCAGGTGTTCCGCCATGTCTGATAGTGTAAGCTATTTAAGTGTAAGAGTGTATAAGCCAGAAGTGAGGATAGGACAAAGAAGGAAGGAAAGTCGGTGTTCCGCCATGTCTGATAGTGTAAGCTATTTAAGTGTAAGAGTGTATAAGCCAGAAGTGAGGATAGGACAAAGAAGAGGAAGGAAAGATCGCGCGCGGCCCGCGGCTTGTCAGGAGCCGCCCCAGCTGGGTAAAGCTCCAAGCCTCCGTCAGGTGTTCCGCCATGTCTGATAGTGTAAGCTATTTAAGTGTAAGAGTGTATAAGCCAGAAGTGAGGATAGGACAAAGAAGAGGAAGGAAAGATCGCGCGCGGCCGCGGCTTGTGAGACCGCCCCAGCTGGGTAAAGCTCCAAGCCTCCGTCAGGTGTTCCGCCATGTCTGATAGTGTAAGCTATTTAAGTGTAAGTGTATAAACAAGAAGCGATGATAGCAGAGGAAGCGAGGAAGGAAAGAATGGGCGCAGACCGTTATCTATGAGTTAGGGTACTGCTCCGGCATACGCTTAGTGTTAATCGAAAAAAACCCACTGAAAACAACCGATCAGAGCAGTCGGCCGCTCAAAATTACTAGTAATCCATCAATCAATCAATCAATTTTCACTTTCAGGAAAAAATCTAATCCCAATCCCGCGCATTGTGTTGAGATGTCAGGAGCGGTAGATGTGAGTGAAGCGTGAACGAGATGAGACGAAGTCTGAAGTGGCGCTGGATAGAATTTGTGTAGGGGTGAGACGAGAGCATAGATCCGGGAGAGGTGTCTCAGTGTTCCAACTATTGTCACTGCAGTTCCTCTAACCGGGAACTCCTAGTTTCGAGTCCCGACGGTGACAGGATTTTTGACACTAGCAAGATAGGTCAAGTACTGTCGCTGTCTGGAGGAGAGTATTCTAGCAGCCAGCTACTCTGATCGGTAGTTTTCCGTGATTTCTCCGATTAATACCAGACGAATGCCGGGCAGTACATTCACAAACGGATCATGTACCACGCACGATCTTTTCTTCCTCTTTCTTGTCCTATCCTCACCTCTTACACGCACACTTACACTAACATGCACTACACTGCCACACACTGGAAGACCGGTCGGGAGCTTAGTTGTTTACCGAATGGCGCGGTGCACTGCTCGTGAGAAATATCTTGTTGCGGAAGACTCCGCTTACCAACGTTTGGTCGGCGCAGATTGTCGCCATCCAGCAATGAAGATCATTTCCACCTCGCAAAAAACACATGCACTACACTTAGGGGACTAATGACATGGGCAGATGTTGCTTCCCAAAACACATAATTAATCAACTTTCATAAAACTAATAGCGTTTTCCATTCGTTGCACTGAAACCCACTCTAGTGTAGGGCAGAAACGTCATCGCTCCGCAACAGTGCTGCCCCACACGCGTGAAGGGCAGCTACGAATGAAACGGATTCCGGAACTGAGTCAGTGCGTGTGCGCTACGCAGTGAGATTATAGATAGCTGTTCTTGGTCAGTCACACTGATGGGACTCGAAAAATAATAATTTTGTATTACGATCATCGTTATAATTTTTATGAAATCTTTTGGTAATTCTTACTTCTTAATTCATAAATTATTAACGTGTGATTTCTTTATTTAAAAACTACGAAAATTTCAAATGCGTATGAATCCTAATTTCATTTTTCGAGATTTGCCAGTGGTCGATATATTACACAAGATTTTGAACAGAAAGGCTTCTGTAGAATTGTTTGATTAGTGAAAACAATAAAAATATTAACATGAACATTTCCGCTGGTATATGCATGGGCGTGCGACAAACATATCTTGGCATATATATTTGAATGTTTTGGTAAGGGTCACTATTTTTATTTTCACTTTATTAGCGTTTCGAAATTGAGTCGTACCTAAAACACTTTAGTTTGTAAATAGCACTGGTTTTGTTAATATGAAGTTATTTAAGGTTAAATTTTCAGAGAACACAATCTTATTTTCCGAACTTCGTGTAAATCACAAACATTATTTTAAGACAATTCTTGCAAAACATAATATACTCCATCATTCGAAGTATCCCTGCGTGACAGAAGATCCTCAATTGCCTTCATAATTTCACGACGAATGTAAATCAGCATGGACAAATTCCGCACCTAACCTCACAATGACCCGGTGCACTGGACTGCACTGACGCGATCGTCGGTGCAGTTTAGGGCGCCCCGGGTCCGTGTCGATGAGCGAATGGAACACGCAGTTCTTTGCACTGGTGCGCCCTAGCAGTGGAATGGAACACGAAAGCTGCCCTGAGTGCGCACGGGTGCGTGCGCACGGGTGGGCGGGGCGCGTGGGCGGGGCGCGTGGGCGGGGCGCGTGGGCGGGGCGCGTGGGCGGGGCGCGTGGGCGGGGCGCGTGGGCGGGGGCGTGGGCGGGCGCTGGGCGGGGCGCGGGGCGGGGGGGCGGGGCGCGTGGGCGGGGCGCGTGGGCGGAGGCGCGGCGCGGAATTCCCGAGGCGTTGCGGGGCGTCGCGGCGCCACACAGGCGACAGCGTCGCGACGCCCTCGTCAACGGCGGCCTCGAGCGCTCCTTTGTGCGAGACGTCGGGGGCACGGCGGAGAGGTTGGTCTCCGAATACGTCGGCGGTGCTTTAACGGTAGTGGCTGGGGGTGGTAGGGGTGGCTGCAATAGTCGGTGTGACGGTGTCTGTGGCGCAACGCGGAGGAATGATTGATTGGTTGTTACCGATTCCAGACGTGTTAACTGCTAAGGTTATTAGTCCTAAGTGTAGTTCTAAGTCCTATTAGTCCTAAGTGTAGTTCACGGTTTTTCCTCGTGAGATGTCGGTGGTCTGTCCTCGCTGGATAGCGAGAACGGGCGCCGGCGTAACATCATCTAGCGTTGTTTCCCCAACCAGGTATTTCACACCAACGGGACACCGACCTAGTCAGGAATAGATCCCGACGAATCTCCGGTGTGTGTGTGTGTGTGTGTGTGTCTGTGTGAGCGCGTGTGTGTGTGAGTATGTAAGGAATGAGGATAGCACAAGGAACAGGAAAAACATGTCCGTGGCCCGTATGCTAGGATACCACTCCGGCTCTCACCCCTTATTAATCGCAGAAAGCACGGAAAACTACCGATCAGAACAGGCGGCCGCTAGAACATTCCTCTAGACAGCGACTGAATTCGTCCTAGCTGACAAGCAGTGTTGAAAAATCTTGCCACCGGCGGATTCGAACCTGGTACTTCCCGGTCAGAGGCACTCCAGTGACATCATTACATTCCCTCCGGCACCTCCCCCGGTGAAGGGAGGAATGATCTTGATATTAGAGTGCAAAAGTGGTAGTGGTGGTGGAATCTGCAGTACTGGGGTAGATGGCGCTGTTGTCCTAAGAACGAAATTGGCAGGTGAGACGGGGTGTGAGGTCGGCGTAGTTCAGGCGTTGGCGGGGCTGTGGACGGTGAAATTGCATGACGGAGAGGGAGGGTAATATCAGACCATGAGGTGATGGAGTGGGGGGGGGCGTGGGGGACCGGGGTTGGAAAAATAAGGAAGCGAAGGCTGAGAGTGAGAATGGGGTGAGTTGGGGAGCGCGGAGATGCGGAGGAGGTGGCGGCGACTTCTGTGGTGCTCTCATTAGGAAGGTGGTGGTGGTGGAAGTTGCGATGGTGAAAGAGATGACGGAAGAGGCGTGCGTAGCGGCGTTGGCGTGGCGTCGACGCGTCGGCGTTGGCGCTGGTCGGGGGTTGGAGGGAGGGGGTGAGTGCGGGCAAAGGAGACAGCAGTGGAAGCGAATTCGGCGGGGAAGCCAAGACGGCAGGGGTGGGCGTGGGCGGCAGAGCCAAGGACCAACGGTTGGTGCGGGGCGGCGGTGGCGTCCGACGCGTCGGCGTTGGCGCTGGTCGGGGTTGGAGGGAGGTGAGTGCGGGCAAAGGGGACAGCAGTGGAAGCGAATTCGGCGGGGAAGCCAAGACGGCAGGGGCAATGAGTGGGCGGCAGAGCCAAGGACCAGCGGTTGGTGCGGGGCGGCGGTGGCGTCGGACGCGTCGGCGTTGGCGCTGGTCGGGGTTGGAGGGACGGGGTGAGTGCGGGCAAAGGAGACAGCAGTGGAAGCGAATTCGGCGGGAAGCCAAGACGGCAGGGCGGTGTGGGCAGCAGAGCCAGGACCAGCGGGTTTGGGGCGGGGCGGCGGTGGCGTCGGACGCGTCGGCGTTGGCGCTGGTCGGGCGTTGGAGGGGGGGTGAGTGCGGGCAAGGAGACAGCAGTGGAAGCGAATTCGGCGGGAAGCCAAGACGACAGGGTGACGTGGGCAGCAGAGCCAAGGACCAGCAGTTGGTGCAGGGCAGCGGTGGCGTCGGAGGGAGGGGGTGAGTGCGGGCAAAGGAGACAGCAGTGGAAGCGAATTCGGCGGGGAAGCCAAGACGGCAGGGGCGGTGTGGGCGGCAGAGCCAAGGAGCAGCGGTTGGTGCGGGGCGGCGGTGGCGTCGGACGCGTCGGCGTTGGCGCTGGTCGGGGTTGGAGGGGGGGGTGAGTGCGGGCAAAGGAGGGCAGTGGAAGCAATTCGGCGGGAAGCCAAAGGCGGGGCTGGGCGGGAGGAGAGCCCGCGGGTTTGGGGCGGGGGGCGGGGGCGTCGGACGCGTCGGGGTTGGGGCCCGGTCGGGGGGTTGGAGGAGGGAGTGCGGGGAAAGGAGACAGCAGTGGAACAATTTGGCGGGGAAACCAAGACGGGGGGGGAGTGGGCGGGAGAAAGGACCCGCTTTTGGGGGGGGCGTGGCGTCGAAGGGGCGTTGGCTGCGGGGGTTGGAAGGGGGGGTGAAGTGGGAAAAGGCAGCAGTGGAAACTTGGGGGGCCAAAAAGCGGGGTTTGGGGGCGACCAAGGCACGGTTGGTGCGGGCGGCGGGGGCTCGGAGGGTGGCGTTGGGGGGCGGGGGGTTTGGGGGGAGGGGGGTGGGAAAGGAGCAGCAGTGGAAACCTTGGGGGAAAACGGGGAGGGCGTGGGCGGGGGGAGCCAGGACCCGCGGGTTGGGGGGGGCGGCGGTGGGGGTCGAAGGTGGGGTTGGGGCTGCGGGGTTGGAGGGGGGGTGAGTGGGGAAAGAGGCAGCTGGAACTTTGGCGGGGGAAGCCAAGACGGGAGGGGGTTGGGGGGCAGAGCCGGCCCGCGGGTTTGGGGCGGGCGGCGTGGGGTCGGGGGGTGGGGTTGGCGCTGGCGGGGTTGGAGGAGGGGGAGTGGGGAAAAAGGGGAACAGTGAAACAATTCGGGGGAACCAAGCGCAGGGGCGGGGGGGCGGGAGGCCAGGGCAGCTTGGGCGGGCGGGGTGGCGTCAAGGGGGGCCCTTCCCGCGGGTTGGAGGAGGGGAAAAGGGGAAGGGAAAAGCAGTGGAAACAATTCCCGGGGGGAAAGGGGGGGGGCTGGGCGGGGGAGCCAGGACCCGCGGTTGGTGCGGGCGGCGTGGCGTCGAAGGTGGCGTTTGGGGCTGGCGGGGTTGGAAGGGGGGGTGAGGGGAGGAAAGGAACAGCAGTAAGCAATTCGGGGAACCAAAAACGGGAGGGGGGGTGGGCGCAGGCCGGACCCCGGTGGTGGGGGGGGCCGTGGCGTCGGAGGTGGGGTTTCGCTGGCGGGTTGGAGGAGGGTGGTGGGGAAAAGGACTGGGACAAAATTCGGGGAACCAAGACGCAGGGGCGGGGGGGCAGCGAGCAAAGGACCAGGGTGGTGCGGGCGGCGGGGGCGTCGGGAAGGTAGCGTTGGCGCTGGCGGGGTTGGAGGAGGGTGGTCGGAAAAACGGTAAGGGAAATTTCCGGGAACCAAGCGCAGGGGGCTGGGCGGGGACCAAGGGCCAGCGTTGGGGGGGCGCGGGGCGTCGGGGGTGGCGTTGGGGCTGCGGGGTTTGGGGGGGAGGGTGAGTGGGAAAGGAACGCAGTGGGAAACAATTCGGCGAAGAAACGAGGGGCGTGGGCGGGGAAAGGGGGCCCGCGGTTTTGGGGCGGGCCGGGGGCTCGGAGGTGGGGTTGGGGCTGGTCGGGGTTGGAGGAGGGGTGAGTGGGGAAAGAACAGCATGGGGCAATTCGGGGGAACCCAAGACGGCAGGGGGGCCCTGGGCGGGAGGGACCAGCGGGGTTTGGGCGGCGGCGGGGGCGTCGGGAAGGTGGCGTTCGCGGCGGGGTTGGAGGAGGGGTGGTGGGGGAAAGGAGACAGCAGTGGAAAAAAATTCGGGGAACCAAGACGCGGGGGGGTGGGCGGGAGACCAAAGGGCCAGCCCCGTTGGTGCGGGCGGGGGGCGTCGGAGGTGGGGGGCGCGGCGGGGGTTGGAGGAGGGTATGGGGAAAGGAGACAGCGTGGGAAACAATTCGGCAAACCAAGACGGCGAAAGGGGGGTGGGGGGCAGAGCCGGCCCGCGTTGGGCGGGCGCGGGGGCGTCGGAGGTCCCTTGCCACCGGGGTTTAGGAGGGGGGAATCGGGAAAGGCACAGTGAAGGGAATTCGGGGGGCCAAGACGGGAGGGCGGGTGGGGGGCAGAGCCGGGGGGCCCCGCAGTTGGTGCGGGCGCGTGGCGTCGAAGGTGCGAGCGCTGGTGGGGTTGGAGGAGGGGGAGTGGGGGAAAAGGAGAAGCAGTGGAAACTTTCCGGGGGCCCAAGGGGGGCGGGGGGGTGGGCGCGACCAGGACCAGCGGGGTGCAGGCGCGTGGCGTCAAGGTGGCGTTGGGGTGGCGGGTTGGAGGGGGTGATGGGAAAAGGGGAAAAAGTGGAAACAAATTTCCGGGGAACCCAAAACGGAGGGGGGCGTGGGGGGGGAGGGGGACCAGCGTTGGTGGGGCGGCTGGCGCGGAGGGTGGCGTTGGCGCTGGCCGGTGGTTGGAGGGAGGGGGTGAGTGTGGGGAAAGGAGACAGCAGTGCCAGCAAATTCCGGGGGGAACGAAGACGGCTGGGGCGGCGTGGGCGGCAGGGCCTAGGACCAGCGGTTGGTGCGGGGCGGCGTCGGCGTCGGAAGGGTAGGCGTTGGCGCTGGCCCGTGGTTGGAGGGAGGGGGTGAGTGTGGGGAAAGGAGACAGCAGTGCCAGCAAATTCCGGGGTAACGAAGACGGCAGGGGCGGCGTGGGCGGCAGGGCCTAGGACCAGCGGTTGGTGCGGGGCGGCGTCGGCGTCGGAAGGGTAGGCGTTGGCGCTGGCCGGGGTTGGAGGGAGGGGGTGAGTGTGGGGAAAGGAGACAGCAGTGCCAGCAAATTCCGCGGGGAACGATGACGGCAGGGGCGGCGTGGGCGGCAGGGCCTAGGACCAGCGGATGGTGTGGCCTTGGTGCCGGTGCGGGGCGTCGGCATCGGGAGCGTGGGCATTGGCGCCGGTCGGGCGTTGGTGGGAGGGTGGGGGGGGGCGGCGCGATTCGCTTGGCGTCAGGGCGCGCTCCGTTGCGTGGCGGGGGAAGGTCGCTCTGACAATGCGACGCGGACGGGGCGGGGCGCACCACTCACTTAGAGGGAACGTGATATTGGCGAATGCAGACACACCTGCATGCTCCACGTCCTATCTCGATGCGGACATGCCCGAGTCTGTTAGAGAAACGCATAACTATTTCAGAAAAAAAAAACACAGAATATGACAGCCATAGTACTTTTCTATTAGTTTGATTACAAAAGTAATTATTATTTAGAATATTGCCATGACTTAAAAAAAGGTGTTGGATGTATTTCCTGCATTCAGTTACAATCACTATGTTTATATTTCTTTTTAATTATTTGCTATTCAGTTAATCGATTGATTTAATATTATTTGTTTTTCTCAAATAAAAGTAGAAGCAATGTGTGTTGTATGGAAGTGAAGTATGAACTGAGGAGGTTTCTTGAGCTCCAGAATCTCTTTACCACAGTTCACCACACTTCAAGTTTTGAATGACGAATATATGACACGGGTAGAGCCAGGTTAACCAAATCTGAAAACCAAAAAGTTTCGCTTCTGATAGATGGAAAAATTATTTGCTTTGGGAAACAACAATAGACTAGATTTTTACTAGTTTGACAACCCATACCTTTTGTTACTTCTTTTTTGAAATTTATTAAAATTAATTTTTGGTACACAATGCACATGTTATGCAATGCAAAGTGGAAAAGTTACAATGTACTTTTATTGGCGGGTGTTTTCATCTTCATGTACTGCTCTAATAAAGGTCTAATCAGGAAAGAATATGGAGCGTTAAAGAGTTAAAATTAAGTATTACTATTTCGCAATAATGAACGTTTATTAATATCTTTCCCTTTAGTATAAAATATAGAGTTGACGAACCAAAACTTTGCGTAATATAGACGCGACGAGATAAAATCTATATTGCACTTCTCGTGAGTTATGAGATAAGATATAACAGTTTCAATGTTTAGAAATTTCCAGTCAAAATTGAGAATAATTGAGACAATTTATAATATGAATATTTGAATATTTGTATTTTTTCAGAGAATTGTGTAGAATATATTAAATTCTTAATATTTATCAATGCAACAGTATTTGCTAAGAATAGATTCAATTGACTAGATAGAAAATTATTTTTATTTGCGACATAACTATAAAGGTTACGATATTCTCCACTAACACTATGCCATATTTTCATAAAATGTTCACACATAAAGATCGTAAATAGCGCACTGAAAGAAATAAAACACTAAATACAATCTGAAATAAGCAGGAAAGAAGCGACTTTTTTCTTTTTCGCCAAGAAACAAAGTAACTACTGCAATCTTGCCAGAATGCCAGAATATAAAACCCTCGTTCAGAGAAGAACTGTAACGAAAAGTTTCTCGTAGACTGTATGCCCTCTGTTTCTATGATCAATTTTCTATAATTATTTCTATCATTATTTATTATTTCTATTATTATTTTCTTCTATCATTGTTTATTTATTTATGTAGTTGTCTTATTACTTTACTTTTCACTTATATTTATGAATTATACAGTTAATATTTTTTCAATTTTCGGTGAATTTTCATCATCTTTCTTTTTTAATATATTTAGTGTTGAAGAGACAAATCTGCATTTCCTCTTCTGCAAATCAACATTTGGTACAAGTTGTGCTGGCAAAAATCAAATTTTCAACATTTTTCTTCTATGTTTTTGTAAGCAGCACCAAATTCAGTCACAGTACTATTCACTATTGTTGAGGTATATTAATATTGCAGTGAATGAATGACACAATCTTAGTAAACACATTCGCAACACACACAATTGCCTACCGGGAGTAAATAATGATAAACATTATTGTGTAAGTGAATGCGTTTACGGAATTAGATATGATTGTCTAGCGAAAAACAACACAAAAATAGGGCAGGTTCATAAAAAATGGAAAATAATAAATACATAATACAAAACATTCCGCATGAAATATGACTGCAGCAACCTTACGAAGACAAAGACAGGTGTGAATTTCTTCAGATTTTTGACTCACAAAATTAATACATCCTCCCGAGGTCGAACAAAGAGCGAGATCCACCACCAGGGAGAACGTATAATAGGAATATATGGCCTCTAGACATTTGTGTCAGCAGGACGAGATAGTCGCCCGGTTGAAACAGCGCGGCGGTTTTATTCGAAAACGTCGCACAGCCAGAAGAGAGCAGCGAGACAGATAAGAGGAGAGAAGAATAGAGGAGAGGAAAGGAGAAGGCAGCTTAGCAACACATCACAGGAGTAGAACAGGGCAAAACCGCGGACACTGAGCCTTCCCATTTGCGCCAACGGGAGTAAGAAATGAACGCAACAAAAATGGCGGGGGACAGACTGTGAAGCTCCGAAAGTGATTGTGTCCTCATTCCAAAGCGCAAGTACTCATTACATGCCTGCCAACATATGCAATGGACGCTCTTAGTGTGTATTTTAAACACCACATCACCAAAACACTACTTCAGAGCAACGAAAGAGGAGGTTCCTTAAAACCTTTTCGCAATATTCGTACTAGGCTGTTATAATCCACACTAAATGCAGTCTAAGAGAGGAACGAAAAACCGCTCTTAAATTGTCAGCGGCCCTGAGGGTTTCTATAGACCACCGTCTGTGAATGTATAAAATGAATAAAAACATGAGTTTTAGCTAAATACGGCGTAACAGTACACGATTTTTTCAAGAAAATAAAATGCGTACTAATTGGATGTTTTTCTTATAAGAACGTGAAATTACAAAAAAAAACAAAAAAAAAACGGACTGGGTTTGTTATAAACCATGATTATCCCCTCCATTTATAAAATGTATTGGGTATGGCATTGGGTGACTTCATCTGTGGTCACACAGTTGAATTTGTTGGTGGGTGATTATTCATAGAAATAGTGAAGATTTTCGAAGCATATCTGCTAAAATAACTATATCTTCATTGATTATTAAATTTTTACTTTCATGACTGCGAAATCTGAAACTACGTGTGAAAAACTTATTGTTTACACATTATGAGGCATAAATGAATATAATGGGATAGGGATTTCGTGTGAGTAAACACAAGTTTGTGGTCATATTTTAATGTGCTAAAAATTTGGTATGGGAAGATGGATAGACTCGGATAAGGTACTCATTCATTCATTCATTTCCCAATCATTTTCATATTTTCACACCATGTAGACTCGAAAAATAGTAACTTTAATATCTGAACCAAGATTTTATATAAATTAAGTTCTGAATTATTCTGGAGATAGCAGATCTGTAGTACCGTGCATTCAATATATTAATTAATAGCTAAATTAAAATCTATGTTTTACGCTCTATTTCAACAATTAATGGAGTATTTTACCGACCACGGTCTTAGTTTGTCGCTTGGATGACTCATTGTTATGAATCTAAATGCGTGCACATCATTATACACATCGTTAACCAACTAGGTTTATCTAAAACAGCAAATTTCTAGGCCAATGTAATGCTTACATAATACTACCGCAATTTCTACCTGAATTAGCACATATCATTTTTTGTAAAACTCAAATTTTCGAAAAATTGTACTTAACCTTATTTCAAAATCTATCTTTAAAGAAACAGATTTCGTTAAAGGAAAAATCATCAACAATCTTTGACATTGTTAGCACATAGGCCGCCAAAATTGATTCAATCTAACGCCGTACTTTCAAATCTATCATAATAACAATTCCTTGTCGCTAATTAACTGCATTATTTTTAAATGTCCGGCGTCGGACATATTTTTTCTCCAAAAACGGTGCGTTTGCTTTCAGAGGGAAAGACAGATATTTTGTGTGAAACTCTTCGGAAGAACAAACAGTTGAAGAGTTGAACTGCTTTCATAGATTCACAAGATCGCACCACACACCGGAGACACTGTAGAGTGTCAACATCTCGAGAATTAAAAGTTCTCCATTCTATATCATATGTAATTCCAACCCATTGTAAAAGAGGCTGTACGCCTAAAAGCAAATAAATTAAAAAACAAAAAAGTTCTTGAAATGAGGGCGCGATAGAATAGCGCTATTTAAAAAGAAAGTGGCCGAACACAGTTTCGCGGTCACTCGATTCACCTCGCGTGAGTAAAACACCTTAAGATGCACATATATATGCTACCGACTTACAATTTAATTATGTAGGGTTGGTATTGCGACATCAACTGAAAAGTTTTGGCGCGTAAACGCATTCCCATTGTCGAGATTTCGAAGAAAGACGACTATATGACGTCACGAGAGGTAATTTTTGGAGAATATTTCAGCCGTGCGTTTACACAAAAGATTGGGTCATCAGTAAAAAGCCGTGGTACTTCACATCAGGGTGGCATTGAAGAAATTAAATTTTGACTAGTGGTAGAAGTGAGAGTTTTGAGCGTGTAAGAGACGATAGCAAGCTGAAATGGTCTGTCGCACGAATTATATCAGAAAAAAATCTTCTGTTCGTCTGAGGAAACATTGACAGCACGGTAAAATTGACAAATTTCTTCCAATATCAATATTTATCACGCTGAGATAAACGAATAGTTCTCAGCATTTTCCCTAGTGACAAGCTAGGAAGTGGGTAGCCACGCTTTGCGAGCAACCCAATCCATCTTTCTGTTGCTCTCCCAAACAATTTACTGAAGCTATTTTGCAGCGTCAACAGATATTTTAGTCGTAAGAAGACGCCGACAAAATGTTGAACTTTTGCAATCGGAGTTTTTAACGAACATGAGACATGCACCATCTTCTTAAATATTCTTCACGCTATCCAACAATAAAGTTTAATCAAAAACCTTAGAGTCATTTGTTTTAATTTTTAAAATGTCTCAGGGACTTCACGCAAAGGATCCCCCAACAATCAAATTTTGGTTTCAAATATAAGGGGCCGCGACATCAGCCCGATCGATTGGGAATATAAATTTTGGAGAAAATCGACTGACCAGTTTAGTCGCTAGCGTTGTTAACAGGCGGATGGACAGACGTTTCGTTGTCATTCGATTTTTCGTTATCAAGGACCAACAAAACGGATTCTGGTTGCACTACATGTTAGAGTTTTGTTTGTTCCAAATTAAGTAATTGAATTCATCCACATTATCGTAGCCAGGATCCTGCGAAAAGAGTTTTTCTGACGAAAATTCGCCGTTTTCTGCGTCAGCATTCCATAACTTTCTTTCTATTGCGTGAGCGGTAGTGAGATTTTGATTTTTTATCGCCGATATTAACCCTTAGTTACTCGCGCTGGCATAGATTGTACGCCAGTGCGACTATTATCGCCCTAGGTGGCAGATAACATCAACGCGCGTTCTGACATTTGACCTATCCTCACAGAAGGCATTCAGCTGCATTCCTTGAATACTCAGTTGCGAACGATTTACTGCAGACGCTAGACAATTGTATTTCCGTTGAAAAGTGTTCGTTGGCGTACTTTTTATGCCGTGCGGGTATCAATGTGAGTTTTCATTTTCTATTAATTATCTTAGGATTTTTTTACTTATTGATGTAATTAAACTAATTTTCTTTTGTTTTACATTAGGAACAATATAGATATAAACCATTTATCGGAAAAGCCGATTTGTGAATTATTACATGAGGAATCGTCAGAAAACGAAATTTGCGATGCTACAAGTGATTCCCAGAAAAACGTGTAGTGGCCGAGAGTGAACATGGCATGAGTTTTATGCTTGATTTTGCTAGCGATTATTCAAGCAGCGATTTAGAGTGTAGATATGTTTTCATTGGCAGAGATAAGGTTACAAAATGAAATAAAACACCGATTGTCAGCAAATTTACAGAAACTGGAAGCCACGTTCAAAAATAACTACCAACCAAATTACGAGATCAGTCACATTAGCGGAAGAGCAAAAAACCGCACTACTGCAATTATTTTTACACTTTCTACTAACTGATGCAACAAATTTGCATTCAACGAACATATTCTTAATCATCAAATGTAGAAATTGTTCTGAAGACTAATAAATAAACATATTAAATTAAAATTGTAACATGAATACATTTAAGAAAACTAAATAAAAATTATATTCAAATATTTTTCAGGGCTTGATGGTATCATTTTTATAACAAAATAGGCTTCGTGTATAAAGTACGCCGCGCGAGTATTAGCGTGCCAAAAAAGCGCGTGTAACTAAGTGTGAAAGTAGAAACCCATCTGAACGCCTCGGACAGCGACTTCGATCGTGCCGAAATCCCAAAATGAGCGAAACGGCGGGTGTCAAAAAGCAACTCTGGACGCAGGAAACGTGTTGCCACTCCCACGCGGCGTCCGCGTCGCCGCGGCTTGGCAGAAGGGGGGACAAAAGAGCATCGCACAATGGGCCGCGCGCTCTGCCCTCTGGCGAGGACGCGGTGAACTAACGACTCTTCCCACTCCCACTTCCCCGGCCCCCCCCCACCATTCTTCGCAGTCGGGGTCATTGTTGGAAAGATGGAGAAGAAGAATCCGTGCAAAGGCTTCTGCAGCGTTCAATGAGTGATGTTGGCGAGTCGGGGGAAAAAGAGCCCTGTCAGAGCAGAAGTGTAGAAGCCACATGTTCTTTTATCATCGCTAATATTCCGAAGTATTTTTTTCTTTTTCCCGCGCTTTGTAAAAGCGCCTTTTGTATCTCTTCTTATATACACGATATTTCTCCCTTTTGAGTTTCGGGATTGGTATTGAGCGATGGTTTGCACTTATTATTCGAGCGATCAAAATAGTAACCAGTAGGGAACGGATTTTATTGTAATAAAAAATACAAAATATGTACATATATATGTGCCTATTTTTTTCAAAACATGTAAGAAAAAATAGAAAATATGTAAAATAAAAATTCATTATTGTTTTTTACAACCATTCTCTGACCATAAAACGTCGCCGATCAATCCTTAACGATGATTCGGAGTGGCTGAAAGTAGTTCTATCTGAAGTAATTGTATAGTAGACTTAACCAAATATAAGAATTGTATTCGAAATATAAAATACGTTTATAGTATATATTACAATATTTACGAGAAACCGGTGTACAAGTGAATGGTAGAACCGTGTAACGAGGGGTGGATCCCAGAGGAGGGGGTTCCAAATTGAACAACGCGATAAGACAATTTACTGCAAAACATATTTGTTAGTTTTCGATGGAGTAACGAATGTGCTGTTTGAAACATAAGCAAGAACGTAGTTGAAATTACTATTTTTCACAAAAATCCACCATCCTTTACTCCGAGTGAGCAGTAAGCAGGATGGAGAGGTAAGTTTGACAATTCAAGGCAAAGAGATGGTGGTCATGGAACTGTAGCATCATTACATTTGATTTATAAGAAAGATAATACCGCAACATATATTGCAAACGCGCATATGAAACGTTCTGTTTCGACATATAAATATATTAAAATGTAGCGAAATATGTCTTAATTGGTAAAATATGTAAATATATGTAATTAAGCCAAAATATGTAAAATAAAAGTAGTTCTAATTCATTCAGAACGTCTCGTAAACTCTAAAACATGCAATTGAATGCTGGTATCTTGTTCGTCTAAAAACATGTAATCACATGGAAATCCGTTCTCTATACATTACAATGTTTACGAGGACTCTTACTTTTCAAGTGAATAGTAGCCAGTGATCGATCCCAGGGATGGGAGGGAAAGGGATCCCCCCCACCACCAAATCGCACAACGTCATAAGATGATTTTCTGTAAAAATATTTGTTAATTTTCGAGTAACGAATGGACAGTTGGAAACATGAGTAAGCACGTGAATGAAATTACTTTTGTTCACAAAAATCCGCTAGTCCTTGACAGCGAGTACGCAGTAAGGGGGGAGGGATACATTTGACGGTATGGTGGTCATAGAAGCGCAGCAGCATTACATTTGATTTGTAAGATGACTCCGTAACATACATTACAAACGCGCAACTGAAATGTTTCGTTTCGACGTATATTAAAATGTAACGAAATATATAGTAGTAGGTAAAATATGTAAAAATATGTAATTATACCAGAATATGTAAAAATATGTAAAATAAAAATAGTTCTAATTCATTCAGAATGTCTTGTAAACTGTAAAAAAATATATTGAATGCTGGTATGTAGTTCCTGTGAAAATATGTATTTACATGGAAATCCGTTCCCTAGTAATCAGTAATGATGCATAACATACTTTATGACTTTTAATTTCCATGTATTCAAAATTTTACTGAGTGACTTGAATTCTTTTAGTTTGTCTCATTCACTTTGTCTAACTTATGAGAATTCAACTTGGGAGAGGGAAGATTGAGAAAATTTCAGGAAGATGTCGTAATCAAAATATAAAATATTATATTATTACAATATTATTCTTAAAAATTCAAAAATATACCCAACAAGTTCATTTCATAAGAGATCATTCATAATTTTCTCACGATAGTGCAATAACTGCTAACTGATTCTCTTGAGAAGTACGCAACTGTTATGTCCAAAAACACCAAAAGTAAACAACAATTGCTCACGTTTTACAATTTACAACTTCCGACTCGTACTAATTACAGTACAAAGCATTTTACAATTTATCTTAAATATGTATCAGAGTCGAGACACGGTCGTCATCAGAAAGTTTACCAGTCCGTAGCCAAGATTACAAAATGTCCAAAAGGAAAGTAACGTACCGGGCACAGTCGGTTGGTTGGTTGATAGTGATTCTGGGCGCGTCAACTACTATGGTCATTAGACCCGTACGTGTAGCGCGTGTTTTTTTCCTCGAGAGGTGGCGGTGTTCCCACGGTGGACAGCGAGATCCGCAGGCGAGCTAGCGACGGCTACCAGAGTTTTCTTCAATCAGCTATCTCCCACCAGAGGGGCTCCGCCCCAGCCGGGACAAGTTCTAAGTCCCCTACCGGTTCCCCGACATGCGTGGTAATGTAGTGCATATTAGTATAAGTGTGTGTGTAGTGGGAAGAGGAAGGAAAAATCGCGCGCGGTTCGTTTGTTAGGGTACTGCTTCGCCATTTGCCTGGTGTTTATCGCAGAAACCACGGAAAACTACCGATCAGAGCCTCCGCCGCTAGAATTCTCCTCCAGACAGCGTCTGAATCCGAACTAGCTGACAAGCCAGAGTCGAAAATCTTGTCGCCGTCTGGACTCGAACCTAGGGCCTCGTGGTCAGTGGAACTACAGTGAAATCAGTTGATACACTGAGCCATCTCTCCCGGTCACAGTCGGCGTAGAGAGAAATACTAAGACAGTTGCAATACACAGCGCTCTTAGCTCATTATATCCCGGAAGTGACGTCACGGGAAGTGACTCGCCTCGGGCTCCCGTTCGTCGAACAGAACTTGTTTTTTTTAACTTGGCATCTCAAGGTCACGCGCGATAGTGGGAGAGGAAAGGCAGACTCAAATGGGGAGTTGCAACGTCACTAGAGCTCCGAATTTTACGGCGCCCTATTGCCTTCCCTCTCCCTCTTTCGCGCGTTACCTTCAGATGTCACGTTAAAAAATCCAAGTATAGCATTCTGCTGTGACCTCCTGGGATTCTCGAATCTCGTTCCTTGTTATCTATGCGATCTCGCTCTAATTCTAATCGGTTTGTTCCTTCTTATCATCGCGATCTTTCTTTAGTTGTTCCTTACAGGCCGATGCTAGTCCTTTCACCAATTATTCATCGGTCTCAGGATTCTCTACTATTTAGCTTTTAAGAGTCGCTATGGTTTTTCACCTGTAACTTTGCTGTCTAATTCTATTGCCATTTTCACGACGCTTTCTTTTCCGAAACTTGGTAAATACTCCATAGTTGAACTGATCCGATAATTGCAATTGGCTACACTTACACCAGAATCTTTGCAGAATTTGGGTCTCCAAATGCAAGTCGGATGCCTTCGAGACAACCTTCCTGGTCTTTTCCGTCCTTAATGTTTTTCTAGCGTAGTCGTGAAGACATGGGTGTCTGGCTCGGAGCAGCCAACCTCTGCCCCCCCCCTGCCCTGTGCAAAATGTCTACCCGTCGACACCGCCACGCACTGGCCCAAACCCCGACTTCGCTTGGCGTCCTGGTTGAGATTACGACAAGGCTGCTACATTTACAGATGAGGTACAATCCATATTTAATATAAATCCATAATGTTGCCACCAGTTATGACTAAATTTGGTGTGCAACAATGCCGTGCTCTTCCAGCGAAAATGATTTTACCGCTGCCACCAATTATGACAATGGTGCAACGCTCACCCGTGGTATTCGTAAAACCGCTGCCACCAAATATGTCTATCCGTCTGTGACGTAAAGATCTTGCTACAAATAAGAGAGAAGATCTCAAATATTTACAGGTTCAGTTACAAAATTATTTACAAGCAATAGATTACAATATCCATGCACAGCTCTGGTGGACGGTCCCCCGATCGCATGAGCTATCCCTGACATCTTGCAATTAATTGCTTGAGTCGTGACCCTCTCAATTAATCAAAGTGCTACGCATACGGTGATTACTGGCACAAGTGGAAGTGATATTCCACAAAGGTCTCCCGCCACACGGATTACCACACGAGCGCCGCTCGTCAATGCCCAGCCTTGGCGCACGTTTTGTGCACCCGCACGAGGTCTCCCACTCAGCTCGAGACCCTCCTCCGCGATTTGCATGGAGTTAGATACTCTCAGATCACGTGACCCGCCACGTCATACCCGTATTCGCGCGGCAACCGACATCACATAATCGCCTCGACGCCACACGTTTCTGGCTGTTATTTCTCCCCCCCCCCACATCTAGGAGCTCCCAAAGTACTTCAGGAATATTCTGCACCTGTGTTCCGGGCCTTTCCAGTCCCAAACCGCTTGCGACATCTTAACGGCATCTGTCTAAATTCTAACCTTACTGCACCGGGAGCGGTAGCTCAGTGCATCAACTGATGTCACTCCAGCGCATCTGACTGGAAGCTCCTAGGTTCGAGTCCTGATGACGGCAGGATTTTCGACACTAGCTTTCCAGCTAGGTCGAATTCAATCGCTGTCTGGAGGAGAATTCCAGCGGCCGGCTGCTCTGATCAGTAGTTTTCCGTGGTTTCTCCGATCAACACCAGGCGAATGCCGGACCAGTACCCTACCAAACGGGCCGCGCGCGATCTTTCCTTCCTCTTCATTGTCCTCTCCTCTCCCCTTACACACACACACTTACACTAACATGCACTGTACTACCACATATTCCGGGAGATCAGTGGGGAGATTAGAGCTTGTCCCGGGTAGGGCGGTGTCCGGCTGTTGGTCCTGGTTAGGGGGAAACCCCACTAGCCGACGGTAGGTCGGCGCCGGATCTCGCTATCCAGCGGGGGAAGACCACCGCCATCTCCCGTGAAAAAACATACCCTACACTTACGGGACTAATGACCACCCCTGTTAACGCGCTCGGAGTCACCAACCAATCTAACCTTACTGCCTTGGCGCCAGCGCGGGCGCGGCGCCAGAATTCCTGCCTGTAACGAGGTTCCTTTGCAAGGTGTGCTACAGCCTCGTTATGCTGGTCTCTTTTTCAAGACCGACAGGCTATATCATTGTGTTTGCTTTAATAAACAGTTTTGACTTAAGTAATGGCAACTTTTACGTTTAATAATGCGGAGGCAACTACCAATACTGGTTTGACTGACAGTTTTTGTTCATGTTTACATTTTCATCAGTAGTGTATTATTCATATATTTATACTTTCTTGTGGGGAATATATGATATTTTAGTTTGTTAATTATATTTTCTTTTGTTACCAGGTAAACGAGAACATTTCTATAGTTCAGAGGACACTATTTGAAACAGCACAGTGAGTTATTCTGTACCTCTTAAAAAATTTCTTCTTCAGAATAGATTTTCTATTTCTGCATTATCGTATTTAGAATAGTATAGGATGAAGGAAAAACATTATAGCCTAAAATATAAATTTTACAAAATTATACAATACACGAAGATTGTGAAAAGAAAAATTTAATACAGTCGTTAGTCGAAGATAGGAACTTTCAGTTTATTTCTGCTTTCTCATTCAAAGATAAACCATGTGAACTGTGTTCGGGCCCAGACGCAAAAGCAGAAAAGGGAGGTATAAATAAAACACTTACTACGCCCTAGGCGGCAACACCGGAAGCGCGGCATTGAAAGTTCCATATGCCGAGCGACACCACCGCGCCGCGCACGCGGTGCGGATAATTCACGCCTCAGCCACCCGAACCTTCTAAAGCCTTCCAGAACATTTCAAAATTCCAGCAGTTGCCAATTGGACTGTTCAAATTTACCCCTCTTTGTCATACTGCAACCGCTGGAAAGCAGTCGCTAATTGGCCAGTTCAAATCAGTTCAAATCCCCTCTTCGCGTACCCGCAACCGAAAAGAAATCAGTCGCTGAGATGCAGCCTCGCGAGAAGTATGTCTCGGGCTCCGTGTTAAAAGATCACGTAAATTCTTATACAGAAAGTAACATTCTGTGCTTATGTTGTGGCCAAGTGAAAAGCCACATTGTTTCAATTTGTTGTAGTTCAGCATTGTGTATAAATTGAACTAATCAATGTATTTCACACGAAGTGCAAGTAAGTTGCCAGGCGAGCATATGTCCTCGCACTTCGTGATCCAAGATGGACGGTTCCTGTATTCTCACATTGAGAACAGTAACTTAGTGTATTTTAATTGTGAAGAACAATTGTGACAACTCAAAGGTAATTAAACATCATTCTGCAAGGTGAGAATTGTGTTTCCATGATAACCCACATCATTACAAAATTCCTAACGAGCGTCGAAAGGGACTGAGTGGATTGCCTACCAACGTTCAACAACCAATATAATACAGTCCACTCTAAGCACAGGCAACCGCCCCGTCCAAACTGTTAGAACTTTACCAATGTTAAGACTCATGAGGCTAATAAACCTGAACAATTATTTTGTGTATTATTGAAGTACTGATGTATATTTCCGGAGGATTGCTTAAGTCTTGAAGAATAATTATAGTTTTGAAATGTTAACTTGAAGCGAAAACATTCCTTGCGATTTAGTTAACATTCAATGACGGACACAACATTGTTTTTTCTCTATCTTTTTTTCGGTGAGAATTACTCTTTCATCATTTAGGACTTTTAAAATTAGAAATTTTTTTAAGCCTAAATAATAGTTTTGTCTTTCACCACTCGTCGTATGTTTACAAAACAATATGAAATCTTTATACTGTTTAAACGCATCTTGAAAATTCCCACGTTCTGTCACAGACCGTCTAAATGACATCTGAGTTTAGTATGTTTTGTTGTACGAGGTATATTGGTAAAGTAAGGGCAGTTTGGTCATTAAAATCAAAACCTTCGTTAAAAAATATGTTATTGGCAGTTTTAATTTGTTACATATCTACATCACATTTCCACATACTCGCCGTTTACTTATAAGCGTTTCTCGTACCATTTTACCGGCTTCTTTAACCCCTCTCCTTAGAACGTCGTCGCTTTGGAATAGAACCATTTCACAATGGCGGTCTTCAGTTATTCGTCGTTCTTAAAGCATTGTCCAGCAGGCCATTGTTTGAAGTGGAAGAAGAATGAACCGCTTGGTGCAAGGTCGGGACTATATGGTGAGTGGTCAAAAAGTTCCCAACGAAATTCTTGCATCGTCTTCGCCTTCGCTCTTGGCAGCGGTGTGGGGAATAATATTGATGTGGAGAATGCCTCTTGCCGACGCAGTGTCCCACGCCTATGATTTTCAATCGCATGTCTTAGTCTTGTTAGCTTTACGATACGTCTCAGCTGTAGTTTTTGTCCCTATTTCCATAAACTCAACCAAGAGAACACGTTTATTATCTCAGAAAACTGTAACCATAATTTTTCTGGTCGAGTATGGATTTGGCTTGAATTTTCCAGTTTTGAGTTCGAAAGTTTTCGGTTTTGAGTTTCGAAGTTGAGTATAGACACTGCATTGAATGCTTGATTTTGGTTCTTGGGTGTCGTATGTATCCAAGTCTCGTCGCCGTGACAATGTGGGAAAACAAATCATCGCCATCTTGTCGATAACAACCCCAAAAGCGCCCGTCCACTTGACATTCGTTGCTCTTTGTGTTGGTTAGTGAGCATTTTCGATACCCACCTTGCGCACAACTGGGTATTGGAATGGTGATATCCCAGTTTTTCGGAAACAATCTTGAATATGCGACCAACGTTCGGAAATTCCTCAGCAAAGACACTAATTGTCAATCGTCGATCAGATTGAAGCTTTTCTCCATCTGTTGAACGAGTTAACGGGTCTGAACACACGGCCTACCACTCCGCTCTTCATCATGTCCATAAGTGCGGCCATTTCACGTCACTTCTTTCCATCACTCATTCCTCTTGGTCCATAAACGAGGGATAACTCCTAGTGTATTTACGCAACAGCAGAAGATCCTTCAGCACAGAGAAAACGAATCACGGCTCGTACTTCGCAACTGGCGGGATGAAAGATTGTCGCGGGAATGTTTGACGACATTCACTGACAGAAAATGACAATTGAAACAATAATGGCTGCCATGTCTTCCTGAACACTCAATAGATGGCGCTGTATACTTACAACATTGTACAGACCCGGCGATTTTTAAATGTACGAGAACGACTTACGCTACGAATGTGCGCGGGAATATATTTTGGACAGAACATGATCAAAATATATTCTCCTTTGCCTTATCTAAAAAAATTAAAAACATTTTAAAGAAAAGTTTCGGAATATGTTTTTCATTTGATGAGTAAATAATCAAAACATATATCTGAAAAAATGGAGTTTGATACGAAATCGTGAAGTTTTAATACGCTCTACATGCTTTCAGATTTCTCCAAAACTGATTTTAACACATTAAATTAAATGCTTTTTGAAGAAATCCGAAAGCATAAGGGTGTAGACAGTATTGAAACCTACATCATTTCATATGAAACTCAATTTTTTCTATCAGTGGACGATATGCGTTTTGATTAGTTGCGCCACATTTATTCCTAAATGCATGTATCACTAGTTCTTCATACATACAATTTTCCTTCGATTATTTTGCAATTTATTCTGGAGTCACCGTTGCCCCCCTGCTCCTTTTCGATAGCGGTTTCCTAATACCGGATTGGATTTACCGGATTAGGTTATGTGCAGAACATTTCAAGAGAAGCTCAATTTTCGCATTTTCCGAAGAGAAATATTTAAATATAATCCGAATAAAATATCAAAAGTATTCCGAAGGCAATATTTAATTGTGAGTAATTTAGAGTGCTAGTTGTTAAGAATAATGTCCCTTTAAAATACATGTGTAGCAAAAGAAAACGTTAGAAATTAGTAATTTATGAAAATAATTGTGTACAAACAATTATTATTTCTTTTGCTTCTTTCTTTGGTAATCTTTAAATACGAATATGAAGGTTAAATAGAGCCTTTGTACGTACTATTGTATATAATAAAACATGGAAGGAACTTCCTCGTAGTGTTCCTGGTAACATTAAATAAATATTAAATATATAGTCCAATGGTAAATAATACATTAAATATCACAAGGAAAGTAACATTAATTTTAATAGTGATATTTATTATTTACCATTGGTAAAGTATTATTGTATTATTTACCATTGTACTGTATAATTCTAAACAATATGTAACAAGTATTGTATCTCAGCTTCTGGGTCAATGACACCCATCTCGATCAGGTTTTTCGTCCAGTTTCCCTGATCCATTGAGCAAATGCTGAGATGGCTCCTTGTTTTGCTTCTGGACATAAATGTAACTTCATTTTCTGTGCACGTCTTCTAGAATTCAGTGGGAAATACAGATATTCAAAGTATCGTTTCCATGTTGTCGCGGCAGGAAGTATTATTCCGAAGGACAACGTAGATAAGAGCCGAAAATTTATTGCTTATTTATCCTTGAAAATAGATTTTATTACATGGGAGGTTTTTTTTTCTTTCATTCAAAATTCAAGTAGTATATGACTTAGTGTAGGGATTATAGAATTTTGACAATGTGCACACAATTCACTTTTCCCCATGGCACGTCAATCGCAGTTTTAACTGTTGTTTTTGACGTAAAATAAATAAAAAAAACTGACAAATCCCTCCACTAATCTGTGCGCCCCTAATGTGTCCGAAGGGACGATAATTGCTGAAAGTGTTATGACACTTATGTAATATCTAAAAAATAATAATTTATAATAAATATGTTGAACTGAAAACTAATAAATATATTTCTATCTGTACGTATGTGTGTGTGTTTCATGTGAATGTTCAGCATATAAATTCTCGCTTCGTGTCTATTTGTAGAACTATTCGCCAGAAGAAACTTCAAATATTCATTTAATTTGCGCATTGAAGAGAATATAAAACCACAAAATATAAAGAAATTTCTTCGAAAACGTCAAGTGCCACATCTCACTCTGACGACATCGGAAGAAATTCAACAGGATATTAGATATTGTTCTTGGGTTTTTATACTTTTATGCTTTCGATAGTAACAACAAACGATAAAATTAGACAAGAATGTGAATTATGTTTTCTAAATAATATAATTACGGCATCAAATTCTTGATCTAGCATCCATAAGGTATGATACGACGTAGTGACCAGCTTACTGACCACTTGGAGCGCTAGTGATGCTACATGTGTCAGTAGGGCTCGTTTTCAGCATAGGGAAAAGCTTAGAGCTGCGGGACAGTGTTGTTAGACTGTGGTTCAACTAAGGAGCAGTTCACAAGGAACGTTATCTTTATTTCTCATGCTTAAATCTGATAAGCGTACAGACTCCGCCAGAAGACGTAATTGATTTGAGAAGCAGGAGAAAACACGAACGGTTTATCGTCACCCCGCCCTACAGGTATTGACTAGGCCCAATAATGCACACAACCCATAGAAGGGAACGTGACCAATGATTGGTTACATTTCAATGGTTGGTTTTTAAACTAATCTGCGGTTTGTGAAACAAATTGTAATGAATCTGTAACATAATTACCATTAGCAACGATCAGCAGCAATTTAAAATACTTCATTCAATATTTATTTTCCGTATTGTATTGTGACATTATTATAAAAGAAATTAGCTTAAAAACTTGATTAATGTTTTGATAATTACGTGGAACGGATATACTTATATGAAATTAATGTGAATGCCGAGAACCTTCACAATGAATACGAATGTCACAAAATAGGATCCGAAGAGTTAAATGTGAAAAACAGATCTGTACGACTCCTTACAACAGAAACTACATTAATTGAACACACTACTTTTCACAAGGAGAGCGTTTTCAATCGTATTCGTTGTGAGAGTTTAGCATTTGAGACAACAAGCAAATTAGTGAAAGCGCTTTTATTACAAGATTAGAGCATAAGCTTTCAACAAAAGAAGCGAGCACTTCGTCCCGAAACAAAAGAAGATCGAGGACAATCGCATTGCCTGCTAACACCAGCGCTATCTCGGGAGTATACTGGGAATGAGAGCTCTAAAGCCAAAGCAGGAGCTGCGAGAGCTCATTATCTCCAGCCCTCTCGAATAACAAACTCCTCACTACAGCTCCCCGGAGAAAACGCTCATAACACTGCATTTCCGGGAAGATGCAAGGAGCTCGACAGCAGCTCAGGGAGTCGGTCGTCCGCTGGGGAGAAGATCGACATGATGTAAGCGGTTCGCCTAAGACTGCAGACGGGCAGAAATGCCAACATATTCCACTGCAGCCTCTCTGACTAGGAAATCCTAGGATCCAGACAGGGCGGATTTTCGACGTTAGCACCGGGAGTGGTAGCTCAGTGCATCAACTGATGTCACTGCAGCGCCTCTGACCGGGAGGTCAGTTCGCTAGGTTCGACTTCACTAGGTTCAGTTCGCTAGGTTCGAGTCATGGCGGCGACAGGATTTTCGACACTAGCTTTTCAGCTACATCGAATTCAGTCGTTGTCTGGAGGAGAATTGTAGTGGCCGACTGCTCTGATCGGTAGTTTTCCGTGGTTTCTCCGATCAACACCAGGCGAATGCCGGAGCAGTACCTTAACAAACGGGCCACGGACCGCGCGCGATCCTTCTTTGCTCTCCCCTTACACCACACTTACACTAACATGCACTACACTACCACATATTCCGGGTGACCGGTCAGGAGCATAGAGCTTGTCCCGGCTGGGGCGGTGGTGGGAGAGTCCTGGTTAGGGAGAAACCCCACTAACCGACGGTAGGTCGGCGCCGGATCTCGCCATCCAGCGAGGGAAGATTACCGCCATTTCCCATGAAAAAACATGCACTACATTAACGGGACTAAAGACTGAAGCAGTTGATAGAAACAGGAAAAAAGCAATCAATCAATAGACATTAGCTGCATAGCGGGGTTGAATCAACACCACCTAGACATACAAGGACAGAACAGTCATTCAAGCTGGCCGCCTAAGAAGGCCTAACAAACTGCATTGCGAAATAAAATTGTGGTTATATAATGAATTACACTATTAAATAGGAAGAAAAGAGGTCTACTTTCTCCGGCTGAAAGAGTGAACATAAATATAAGTTCTTTTTTCAGGCGAAACAAGTTGCAAACCTTTTCTATTGTTACGTTTCTAGATGGTGAATTAAAAGTCTCGTATTATTTTAACAAAAACGTTTTGTTTCTTAACACAATCACTGAAAACACTTGATTATTTATTTACACTACACTTGATTTATTTACACTGCACTTCTCTTGATTTATTTACACTGCACGTCTCTTGATAATTTAATTACACTATTCTTCTCTTACACACTCGCACAGTCCTAAGCACTGGCTACAGATCACTGCACTGATCACAGTTCGATGCACTGGTCACAGTTCACGTCACCGACCACAGTACGATGCACTGACCACGGTTCACGCCACTGAGCACAAACACTGCACAGCATTCACCGTTCACAGTTCAGCTCCCACTGCGGACTTAAGACTGACTCGCCGGCCGCCGTGTATTTATACTCGGCGAGTGCCTTCCAGAACTTTCCGGAC